>JASPKZ010006461.1:0-600000 GCA_030220185.1 Diploptera punctata | reverse complement strand
CCATACCACTGTGACGAGCAGAAGCTTCGAAAATGCATTTTATTTCATGACTATTTTTAACTTGTCATTCTTTTCGCGATTCAAAGCTGGGATTCAGAGAAGGCACCAACAAATTTGATTCAGTTATATTATTTGATGCTTTAAGTTTATTTTTATGTTCTGAAAATCCACGTCACGTTTCCGACAGTTATACTTCTTTTTCAAATGAACATATATTCAGGATTTCCGAAATGTAATTCATTGACCCTAGCCGGTTATGAATTCGCGAACTTCGGATCCAAAAACGATTATTATTATTCTCCATGTACAATGTATAGATTGTAATCCTATTTAAATTATCTAGGATAAGGAACATCAACTGAGAAATATGTCCCAGACGTTGTTACTGATGTGTGGAAATATGTGGTCTCGAGGTAGCGTGCTGCCTTGTCACGCGCAGCGGGCCCGGGTTCGATCCCTGGTCGGGGCAATTTTTCTGGGTGAGGTTTTTCTCGGGTTTTTTCCTCACCTGTAAGACAAATGTCAGGAAGCTTAGGGCCCAACGGTCCCTAAAAATCATCCGGTCATCACCATTATCCTTATCATTATCATTATCATCATCATCCTCCACCGGTGTGGAAAGCAACGGGAAGCTACCACACCTATAATTCCCTAGTAAAGCTGCAAAGCATAGTATGAAAATGCTATGATTGCAGTGAAAGACCTGCCCTCGGGCAGAATTACTATGGATGGATGGATGGATGGATTTATTTTTCTTATACTATATTAAGCTTGCATTGCTCAATGTTAAATATTTAATTATAACATCGATAAAGCGTCACTGCTATAAAGTAAAAATGTTCTCTTTAATTTGCTTACTTGTTATAGTCAGCTACTAGATGGCGGTGAAGACCGAGTTCTCGCGACATCTAGTAATAATGGAGAATATAATACATATATAAGAAAAATAAATATTTGAATTGGATTCGCCTTGTGGTGTAATGGATATCACACTGAGGTACAGACTCAGAGATCCGGGTTCGAATCCCGTCCAGGCATTTATTTTTCTTATCATACCACATATATATATAGTTGAACTGAATGGAAACATAATGTGGTCGTCTTATGGAGAGAAAATATCTATCTTGAGATTTTGAGGGATAAGCACATTTTGTATATTCCTAATACAAATAAGTTATTTTTGGCCTGGCGCCTGTCTGCGGAGGTGTGATACTCAATTTCTAAAACGTAATAGATGATGGGTATAGCCTACTTCATAATTCATTATTAAATGTGACATCCAATAATTGCCTTTTAAGGAATCTGGTTGTTTATCGTCGCCTTCAACTAAGTCTGAATCGCATATCTCTTTTCTAGCAACTGTTGAATAAATAAATGTATGGTTAGTATAGTAGCCTCACTATGATGATTGTCCGTTTATATAAAAGCAGGTGCCGAGCGACAATGCTTAACAGCGGAATTATTATTGTGGCGGTAGTTGGCTTCTTTGTATTTAATTATATATACAAAGCAAGCCGCTGGACAACCATCATAGTGAGGCGATAATACATTACTTTTTATATATATAAACATTTTGGTTTTCTCCTATATCTACATTTTCCTTTTTACATAATTTATGTTGAATATTTTTATGTATAGGCCTATTCTACAATTTGCACAATTGATACTTAATTCTCTACAATTATCAGATCATTTCGAACATCGTTTTAATTATACTACAGGTGTATAAACATTATTGTTACGGTATAAGATAGAAGGAAATAGAGCTACAGGAAGACCTACGAGAAAATGGGAAGAATATTGCTTTAAAACTCGTTGATTCGGAACAGGCCAACATACCTAAATCGTGTAGGCGATTATATATATATATATATATATATATATATATATATGATATGAAAAGAAAAATGAATGCTTGAGTCGGGATTTGAACTCGAGTACCTCTTGTGTGAATTGAGAATACTACATGTATAAGAAAATTGTATGCTTGTATTGGAATTCTTGGGTAGCTCAGTTGGTTAGAGCGCTAAAGGTACAGACTTTAGAGACTCGAGTTCAAATCCCGACTCAAGCATTCATTTTTCTTTTCATATCATATTTGCCTTCATTGCCAAATGTCAAAAATATATTTATAATATATATATATATATATATATAATTTTTATTTCGAAAGTAAAGTAGATTTAAAAGGCAATTTATTTCAGTTTTATGTTTGAGAAAAAATGTATGTGAGTTAATTGCAGCATTATGGGATTTCGCGACTCATTAAGTGCCCGATAAAAATCTCAAGAGTTGAACAAGTCGATAAATTGAAGGGGGAAAAAAAAAACTTAAACAGATAATTTGTAGCAGTTTAAATGCGTCATTTAACTTGTTACCCAACGGTTTGTGAATTAACAATCTCCGCCTGAGTTTCAGGTTGATTGAGCAATGTCAATCCGTGTAAAAAATATTGTTTGTTGACACAGTTAGCGCAGGATACATTGTACGGTAGACCACATCCGCGAGTTTTGTTTTAGCCTGCATATGTTGTAGTTAAATGTACCAAGTTATTTTAAGTTTTTATTTATTTATATATAGATTTTCATTGTTTACAAATCTTTCTGTGCCTAAAGTTTTATTTTCCTTCTCCACTCGCCTCTATCCATTCACTCCATTTCCTCAGTCATCTTGTTCTCATTCCAGTTCTTATTTCTTGCATGAACGAGTTTCGAGGTCTTCCTTTCCTTCTTCCAGGTGGACACCACTCCAATGTTTTTTTGGGTAACCTTTCTTCCTGCTTTCGTCATACATTCTTTTAGGTTAATGTAGTAAAAAATATACTTAATGCTGAACGACATGTCTGAAGAAAGTGATAAAAATCGATTTTAATTAATTATTTTATTAGGCGTTTTTTTTTTGCAACAAATTAAGATGATTTACAACGGGTTGTTTTCAAATTACAGACTATACCGTATAAAGCATTATAAAATGAAAATATCAGTTGAGAAAACGAAAGTAATGGCAGTATGTGGTAAACAGCTATTATGGGTAAAATATTTGGTTGAAAATGAAGTAATAAAATAAGTGACAGATTTTATATATTTAGGAAGTCACATTTTTATTATATGATTACCAAAAATACATATATAAAAAATTAATAAAATACAATTTTAGAAAATCAACGCGAAAAGTTATTCAACCCAGATTTCATAATATGGTTGGTTGGTTGGTTTGTATCTAATGTCGAGCACTTGATAATGAAATAATTCGCTCTCTTGCACTCCAATATTTAGCAGAAAGACTGGTCTCTTCTACGATTTCATAATATAATATCACAATCTCTTTTCTATAGTATTGAATGTTGGACACTACGACCAACTAATTAAAGCAGAATCAATACGACACAAATTAAACTATTACGGCCAATAACAGATGTTATTTTGAGAGATCAAGTGAGGAGTGATGATATTAGAACTCAATGGGGTGAAGAAATGACTGCGAAAGTCCAGCTTCATTAAAATAAATGGAGACAGCACATTCTTAGAATGCCAGATCATCGTTTACCGTATATATATATATATATATATATATATATATATATATTAAATTACCACCCTGCAGGAAACAGAGACTTAGGTCGATCTCATCGACGTTGGACAGATCAGTTGCAGTTGTAGTTCACAGACGGGAATAAATCCATACCTGTGTTTTTGGCAGAAGAAGAAGTCTAGGCTCCATGTATGCTCTTTTACATTCATTTTATCTATCCTCCGTTTAAAGGAATTAAATCCCCATGGCAAAAGTTGGGTTGGAATATCAGTAGCTGGACTCGTTTAATCAAATCGCCATTTGATAGGACTTTTAAAATTAAATCAGTGGACGTCTTCAGAAAAGACATGACAAACACAATTGAAACACGCTTAAAGATTCTGGTCGCGATATGACCGTAGATGTTAAATAATCTATAAATAAGACTAAAATAAAAAAAATTCAATTGGAGATTTAAGTTTATAATAAAGAAAGATATATTAAGCAAAACAGTGATATTAACATTTATTTTATTTTATTCTCAAATTAGACACTTTTTTATGTATAAAGCTTTATCGTGTCTAGGAAATGTAGGCGAATCCAATAGCCTCTGCGTTTATATTGTGTATCAACTGTTTTCTGTGTAGAAAATCACTGATTTAATTTCTAATGATATGAATATTATTAAATGAGTGTTGATAACAAAATTCCAATCCAGTGATTGCCTTAACGTTAAAAAAAAAGCAGAAAAAAACATCGACCCTGAATTTAACCACGTGTGCTTTTAACTTTTTCCGCAAATATCTATTAATTCCTAAATTAAAGTTTTATAATCATATATGCCTAAAACCTGAATTGAATGAACACAATATTTATTTTTAAACGCTTTATATTAGCTTGATCTGTATCTATCTATCTATCTATCTATCTATCTATCTATCTATCTATCTATCTATCTATCTATCTATGTAACGGAATCTTTCAACGCGATTTTCACCCACTTAAAATCATTGGATCGACTTGAAACTTTGTATACTTGTAGAGGACCCGTGACAATACAATACTTTCATATTTATTTTCTAAAATCCTGGCCATAATCATCAGAAAATCAAAAAAAGTGTTTTTGTATCAATGTAACGGAATCTTTCAACGCGATTTTCACCCACTTAGAAATATTGGATCGACTTGAAACTTTGTATACGTGTAGAGGGCCCGTGACAATACAATAATTTCATATTTTGTTTCTAAAATCCTGGCCAGAATCATCCGAAAATAAAAAAAAATTAAAACTGGTATAATAGGTTGCGGACTTGTCGAGCTTTTGATCAATCGTTGTAAGAGCTCAGTTGGTAGAGCAGTGAACTCTTAATGGTATGTAATTTCAGTAATCCATACGTCGCTGGTTCGAATCCGGCTGGGAGGTGTTTTTTTGTATAGAAGAGTAATACTTTTAAGCTCATACTACAATAGTATCGAATTTAAAGATATTTACATTTTTATCTTATTCTGTAAAATATTAAAACTAAAAAATAAAAAATAAGTAGGCCTAATAGTTTTAAAAAACTAAAAGAACACGCTTGATTAGAAAACTAAAAAATGAAAAATAATTTTAATTTCCAATACGCTTGGGATAAAATAAAGTGGTCAACAAAAAAATCATCTCCAACACATGTAGAATAAAATTAGAGTTATCAACAAAAAGAAAATAATTTTACCATCAAAAGCGTGGGGTGCTTTTTATGATTTTTACATTTTCTTCTTAGAGAGCTTACTTTTACCAATATCTGTTTATTATATATATATATATATATATATATTAATTGATATAGAGCACCCCACGCTTTTGATGGTAAAATGATTTTCTTTTTATTGATAACTCTAATTTTATTCTACATGTGTTGGAGATGATTTTTTTGTTGAGCTCTTTATTTTATCCCAAGCGTATTGGAAATTAAAATTATTTTTCATTTTTTAGTTTTCTAATAAAGCGTGTTTTTTAAAACTATTATTTATTTTTATTCTAAAAGTGCAGAGTTATAACAATGTAGTGGGTTCCAGCGTCAGTGATTTGCTTTTGACTTCTGGATAAGTACCTACATCTAAAAGTTTTGTCAGGTATTTACTCTTTCCATTTTTTTTATTGGACGTTATTTCCACTGGCACCATTTCCACTACAATATAATAATGAAGCTGCATCCTTGAACTTATCTCTTCCAAACATTCGGGATCGAATCCGCGAAACTGCTATTCCGATAACTCACTGACACTATCGAACTCATAGGTTCATTTCCGTGAGGACATAAGCTCTCCACAATTCCTATACTGAGCTAACGTTTTCCAATTATCCCCTGTATAATCTACTTCCCTCAAATCACCTACCTTATGCTTGGTCTATCAACGAGACGTTTTCCCTCTGGTTTTCCTGCAATTGTTGCTACTTGAAGGAATTTAACAGAATATATTAAAGTTTCTTGAAACATGATTCTAGAATCCACTTGTTCGGTGCATATCAATAATCTATCAGGCCTTTATGTCTATTATTATCTTTATATGACATATTTTATTTAACGACGCTCTTTAACAGCCATTCAACGCAATTCAACGCTAGGCATGAAAGAGTCGTCAAATTTTGAACAGAGGCCCCTTATTTCAGGCTCGTGGTTATATTGCACGGGGGACCCTGCTTTATTCCCTTTCCGAATTAAACCATACTCAAGATTTTTATATTCTGAAAATAGCCATCAACCGCGGCCGGGTTTGAACCCGCGAACCTCGAAATTAGAGGCTATTATGATAAATACTAAACCCCATGACCGACATTATTGTCTGTATGATTTGTTCAAATTCAATTGATGTTTTAATAAATTATGAAATTATTAATGACTAAGGAAAAAAAGTCCAATCATGATAGCACAGATATTTGAACTCAGGGTGTACCTAATACTCTACTGTCTGAAAAATGAGGGATGACGAGATGCGTCTTAAATTAAAAAAATATATTATATACAATTGTCACATACAATGAATATTAAAAGCGCGTTTTTTTTATTTTATTTATTTATTTTTATAATGTTCAACAGTCAGTAGAGCTGAAGCACTCCTGTTGGGGTTAATACAACGAATGGCTTGATATCGAGTTGTAGATGGCAGCCTCATCAGATATCTTACCCTGCGAGATGCCAGTAATGTCTCCAGGGGACATCAATATAATATATTTTCAATTCTCAAGGTAGAAAATGCCGGCAGAAATATAGGAAGGCCCAGTAAAAATGGTCAGACCAATTCTAACATGACGGGAACAGACCTTAAGGTCTAATCCTTGATGCTGATGGTTTATTTTTATTTATGCAAAAATAGATTGGCTGAGCGAGTTAGCTCAGGCGGTAAAGTTTGAGATTCGTATTCGGGAGGTCTAGAGTTCAATCTCCGGTTCCGACCAACCTGAGTTTTTCCTTGTTTTTATTATCAGAACCTATTTCATCACAATCACCATTTAATGGTATAATTGACATTTAATAGGCGATCCTTTATGCAAAAAACACGACAAACCCAACAATAGGAATTCGTAGCCAACTGGATATAATCAAGGATTCAAGATGCGATATGTCCTTACGTTAAAGTGTCCATAAATAAGAATAAAATAATCTGGATTGCCCTAGCCTACATATTATACTCATATTTTTGAGAAACATTTTATAATTTTTTGTCAGTTAAGTCTGCTGAACCTGTATGTGACGTAACGATACGACCTGTTTGGTGACATTGCAGTGCAGCCAGCTGAAACTACACACTTGCCATTCAATTGATCACGGGCTTTAATCTCCGTGGGAATAATTTCATACATAAAAATATTGCATTGGACTTTTAGTGAGAGGAAACAAATATCCAACCCACTATTCACCTGAGTGATTAAAGAAACTCTTAATTGAGTTTACTGCTATATGTACCAGAAGTAGAGTGGAAAACTGAGTAGCATATGGTAATACAAGGAATTACACTGATAGAGTAACGCAATCCCTCAATTTTAATTCACTCATCCCCGGGAAACCGCGATGTCATTTTTTCCCAACTTTTTAATATCTTGTTAATATATATTATTCTTAATGCCGCTTCATGCGGTAAAAACAAGATAAGCCAATTCTTCCTTCTATTAGCTACACAGACAATTTTTGTTTTAGATTAGTCTAAAAGGTAGGAAGTACACTGGGACCTATCTTGTTTGTTCCAGTTTTGGACTTATCTGGTTTATCCCAGGGATTAGTGAATTTTCAATTTACTTGACTGGATTTTTCTTCCCTTCTAGTCAGTGACGAAACAAATCTCCTTAACACATTCACTTCAAGTTTAAATGCTCAATGCATTTCCCCCAAAGCTGAATTTAAATCACCGTAAATTATATTGTTTGTTTTCAGACATTCAAAACGAACAAAATATAACGGTACTTGAGATCTCAATAAGGGTGAAGACCGAAACACATTCCTCTACTATTCATAAATGTTAACATAAGATTACCCTGCCCTTTGGCATCCTTTGATGTACAAAATATTACGAAATATATAATAGGCAGAGTTAAGCGAGTGTACCTCGTCTTCTGAGGCGAATGGATTAAGACTTAAAAAACTAAGATTATTTAATTCAAATATGAAATCGATTTTATTATACGGTTGTGAAACTTGGAAGGCTGTAAAACAAATAGGAAAGAATTTGCAGATCTTTGTAAATCATTGCCTGAGAAATGTCTTGGATATATGGTGGCCAGAGATTATAACAAATAAAGAACTTTGGAGAAGAACGAATCAAAATGAAATTTGTAAAGAAATTAAATTTAGAAAATGGAAATGGACTGGTTATGTGTTAAGGAGAGAGAATGATGACATCAGAAAAATGGCAATTGATTGGAACCCTCAATGATTGAGAAGGCGAAGAGGATGACCATGGGCAACATGAAGTAATACCATCAGGGATGAAGCTGAACAGGCAGGGATGAGTTGGAATGAAATTAAGACATTGGCAAACAACAGAGATCGTTGGGAAGCTTTCATCAAGGTCCTATGCTTCCCAGTGGATTAACCAGAACCACTACTACTACTACTCAGTGACAGTAACTACTTCGTCGACCTTGTATGTCAGTATCTTTACATTTAATTTCATATATACAGAGTGCTCTAAAATTCCCCTTACACACTTCTAGGACTTGTAGAGGGAACTGAGTTGATAATATTTAGAATTGGAAACCATGTCCGGAAACTTACCGTTTCCGTGCAACAGCCGTTTGAAAACATGTTTTTAATGCGACAACTTTTACAAGTAATTTATTATAAGGCGTGACACAGTACATCATTTGTTTTACAATTCAACTCATTAATAACGGAAAATACAAAATGGGAACTGAATCATGACTTGCATTAATAATCCCGGATACACCCTCCACAATCAATTTTTGCAGTTTTCAAAATTTCAAAAAATTTTGACTTTTTAAAAAAAAAACACCAAGTCTTGGAATACTCTATAGGGAAATTTTCGATTTATACGAATCGCAAAGCTATTACTTGTTGAGACACTTGACGTACGTTCAGACAATGCTTGTTTTCAAACGGATGTAGCCCGGAAACGGTAAGTTCCCGGACATGGTTTCCAATTCTAAATATTATCAACTAGTCCCCTCTACAAGCCCTAGAAAATTGTAAGGGGGATTTTAGAGCACACTGTATAGGTCTTTATAGAACCTGATCTAATTCATGCAACTGCTCTCCTGTCTCAATGAGAGCGTGTGGACCCTACCCTAGACACTTGTTTTAGTCTACTTGTATTGAGATATTCGGTAACGTGTTACATTTACAGGTGCAGTTTATTCTGTACATGTCGCCTTTAGATATATGAGAAGTAGACTGGACTATTTTATGTTGTTGTTTCTGCTTTAAAAGCTGTTTTTACGGCTTGGAACGTTGTGGGCAATAAAATGAATAAAATATTAAACTTGCCTGTTTAAACATTATAAGGTCGAATCAATACACGTACAAATTCATCATTACCCTGTCAATAGCTACGTATCCCCACGTGGAAAGAAATTCTTTCGTGGCATTTCGGACAATTTATAGAACCAATACCCACCCGTATTCATGAGGAATTTGGGTAACTGTGATAAGTGGCCGTTCCAGATTAAGAAAACCAGTTATAACGACTGAAGGATTCAACTTGCTGATCACATGCCATCTGTATACGACTACATAATCTTTCACCTCAGTGACTGACACATATGAATCAGCAGGCTGGTAGGAAAGGGACTCCCAAAACATGTCGCGCTATGGAATTATTATTATTATTATTATTATTATTATTATTATTATTATTATTATTATTATTATTAACATCATCATCATTATTATTGAATACTAATAAAATTCATATCAAATTCCGTTAAGGTGAATAGTCATAAAATAAAAGTTAAAAATTAAAATGTACCTGTTGGCAACTTTGTTAAAAGTTGTGGACGACGGCACTTGCCAACAGGTACATTTTAATTTTTAACTTTTATCTTATCATCATCATCATTATTATTATTTACTTTATGTGTGGAGAAAAAAAAACAGGAGGCAAATCTGATTGTAGGATAAAATAAAGTACCAGTTGATATTTCATCTGTTAGATTCAAATGTTGAAGTTAACACTATGTTTTGACCTTTAGAAATGACATTTGAGTCGATCGAAGATCACTCGATTGTCTAGTCCCGTTTATGAAAATACTTTTCATGTTCAAAAGTAGGCCCTAGTTCTTATGGAAAGATCATCTTTTTGATTTCCTAAGAAACCAACATGATCCAGTGCACAGGAAAAGGGTGTCCAAAACATGTCCCGTCATGTAAATAATAATAATAATAATAATAATAATAATAATAATAATAATAATAATAATAATAATAATAATAATACTTACTCACTGGCACTATCGAACCCGTAGATTCATGGCCGCGCGGACATAAGCTCTTCATACATCCCTATCCTGAGCTAATGTTTTCCAATCATTCCCTGTATAATCTACTTCCCTCAAATCATAGTTAATGTTATTCTCCCACCTCATTCTTGGTCTACCAACTGGGTGTTTTCCCTCTGGCTTTCCTACAAGAAACTTCCATACGTGCAACATGTCCTGCCCTTCGCAGTCTACGAGACTTAACTGTTCATATTACATCTGGCTTCCTATAAAGACCATGCAGTTCATTGTTAAGTAGTCTTCTCCATTCACCTGTCTGTTCGTCTCTCTTTGGTCCAAAAATTTTCCTAAGTACTTTATTCTCGAATACTTGTAATCTCCTTTCCTCCCTTAAAGTAAGAGTCCATGTTTCGCATCCATATAATATAACTGGTATCTTTACCTTGTCGTGGTGGAGTGGCTTGCGTGCTTAAATGATCCTGAGAGCTATGCCGGCGGTAGCATTGCTGCCGATAGGGTTATGCATGCCGGACTGGTCGAATGTGATAAGCCAGACGAAAAAAGTTCCTTGGTCGAAAGAGTGACGATCTTTCACCGTAAAAATACAACCGTCAAGAAATGCGGACATGGGTTCAACTGGGGTAAAATTTCCGGAGGTCAAATAGTCCCCCATTCGGTTCTCCGGGCGGGGACTACTTCAGGGAACCCATGCCAAAGGCTCAATAATAATAATAATAATAATAATAATAATAATAATAATAATAATAAAATTGTTATTATTATTATATTATTATCATTATTATTATTATTATTATTATTATTATTATTATTATTATTATTATTATTATTATTATTTACATGCGAAAAAAAAAAAAAAGAAATACAATTGGTTGAAGGATAAAATCAAGCATCACCTGTTATTGGCTAGTAGATTTTATAAGTTAAATGCAAATTTTGAAATTGAGACTGTTTTGACCTTGATAAATGACATTTGAGCCGACTGAAGATGATCGGTTGTCTAATCCCGCATTTGAAAATAATTTTCATGTTCAAAAGTAGACACTACTTCTTATGGAAATATCGTCTTTTCTATTTCCCAAGAAACGGCATGATCCATCGGAGCACAATTATATACGTTAGAATCAACCTTTAGTAAATTTAATGTCATATCTCATATATTTTTTTGTTACAGGGCTTACCGCGAAACCAGAGGCGAGATGCTAAACCTGGAAATTTTATAGCGGGTATGCCTCGCTTACCGAGGGAGCACATGACTTCTAAGTTCCGTAAACTACAACGGAAATTTTCATGAGTATCGGCTAGAACTAAATTCGCGTACCTTAGGCCCCGACGCGAAAACGAGACATCATTAGGCCGGGTTTTTAAATTTCCGAATTACATTACTTTAATCGTAATATGAACATTATAATTAAAGCTACTAACTATATGACAACCTGTAGATTCAATGTCGCATTCACTAGGGCCCTAATCTCAGCCGACTGAATCCAGTTCATATCTTCGATATCCAGTTTTCTAACATTCACCCGAATATTACCTTCCCCTACGCCTAGATCTTCCTAATGGCATTTCCACCTAGGAGTTTCCAATAATAACACTGGTCATCATGATTTTTGTCTCATGAGTACCAATAGTTGTACTTAATGCAGTTTTTTATCGTGTTTTCAAATATTTATTCGGAATTTCTCCATCACCCACATTTTTTATTTCAATTTCAATTAATGGATTTAAATAATTATTCTTTTAATAAAAGTTTTTTCGTCCATTTGTCCATCTTGGCGCAGTGAGCGATGAGCACGGGGAACACTTTCATCAGGAGATTTCAGCTATGGAAAAGAGATATCAAGGCTAATTAAATCCTAATATGCTGGCCGATTATTGTTGGACCATCAAGAGGGATGCTCCACAGGCGAAATATAGCAGAAAGTCGTCATCTCTTACTTTCTAGGTGAGTCCGAATGTTTAAATATTGTGTAGTTACGAATGTAGAAAATATTAAAGTGCTTGAAAATATAAATGCCTTGCGTGGTGGAGAAAAACCGATATAATATTTGAATTCAGGAGAAAAATACTATCAGAACCCTCGCATTTGTTTTTTAGACAAAAAAAGTTTATTTTTTGTTGCTCAGTGTAATTGAAAGCATTTCTACTGTCCCCAATTCGATGTACATGATTTGCCCAATCATTATCCTAAATATAATAATGCTGGCAATATTATAAAGTTCCTCCCATATTCAACCTTTATGGAACCTAAAATTATTCTTGATTTCCTACTTTACATTAGGCACTTTTAGGTTGTTTTTCTTTTGTTAATGCAAGAGAATATGCTTTACAACCGTGGATTAACACTGGCAAAATTTTTATTTTTAAATATTAATATTTAGATTGTCTTAAACTGAAAATAAAAACTATTATTCTACCAGTTATATTATATGGGTGCGAAACATGGACTCTTACTTTAAGGGAGAAAATGAGATTACAAGTATTTGAGAATAAAGTACTTAGGAAAATTTTTGGACCAAAGAGAGATGAACAGACAGGTGAATGGAGAAGACTACATAACAATGAACTACGGTCTTTATAGGAAGCCAGATGTAATAAGAACAGTTAAGTCTCGCAGACTGCGATGGGCAGGACATGCTGTACGTATGGGAAATGAAAGACGTGCATGGAAGCTTCTTGTAGGAAAGCCAGAGGGAAAACGCCCAGTTGGTAGACCAAGAATGAGGTGGGAGAATAACATTAACTATGATTTGAGGGAAGTGGATTATACAGGGAATGATTGGAAAGTATTAGCTCAGGATAGGGATGTATGGAGAGCCTATGTCCGCGCGGCCATAAACCTACGGGTTCGATAGTGCCAGTGAGTAAGTAAGAGTAAGAATATAGATTGTCAGCGGGCCCGGGTTCGATCCCTGGTCGTGACAAGTTTCCTGGGTGAGGTTTTTTCGGGGGTTTTCCTCATCTGTAAGACAAATGTCAGGATACTTTAAGGCCCAAACGGTTCCCGAACATCATCTGGCCATCATTATCATCAATATCATATTAGCCTTAGATTAAGTTTAGAATTAAGGCCTCTCCTGGCGCATCATTAGCCATCGCCATCACTCACTCATATCATTGGGACAGCGTAACCCCGCCTTCCAGGCGCCCAAACCTCAGAAGTAGGTTACAATACGCCAATGCCAAGAGAGAATACCAGAAATGTCGAAATGACAAACTGGTGACATTAAACAAAAACATATATATTTAGATTGTTAGACAAAAGCCGATGGACAAGTGAATAGTAGCACAAATTCACTACTTTAAATCGTTATTTAATTTATTCATTTTATGTGTTAAATCGACTACAAATTAAGGATATATCATATATGCAAGTAATATAAGATTATACTCGTACCTAAATTATTCCATTGTAATGGTTAAGATAAAATGGTTTCACTACATGCCTTGGGAAGCCCTTGAGGGTAAAAAGAGGTAGGGCTCCCACCTTTCTAGACAAGTGACACAAGATGTCAGTCGGATTGTCAGACCTACGTGACAGCCATCTTCATTCCCAGAACACGTGTCTAATACTCATTTCATTTAGAAATTGAGTTGACCCAGGGTCAGGTGCCGTCAAGAGATTTAGGCTAGTTTGAAGATTCTGATACCACCGGGACTCGAACCTAACGGATTGTAGCGTATTACTATATGCCCATGTACATTTCATTATTCTTATTTAAAAATTAAAAAGAAGACAATTCCACACTTGCATATGAAGAAAGTTATGAGTTCTAAAGCGTCCCTAAACAATACGTTTATTAATAATAGGCCTATACAATAAATACTTGTAAATGTTTCACTTATTATTTATGTATCAATATTTTAGACCTATGAAATGTAATAACATTTAATATCCTAAAAGTATGACCCTGGGAACTGTAAGCAAATAATTGTTTTTCATGCAAGAAAAATAATGTATTGAGACTTAAATTTAAGTAACTCATAGATTTTCCCTTTATAATTTTTTTTTTTAATTTTCTGTCAATGTTGCTTCCAAGTCGGATAGTTCCACATGTGCCACTGCACCGGGCTGATAGGATATAATTATCACAAATAATTTCCAAGGTTGCATCAATTATATGGGTCACATAAAAACCGATAACAAAAATATCAAAGACTAATTATTGCTACGCTATGACTGGTTGTGACGTCTTTCATGAATATAAACAAGTCACGATTGACACAATACTATACGTTACGCAGTGTCGCCATTACACATGCTAATTATTATTATTTGCAGTCTTGTTAGAGGCATATTTTATATCAGTTCAATATTTGAATATTTTAAAAAGATTAATGATGCAATTAAAAAAATATTTAAAAACAGAAACTGATGCCAGAATTTATAAAACAGTAGTAAGACCTATTATAACTTATCAAGCAGAAACAAGACCAGATACTTTATGGGATAGAGAAAGTATGAGAGAAACGTGTGCAGTCGAAGATATTGAGAAATGGGTATATAGGAGAAAACAATGGACAACAATAGAATTGTCAAGACTCCAAGGGATAATCTACCTAGGGGTAAAAAACAACAGAAAGCAATGGTATGACGGCCTAAGATGAGGCAACAAGGATTGAAGAAAGAACAGGTGTAAACGTATAATGAAAGAACGAAGAAGAAGATAAAGTGTTCACTTTCATTCTCTGGCTCTTTCTATTTTCGTATATGTACTATTTTCAGGATCTATTATGTAGGCCTATTTTCTTTTTGTACCGCGCCGTAGACGAGCGGTTAAACGCTAGAACGCCCAGAGGGGTCAAAAAGATCCTTTTTCGTTTTTAAGTCTCGCCTACTTTTCACAGGACGGTCCAAGGAAGATTTCTTGTTATGATTTTGGAAGTACTTTCAGTATTTGAAATATCTGCACTTATCCCCACAATCCAATTTGAATTATGTAAGGTATAACCTTTAACGCCCAGAGTGGTCATGTTGACCCCTTTAAGGTAATATGACTATTTTCCTATTTTGTATGCTTGATATTTATTTTATACATATTATATTGAAGCTATTTTAGTTTATGATGCAACAATGAACTTTTATTTAGATTATTGACATCATAATCAACAACAATGGGCATAGTAAGAGCTATTTTGTCATACACTTCCAAAACTCATACATGTGATTGTGAGGTGAAGGTGGACATGTATCGGAAACGTTATTTACGTGAAGATGAGTTGCTTTCAGAGCTAATTTTTTCTGATGACTCATATGACGAGTATTTACCGCAAATAACTAGAGAAGTAGTAGATGGATCATCGAATAGTAATGATATGGATTCTTCAGATGCTGAAAATGAAAATTCATAATCTATTAAGTACATTATTATTATTACTATTATTATTATTATTATTATTATTATTATTATTATTATTATTATTATTATTAGTAGTAGTAGTAGTAGTAGTAGTAGTAGTAGTAGTAGTAGTAGCAGTAGTAGTAGTACTGCCAATTTATTATAATTATAATTATTTTAATTATAATTGTATTGATTTTTAGTCTGATTTTATAGTAAGTAATTAAAAATGTATATTTTATAATAAACAGTGTAGTAGTGTACCGGTATATATATATATATATATATATATATATATATATATATATATATAATGATATTCTATTCTTTTGGCGTTAATTATTTATGTAATTTAAAAAGTCCTGTTTTATAGATCAAGGAGATTCATGTAATAGACGAAGAGAAGTACCTGTTCCTGCTTCATCGTCAGATGTCATACACCGAGAAATTGCTCCTGATGGCACGATATGGATTGAAGCAGTGTCTAATTTACAAGGAGGACGCCTTCCTATTCATAAGATTTTGAGAGATTCTCCTGGACCCACACCACACGCAAAAGAAATGTAAGTGACGAAAATGTAACAAGTGCATGGCATTTGTTCATAGACCAATCTATCCTCAAACATATAGAGAAATGCACAACAACAGAGGCACACAGAGTATTAGGAAATAGCAATTGGTTGATGTCCACTGAAGAATTAGAAGCATTTATTGCAATAATTTATGCTCGTGGAGTTAGTGGTTGCAGAACTGCAGACCTCCACAGCTTTTGGTCAGACTCCAGGGGCCTACCTTTCTGTAGGGAAACCATGAGTAGAAATAGATTCTGCGAAATTATGAGATTCCTGAGGTTCGACGAGAAGTCTACACGCTATGTACGTTTGCAGACTGACAAATTTGCATTAGTTAGTTAGTTAATAAGAGATCATAGATTCTTCTCCAAGTTATAGCAGGATTTTAATATCATAATGAATATAAAAGTTAAAGTTAATAATGTTGTATTTTAAAATTCTTTCAATATTTAAATGTAACTTAAATAAATAAAAACATCTAAATAATTCATTGTTGGTTATTGTTGAATAAAAAATGTCTCAGTAACAATTAAAGAAATTGTACTACATAACAATTTTGTAAATAATGCTTTTAAAAATTGTTTTAAGACATTGTTGTCAGAATTATAAATCCTTCTATTATAACTGTAATAAGAACACCTGCCTAACTTCATATTCTTAAATGAAAGTAAACTAAACTCTGATTGGATGTTAAAACAATTAACTTTTTGATTTAACAAATCAATTTAAACCTTATATTTAAAGAACTATTAACCAATAGAATTTAAATTACCATCATGAGATGTAATAACGTTCTTTAAAATTATAAAAGAATTACACTAGTCACTAGTCATTCTTCATACAACTTTCAACAAAGATAGAAGTAAGAAGAGATCTCCTGATAAAATGTAAAATAAAAAAATTCAATTTTAATTGACGGTGAAGAATAATACCACCTACATTTACTTCATCTGCTGGGAAATTTAAAGAAGTGAATAAATGTGAGATTATTTCTACAAGAAACATTTTTTTTTTTTGTAATTTTGAAGTGTTTTCCTATCCAGTGTACCAACATCCGACCCTAAGAAGAGAATCCGGCTCTACCGAAAACTAAACCCAACCTGAACCAGTAATTCTTTTTGGGACATAAATCCTTCTTTAAAATGTTACTACAACATCGGGCATGAAGAGAATTACTTCTTCAAAGTTCACCATATCTGGTTTAAGGATGAATTCAAAATGTAAGGTAGGGTAAATGATGAGAGCGGAATTGTTGAGTGTAATAACAATAACAATCATGTTATCAATACGACGTGAACTTCATCATGGACCGTAAGATGTTTTGAACGAAGAGTTGCAGATATGAGATATTTTAATCTATTATACCTAGTGGTGCGCAATATTTATCTGAAGATCTAAATATATGGGCAACGGTTTCAGGGTCATGCAATGTTCACTTTCCTTTCTCTATCGCTCAGGACAATACTCGAGTATTTTATGGAATGAATGAGAGAAAAACTACGGTGATATGTAGTCTGTTATGATGATCCTGGTTCGACACATTTTACTTATACCACCATTTATTTGGACTGGGTCCAAGGCCTAGATGAGGGGCCACAACCTTCCATTTGTCCTATTCTCACCTAAGTTGACACACAGGCTCGTAGTTATTGAGGAAGTGTATGAATGTGCCCCGTCAGATGATCACAACCACATCTTTTTAACACCTGAGGTTTGCTGAACCAGACCATTTTGTACTAACATGAGATGAGATGAAAGGTGATATGAAATGAATGAATGGTGATGAAATGGCATGGTGGGGAGGGAAGAGGAGTGGAGAGTATTGTGGGATGAAATTCGGAAAACAGGAGATCCCGAAAAAAACCCGAAAAATCCCGGTATGGACACCACCAATCCTGAGATCCCAGTCGGAGGAGCCGCGCCCCCTAGCCACATCCACACAGCTATAAAGTGGAATAGTTAATTCTTTCCTCATCCCTAGCATAGGAATTCCTAAAAGATCTATATAAAAAACAATATTTACATAGTAACTAGCGTAGTGGTTAAGGCACTGAGCTACAAGTCGGAGGGTCGAGGGTTCAAGTCCCGTTGGGGTCAGGATTTTTAAACTGATCCAAACCTTCTGGCGGCACTATGGCCCTGGGGTCGACTCAGCCTCTAACTGAAATAAGTACCAGACGCTTGTTCTGGGGTAAAGGCGGCCGTCACGCAGGGCTGACAACCCTGCTGACATCAAGTGTCGATTGTCAAGAAAAAGTGGGAGCCTTAACCTCCTACTACCCCAAGGGCCTCCTGAGGCCTGTAGTGGGATCACTTTACCTTTTAACCTCAACTATATATCGTCATGGATTTTAAAAATATCAAAAAAATAATATGTGTTAATGTGTCCACTGTAAGACAAATGTCAGGAAGCTTAGGGCCCAACGGTCCCCGAAAATCATCCGACCATCATTATCATCATCATTCATCGGTGTGGAAAGCAATGGGAAGCTATTACATCTATAATCCCCTAGTAAAGCTGTAAAGCATAGCATGGAAATGCTATGACTGCAGTGAAAGACCTTCCCTCGGGCAAAACACTATACTGTAAATAGATAGATGTTTATATTTACAAACGTTCGGATAACGTTGGTGCAGAACATATAAATAGCCTATATCGACGTTAACTTAATGAATGAGAATATAACAATATGTTTTGCATGCTGCCTTAACATGGAAGGAGTGTAGTGGTAATATTTTAAAAACACGGTCAGCTCATAAAAAACTACATTCTCACAATTTAGTGAAAGTTGTTTATGATTATAATATTGTAATAATGATATTTAAATGTGGTGTATCAATAAAAATGACTAGAAGGTTTTGAAGTATTGATTGACGAAAAAAGTGTCAAGTATTTGTGTTCAGGGAGCGTAAAAGTATATTACGATGCGAGGTTGGGAAGTGGCTTTTACAGAATCATCGCTCGGTTTTCAATTCCCGAGATTCTGTAAAACACTTCACAAACGTGCGTTGTACATTATTTTTTGCGCGATGGTGTTTTCAAAATAATAAATAATAGTAAAATAATAATATCTCTGTTGGAAATATTTGCGTTCATTATAAAACTGACTAACGTTAACAGTGTAGGCAATGTTTATTAGTTGAAACTACAGCAGGCCGTGACACCAATCAGTGATAAAATGGTGGCAAGTATATATTTATTGTTTTATATTGTTTAAAATAAAGTTCAGTTCATTTAAAATGCAGTGATTTGTTTCGTATATTGTACATTAACACTATCTTTTGGATATTCTTTGTATATACATTGTACGTCCACCGCTGTGGTCTCGAGGTAGCGTGCTACCTTGTCACGCAGCGGGCGCGGGTTCGATTCCCGGTCAGGACAGGCTCCTGGGTGATGTTTTTCCGTTTTTTTCACATGTAAGACAAATGTCAGGAAGCTTAGGGCCCAACTGTCCCCGAAAATCATCCGGCCATCACCATCATCCTTATCATTATCATCATCATCATCCTTCACCGGTGTGGAAAGCAACGGGAAGCTACCACACCTATAATTCCTAGTAAAGCTGCAAAGCATAGCATGAAAATGCTACGATTGCAGTGGAAGACCTACCCTCGGGCAGAATTACTATGGATGGATACATTGTACGTACTGTAGTATACATAGAGGGCAGTGGTTTTACTTCCCACACGTGGTTTGTAATATGTAATATTAGAGTAGGCTATAATTATTTTATTACAATATAGTTAATTAGGTTGGCAACCCCGAAATGTGGGAAGTTAAACTTTCAATCATAGTCGCCATTGCTGTTAAGTACGACAAAACGTACTATCGCGCAAAAATAATGATGATCCCGCCAATCCCGCGTTGAAGAGACTATAATTTATGACCTAAAACCAATAAGAGGGGACACAAAATAGTTCCATAGTCGACTATATTATAAGGCTAACTCAAACGCGTTGATTTTGAATAACATGCAAGATGTAAAATGTTATAAGGTAACATTATCCTTACTGGAGTCACCTATCTTTCGCAATCGCTTCTCAAGTTACATTATTCTTGATTACTCATACAACGCATGGGATGTTTCCATCAAGATAGACATATTATTACCAGACTAAAGATGTGATTTTCATACATTTTAATCCTCATCATTCTGAAGATAATTTTGCAAAAACTCATTTAAGTTAATAATAATAATAATAATAATAATAATAATAATAATATTTATTTTGGACCTTTAAAGAAGAAAAAAACACATGGAGAATTCGTAGTAACCAGGAGCTAAATGATCTTAATGAATGGCCAAAGTCAGATTTATAGTCTCAAAGACTAAGATGCTGAGCCATCTTGTAAGAATGGATGATAATCGCTATCTCAGAGAAACTGTGGAAGGGAAGACTTTACTTGAGAAGAAGAAAGGGACGTCCTAGAACTACGGTAGATGGATGGATGGTGTGGGGGAGGATTTTGCGGCTATGAGGATCCGATGATGGAGAATTATGGCAGAGAATAGAGATGTTTGGAGATGCCTAGTGGAGGAGGCCAAGGCTCACACCGAGCTGTAGTGCCCAATTAATAATAATAATAATAATAATAATTATTATTATTATTATTATTATTATCATCATTATTATTCAATGGCTCGACAGCCCCATGTGGGCCTTGGCCGCCTTCAGAAGCTTATGCCAGACTTCCCTGTTCTGAGCTTCATTCTTCCAGTTTTTTATTTTTAAAATCTGTGTCTTGAATTATACCATCCTCTCATCTTAATTTAGATCTTCCAACTTTTCTGGCCAATAGAGGTTGCTCATTGTAAATAATTTTTGTAATCCTTTTGTTGTCCATACGAATAATGTGTCCAGACCATGCCAATCTATTAACTTTAACAAAATTCAGTATATCTGGCTGTTTGTACAGTTTATACAATTCATTATTGTATCTCTTTCTCCATACATTATTTTCTTTCACGGCACCAAAAATGGATCTCAGTATCTTCCTTTCAAAACGCCCTAATAATTCCTCATGAGATTTCAACATGGTCCAAGTTTCTGAAGCATATGTTAACACTGGTCTAAGGAGAACTTTATACATGAGTATTTTTGTCTTTCTAGATGTAAACTGAGATCTAAACATTTTCCTGAGTCTAAAAAAGCATTTATTTGCAGCCATGATCCGCAGATGAATTTCAGCCGAATTGTCATTTCTACAATTTACTTCAAATCCTAGATAAATAAAGCTATGAATTATCATTATTATTATTATTATTATTATTATTATTATTATTATTATTATTATTATTATTATTATTATTATTATTATTGAGGGGCACGCCGTAGCATAGTGGTTAAGGCACTGAGCTATAAGCCGGAGGGTCGAGGGTTAAAGTCCCGTTGGGGTCAGGATTTTTAAACTGACCCAAACCCTCTGGCGACCCTGAGGTCGACTCAGCCTCTAACGGAAATGAGTACCAGACGCTTGTTCTGGGGGTAAAGGCGGCCGTCACGCAGGGCTGACAACCCGGCTGACATAAAGTGCCGATTGTCTAGAAAAAAGTGGGAGCCTTAACCTCCTACTACCCCAAGGGCCTCCGGGCCTGTTGTGGGATCACTTTACTTTTATTACAATCAGCCTAATTATTGAATCTATATTCCG
The DNA here is from genome assembly GCA_030220185.1 of Diploptera punctata. Classification (NCBI taxonomy): domain Eukaryota; kingdom Metazoa; phylum Arthropoda; class Insecta; order Blattodea; family Blaberidae; genus Diploptera; species Diploptera punctata. The sequence goes on along the minus strand of JASPKZ010006461.1, from coordinate 577,971 downwards.
TATTTAACTGTAGGCGAGTAAAAGGTGGGGGACACATGGTTTGTTAATTAAGCAATTTATAGAATAAGGATAGCCTATATAAATATAAAGTAATAACTAATAATAATAATTAAAAGCAGTACTTGAATATTCAGGGGGCACGCCGTAGCGTAGTGGTTAAGGCACTGAGCTACAAGCCGGAGGGTCGAGGGTTCAAGTCCCGTTGGGGTCAGGATTTTTAAACTGACCCAAACCCTCTGGCGGCACTATGGCCCTGAGGTCGACTCAGCCTCTAACGGAAATGAGTACCAGACGCTTGTTCTGGGGGTAAAGGCGGCCGTCACGCAGGGCTGACAACCCGGCTGACATAAAGTGCCGATTGTCTAGAAAAAGTGGGAACCTTAACCTCCTACTACCCCAAGGGTCTCCGGACCTGTTGTGGGATCACTTTTTAAACTTGAATATTCAAGTAATATATAGGCCTATCTTACACAGAGCACAAGGAAGGCATAGGCCTGTAGAAAAAGAGGAAAGACTGATAATTCTTCTTTGTCAACAATTAGTCACTATTATAGTAGAGTGTGAACAATCTTCATTCAATGTGTATTTTATTTGTTGAGATTACTTTATTGCTTGTATTCACAATTTTTTCCTCATACCAATTCTTCAAATAACAGCATATATGAAAAATTAATTATTGGTAACTAGCTTACTGTTTTATTTCGAATGTAGCGTTTTTTTTTCAAGATATTTTGGCATTCAAAGTCTTACAATACTATACGATAAAGGATTTTTTTTTTGCTAACGCTAGCTTTTACTTTTGTCTTAATCTGTCTCTTTGTGAAAAGTAAGAGAGATACTTTGTCTTCTTACTTACTTACTTACTTACTCACTGGCACTATCGAACCCGTAGGTTCATGGCCGCACGGACATAAGCTCTCCATAATCCCTATCCTGAGCTAATGCTTTCCAATCATTCCCTGTATAATCTACTTCCCTCAAATCATAGTTAATGTTGTTCTCCCACCTCATTTTTGGTCTACCAACTGGGCGTTTTCCTTCTGGCTTTCCTACAAGAAGCTTCCATGCACGTCTTTCATTCCCCATACGCGCAACATGTCCTGCCCATCGCAGTCTACGGGACTTAACTGTTCTTATTATATCTGGCTTCCTATAAAGACCATATAGTTCATTGTTATGTAGTCTTCTCCATTCACCTGTCTGTTCGTCTCTCTTTGGTCCAAAAACTTTCCTAAGAACTTTATTCTCAAATACTCGTAATCTCCTTTCCTCCCTTAAAGTAAGAGTCCATGTTTCGCACCCATATAATATAACTGGTAGAATAATAGTTTTATATATTTTCAGCTTAACGTTTTTTGAAAGCAGTTGGGACATCAAGAGTCTCTCCAATGCATAATAGCACGCATTTCCAGAATTGAGCCTATGTTTAATTTCTTTGTGCATCTCATTCCTATTTGTGATTATTGTTCCTAGGTATTTGAATTCAGCCAATTCCTCAAAATTTCCCTCATTTGTCATTAGCTGTCCATTTCCATTATATAATGTATTTCTACGTGTGACCATATATTTAGTTTTACTGATATTTACTTCCAGTCCTAATTTCTTAGTGTTACTCAATAGTGTGTGTGTGTTGGCCTTTAGTATCTCCTCGCTATCGGCCTCTGTTGTGATTTTAAAGGATATGCATATTTCAGTTTTCATTCCATTTGCACCATTTTGTTTATTGTGAATACAACAATCCAAATCAACTAACTCATTGGTATTCACGCTCGAGGGGAGATAACCCATCACACATCCTATCCTGAGCTCATACTTTCCATTCATTCCCTGTATAATTCACATACTTGAAATCACAGTAATCTTAATCGTCTCATTCTTGGCCTACCTACTGGGGCCACTTTCCTTCTAATTAATACATGACAATGTATATATGATATAGGTACGTAGTTAATGTTGTATTTAACGACGCTATTTAACTATTAAAGTCATTTGTATCGCTTTTAAATCTGGGTGTGAAAGGGCAGTCAAAATTTGCCCAGAGGCCTCATATTTCAGCCTTGTGCTTCTTTTATATGACGTAAATCTACGACATGGGATTTATGGTCTTACTTTCCTTCTGAAGGAAGTCATATTCAAGATTTTTACGCCCCATAAAACTCCATCGATCCTGAGTGGGTATGAATCCGCGAAACTCGGAATCAGAAAGACAAGCAAATAGTTACTTGTCAACCTGAACAGAATGTATTATTGCGGATGAATTGTTCCCGAAGGACAATAAAATGTAATTTTATTAGGAGAGGAGCTCCATCTCATCCCTCGACCCGACCCTGAGTTGGACATGAGTTTAGGAAATTAAGAAAATTATATTTCCAACTTTTGATTAGTCAATAGCCTTTTGTAATAATATTCAATAATGAACGAAGAATATTTTTAATACCGGCACCTGGTGATAATACATCTATGACTGTGTTATGGTATATATTCCTAAACAATTTACCTAGTAAAACGATCGGATACCTATAAACATCTAGCGTACATTTATAAAAAATCTTTTATATGTATCAAAGTCCTAGAACGAACTATTAAGCAATTAAAATGTTCCATATTAATCTATAAACTGAAATAATTGTCATATTATTATTTATCTGATTTGAGGATTAGGCCTGGATTTGAAGATAAGGTACTGAAACAAATTGCAATTATTTTTTTATATTTTTTTTTGTATATGCTGCAGTCATCCTCGATCTATTTTTGTTTTATTTGCAATTTCAAGTATATAAGTACCATGTAATTATAATTTTTAGACGTAAAACTAATATCCCAGCAAACTAATTTTCGAGCTAGAAATAAAATTATGAAAAAAAACAGCGCTTGCAGTTATAAAAAAGGAAAGCCAGGCTCATTTTTATTATAAGGAATGATAATAATAAAAGGTAAAGTGATCCCACTACAGGCCTCAGGAGGCCCTTGGGGTAGTATGAGGTTAAGGCTCCCACTTTTTCTTGACAATCGGCACTTGATGTCAGCCGGGTTGTCAGCCCTGCGTGACGGCCGCCTTTACCCCAGAACAAGCGTCTGGTACTCATTTCAGTTAGAGGCTGAGTCGACCCCAGGGTCATAGTGCCGCCAGAAGGTTTGGGTCAGTTTAAAAATGAATGATAATAATAACATACTATATAATAAAGCTTAATTAATTCATTATCATGTATAGGATAAACACGTAAAATATATTCACAAATATGTGATATAAATCCACAAATTTATATCAATATCAAATAATAACACTATGCTATATAATGTAGCTTAATTAATTCATTATCTTGTATTATAGAATAAACATGTATGAATTAAAATATCTTCATAAATATGTTACACAAATCCAGAAATTTGTATCAATATCAAATAATAATTATAAAAATATGGTACCGGTATTATCTATCAAATATGTCACGACACTTTCAATACTGTTACTGAAATTAATGATGTAAAAATATAAAATACATTTTTGTCACCCCTTGGAAAAATTTATATGGACACCCACGAACCGCGGGCCGCACAAAATTTCGCTTCTGATCAGTTGGTCCCCATTTGTGATTGTAGTGATTAATCTGCTGTGTTAAAAAAATTACATAGTAGTTGAGAGTATAACATAAAAATATATCACTTACCTTCATGGACATCGTGCAGTGTTATTGCCATGCCATGTCGTGTTCATTACGTAACTGATCTCACCGCCCACTGTACAATACGCTCCTGGCATCTAGCGGTGACCTTTCATTACAAAAACCGGGTTTCCACTGCTGCCAATAATCCTCGATATTCCCAAAACTTGGGACTTTTTACAATTGTGGTTTAAGGATATGACGTGGGCCTTAAAATCTGGTTCGCGGGTTAGAACGCATTTGAGACCGTTTGAGACATTCTAAGAAGAGGCTTCCTTCGGAAGGAAGTGTAAAACCATCATGTGGTACAAAAAGTGTACACTATCACTTCTACTAGTCTCGAGTTTGAAAAAATTACATTATTAATTCCAATTCTGCCGGGTATGGAACCTAAACCCGCTAGATAGGAAGCAGTCATGCTACTATCTTAAGCTAGCATGGCGGATTAGGGCGAAATACCATGCTTGTGGTTTTTTTTATAATGCCAATGTCAGCTGAAATTACATTTCTTCCAAATGACATTAAACAACAATTAACTTAAAACACAGTTTTTGATTATCAGGCTTGTTGTTTTAATGGCAATTGATTTTCTGTCACATGAAAGTTAACACGCGTTTCTGTGCTCTATGGATGAAGGAACCCGCAGGTTCAATGCCCGATTCATTTAGGTCCTCCATTGAACGCTATTCTGAAACTACGATTATAGTCCCCTCCTATATTCAGTTCCCTAAGATTCATTCGACTTCCCTAAGGGCATGCTTGGATTACTTATTAAATAATTGAAAAAAAAAATGGTTAGAGATATATACGAACTGTTAAATGCTTATAGTTAAACAGAATTTTAATTTTAAATATTCTAGCGTTCATATTCGTTTTAATGCATTTCTATGGATTAAACTTTTATACGGTAATAAATTTACTGAGAGGGGCTACATTTTTATTGGTTGGAGGTGGGAAAAAATTTAAATTCTGTTTTGCATCTCAATGAAGTTGTGAGGTAGGATATAACTTTTGTCACATCTCGTAATGAGGACTTGGCACATCATGTGCCGTTGTTTCGAGGAATTGTGGGTTCAGAATTCTTATTGATGGATCATAATTTTCGTCCTCATAGAACGCAAAGACGCCTTTCTGGAAATTGAAGATTTGCAATTGCTTCAATAGATTGGCCTTCACGCTCTCCCGAATTAAATCTCAGTACATCTTAGATAGTAAAAGCTCCTTATTCGCGGGGATATGTACCGCAAAATGCCGCGAATATGGAATGGTAATTTGTATGGGTATAGGCTATAGGGAATACGTTCCAAGATTCTAAAATAAAATAAAAATTATCAAAATAAAATGGATTAGTGAGAGATTTTGAACAACTTATATTCATTATTACTGTCATGCTTGGGCAAGGGCTTATAGAAGTTAGTAATTTTTCCTGTTTTGCTGCTTTTAAAAGATCTTTCAATTCAGATTGATATACAGCTGTGAATTCTGCGGTAGAATTCCTTATTTTGTCTTCGGATTTCTTGATGAATCTTACAGTTGCTTCGTTAACATTGAAATAGCGTGATATAGACGCAAACGACTCGCCAACGCGTAAACGGTCAAACATTTCTGTTTTTACTTTAAGCAGCAAGACTACTTTTTTCCGCTTCGGAACTCATTTTCTTCTCTTTTGCTCGACATTATAAAATGGCAACAAAGGAGAATAAACACGTGTTATTCAAACAAAATTGTTGCAACGAATGACAAGTTGAAAGGTTGAAACAATATAATACCGATTGTGGCGAGGGCGGCATTTATCAACGGACATCTCATACCGATGGCTTTTAACAACGAACTTTAGGCTTAGAGACAATAAGGCTTGTTTTAGTTTGATATTAATTTGTCCATTTTGTTTGAACCACTCTTTGTAAAAGCCGCTTTGGTACGTACCTTCAGTAAAAAAAAAGTTGCCGATGCGTTAATAAAGGATACTTAATTCTTCTAATATACCAACTGAATCCGCGAATAAAGACATTTTTAGCCTCGAATACAGGAACTGTGTTGCAATTTTTCAACCTGCAAATAATAAAAATGCGAATAAGGGAACCGTGAATGAGCTTTTACTGTATATAAAAATGAGTGTCAGTCTATCTGTTAGTTTGTCTGTTTTTTATGGGCTCGGAAACTACTTGACCGATTTGAATTTCCCCCCCCCCCATCATTTAGAGAATTTTCTGGGACTAAACCATAAATATTTCAAATGAATGTACATAGAATTGAATATCTAAAAAAACTACAAAAAGGTCCGCGACAGCATATGTATATTTTTTACGGATAACTCACAATAGCTTTTTTTTGTCTTTCAGCTCATTTATGCCAAGAAGATCGGAAAAAGTAGATTCCCGGGCAACGTCGGGTAATTAGCACGAGGTCTAAAAATAATTACGATATAAATTTATAATTATTTTTCTTTTTTACTTTCCAACTGAACATAAAAACACAATTAATATATTTTGGTGTAGCAGAGCACGCCGGGTATTAGCTAATAAATATATATCTGTAATTTTCCTCAATCGTCAAGGCAAAATTATTTCATATTGATTTAGAATTGAATTAACACGATCTATTTCACGGTAAATTATCACTATTATTATTATTATTATTATTATTATTATTATTATTATTATTATTATTATTATTTTATAAATGGTACGGAAACATGGACGTTGAAGCAAAATCACATAAATAAATTATTAATCACAGAAATGGACTTTTAAGAAGATCGGCAAAGAATGTAAAAATTAATACAATAAGAGAAATTATGAATGTAGAAAAGGATATTGTACAAGAGATTGAAGAAATCCAATTAAGATGGTATGGGCTTATAATGAGAAGAAGGGACACAGAAACAAAAAAGTATTGAAATGGATACCTCCTGGAAAATGGAAACGTGGTAGACCAAACCCAACGTGGGTAAAGGGAATTCAAGACAACATGAAGAAGAGAAATATGACAGAAGCAGACACGCAAGACCGAAAAGTGTGGAATGAAAAAAAAAAGTGTATTTTGGTTGAGGATATCTGTGTATATAACAGAAACAATCCTGAAATAAAGAATAGACTAATAGCTCTATGCTCTAGAAATTGATTATTTACGGAGAAGTGCCAGAAAGTCTAGATTAGAACATGTCACAAATAAGGAAATTAGAAACATAATGGAAGCAGAAGAAAGCATAATTGAAAGAATTGAGGAGAAGGAATTAAAGTGGTTAGGACATGTCTTAAGAATGGAAGATGAGCGATGACCAAAGCAACTATATGAATGGCATCCGAACAGAAAGAAGAAAAGAGGGAGACCAAGGTTAACATGGAAGGAAAACATGAAGACAGTAATGCAAGCTAGAGGGCCAAGCACCGAAGATGCCGAAGACCGTAGGCTTTGGAGGTTTGGCACAGGAAGACGGCAGCAGCTGTAAAAACCCGAAGATAGATAGAGAGAGAATCCTGAAATAAAAATAATAAATTATTTTATTGCCACGTGATATTATTTTATTGTTAAATAGATACAGAAGGGGCAGATTTCTGTTGCTTTAATATTTTGGACAAGTGTAAATAAAATAAAAACCAGTTCACTAGTGAGCCAGCGATAACTCTTTAAAGCGCAGAGGGTCACAGTACTTTGTGAATTAACCTATAGATAGCAGTAAATTCTTTTCTGTTGATTTTAGTTCCGTAAGTTGTCGTTATGGAGCGCTAGTTACGAATCTAGTGCAACATGGATCATGGAAGCAAGAGGCCATTGTGTTGTAATAGTTGCATTAATTCATTAGTAGTTGTTTTTTTGAGAGAGTGAAATGAAAATGAATGCAAATACAAAGGATACATCCAGACTTCATGTGATATGACCTAGGTACGTTTTGTTTACTAATCAATTGTGTAATTTTATATAATAGTATCTGAAAATAATTGTATTATTTAGATTGCTGTTTGGAAAATATTCAGTTAATTGAGGTTGAAATGAAACACTAATCAAAATAGTAATAATTATGACAAATATATATGGTATACTACAAACCAGAAATAAATAATTTTAATACCATGAAATCAGTTCACCAGTTGACATTCAAAACTTTCCCCCTCTTTTTTTTTGGTTTATTGCTGGTCACATTGTATAATGCTTGCAAATATTTTAATTATATTTATATCTAAAGTTTTGCATATTTGTTTACATTACCAAAAGTAGATACGAAACTAACACTTGCTATTATAATATAGTCTACATCCAATTTGCAATAATATTGGTGAAACAATTGTTAACTGTTAGATTTATAAAATTGAAAATTGTAGTGCATAGGAACTTCTTCTTCTAATGAATAATTGCATATAGAGGAGAGAAAAATGTTGATTCAGTAATAAACTAACGATCCTATTTTTTCAAGGTAGGGAGTATTGTAGGCCTATATACATTGTACGTGATGTACTGTACAGAGATTTTAACTTTGTGGACTTCCGTGTAATTGTTTTATAATTAAATTGTCTCGTAAACTTCACCTATTACGAAATGTAAATTAAATTAAATAACGTTCATGATCTTAAGGATAAATACATAAAAATAAATGTTGAGGGGGCGTGGCAGAACTGTTCGAGGCTAAATACATGTTTTAGTTAGCAATTACAGAAATGAACAAAGAGTAAGACTAGAAATCATGTTACGAGGAGAATACAAAGTTATTTTATAATATAACAAAAAATTCAATATTCAAGGGCCCAAAAGGCGTTATCATAAAGAACCTCAAGTACAATGGGTTATTTATGAACAGCTGTTGTTGAATGAATCATTTTTGTTCAGTTTGGTGAGTGTTTCATTGGTTATCTTTCGTGAAGATTTAGTCGACAAAAATATTTTATTGCATTACGGATCAATGATAATCCAAAAATTATCTTTAATTGTGTAACCTAATTTAATGCATTTTTAATCGAGACTTTTAAATTGGCTAAAATTTCTGACGGCACCAGGTCCTCGGGTCGACTCGACCTCTAACTGAAATGAGTACCCGAAGTAAAAGCTGTCCTGACCGCTGACAACCCGGCTGATGTTTCATGCCGATTGTGTAGAAAGGTGGTAGTGTGTTACCTTGTGGGGTTCCTAAGCCTGCAATGGGATCATATTTTTACCTTTAATTTCATGCATTTTTACTTGAAATGACTTGGACTTGTAAAGAATCTGCAATTCCTTAGATTTTTTGACCAACTGCTCCTTTAGTACTCTTAACATTAACCAATAGTAAGAACGAACGAGAAATGCGTTCGTTAAAAAATATCGTTTAACAAGCGGGTCTAATCCAAGGATCTTGTTAAAATAGTCAGCAAACATCTTTGTCATAAAAATATAGGCATACTTTTATGCTTATTGAAAGAAGGGAGGTGTTAGAACGGTTAGTTCATTATATAGTATTTGAAAGGATGACTAGGGTATACTCTGACATCACTAAACATGTGTTTAGAATTTACGTCAGTTTATTTCTATGCGAAATTAAGAAAATTAAGAATTATGAGGGTTTCTTTCATCTACCAATAAATAAAAATATCAGACATTAGAATAACTCTTTATTTATTTAAAATGGTCAGCATTATAGGCCTACATTGATTAAATATCAGCGTACTTATTTTGAAGCTATAGTGCATAACATTATATATAGTATAAGGTGACTATCTTTTCAAGTTCAGGGAGCAATTTCACATTGAGAAATTTATTTCAAACAAAAGGCATCTTTTTAAAAATATGATACATTGACAAATCTATAATTATTTAATTACAGTATATCGAACTAGACCAGGAATTCAGATTAAATGTTAAATGCACCATAACGTTTCACTATAAAAACATTGTAAACGTTTGAAGAAACAGTATCTTCTTTTTTATCCCGATTTCATATGGAATGACCTTTACATGCTTTATAGATTTATATTTCAGTAATGATGATGATAATACTACTACTACTACTACTACTACTACTACTACTACTACTACTACTACTACTACTACTACTACTACTACTACTACTATAATAATAATAATAATTGTTCGTGAAGGAAGGATTTCCTTTGGCTAATTGAGGAACACACGCTTCGTAAATGGAGTAAACATTTCTTCTATGGTACAAACACTGCATGACTTCACCCATCCTACTTACTACGCGAATCTCGGGAATACTCATTCTCGAGCTCTTGTTATCGGTATTAATACACGAGAATCTCGCTTACGAGAGCGAGCGGGTAAGACAGAGTTTGACTGCCTTTACCAGCAATTTTGTGTGAAGTTTGTTTTAATCAAGTTGAATATTTCTGTGGGAAGAAGAAATGTTGGAAGATCTAAATATAGGTGGATCGATGGAATTTTAGAAGATATCCAAAGACTTACAATTCGAAATTGGTGGACAGTCGTCAGGAATAGAGCGGTCTGGAGAAAAGTTCTTAGCGAGGCTATGACTCGATCCTGGTTTTACGCCAAACATGATTAATATATGTGTCCTTTGCATTGGGTATTCTTAAAATCAGAACGAAACGTATCTATAACTTAATGATTATTCTAGTTCTACAATGCCATTAGCATGCCTAATAAGTTTCCTAGGGTTTCCGGAACATACCATAGAATTATTTTATGTTTAGAAGTTATGTAACGGAATTCACTTAATCTCGTGAGGACAATTGCATAACTGCTCACTAATATAAAAATAGTGTAATTCGGTTAAAATACCGAAATGAAGGTTAAGGGATTATGCTACATTACACCCTTGTGTTGTCTTCTGACTACTGCTATCAATAACTACATTGGCTCTTTGGACTGTCGTGGCACGGATTTATTTAGTATGAGCGGCTATTAAAAGCTAACATTAATACCCAAGCGTTATTGAAAGATTCCAATGTTTTTTACTTAATTGCTGTATTTTAATTATCTTTATGACCTAGTGGTCTAGAGAACTTTTAATCCTATGCACATTTAAACATCGTTATGATTACGTGCAAATACTAGAAATATTAAAGTAAAAGGTTTGGGGAAGAAGATATCGACAATCAACATGAAGATATAGTATGACGAACATAATGAAACGAAACAAAAAAAGTCAGAATATAGGTAAAAAGTGAAACATTAATACGAAGAGAACAGAAAACTGCCAAAAAATTAATAATAGTAATAATAATGAATTTATTTGGAAAAACAGCATTTTAGGTTCCCTGATATATTTTCAAAGTCCTATAGAACAACAGTGCGTATGCGCCAGAGTTTATAGAGCCAGCGATAACCCACCATCGAACCACGTATCGATTATCGCTCTGAAATTTAAATAAACAATCTTTGCAATAAATCCCCAAATCTATGTTAAATATATTAATAATATTAAAATTACCAAACGTTTATTAAAAATGGGTGTACACTTGCTTATCACTCCCTAACGCCGATCCAACCAGAGATCGAAAAATCATAGACTAAATAATACTGCTCTGTGGAGAAAATAGCAGTCAGTATCACAATATTGTCTAACAGTGTCATAATGTTGTGATTTGCGTATTTAAATAAACACTTAAAAAATATCAAATAATGTTATAAAAATTGTTTGAAAAAGTGTAAACTATTTTTAAAAAAATGTTAGTAAATACAGAATTGCTATAATTTACAACAATAAACTGAAAAATCAAGGGTAACCATAACTGCTGTTCAGCCATTTATTTTTTAGTCCAGTCCACCTAATTTTGGTCCATAGATTTTAAAAGTGCAGAAAATGTATGCACCTACATTGTTTTTTTAACATTACAATATGCTAAAATGACACATTTTAAAATATATTCTAGACATACCGGTACACTTTAATTCAATAGGCTAAAATATTATGTGGATCATTCCAAAACTTTTAAACTTAATACAGTATTTTATTACCCACGCGTTTTCGTCCCGCAGATTTACAGATGCAGGATAAGAAGCTATTTGATTTTCTTCTTCAGAATGTAAACATCAATATCATGAAATCCAAAATTCATCTTCTCTCCTGAAATTATAACAAATTGTAAGAACTTCATAATGAATTAATTTCGAGGCACGAAATTTCAAATCTCGTTTTTGTAAATCATACGAGGCGAGAAATTAAGGTTTATGATGTTCGTAAAGATATAAAAAATCAATGAAATATTGTAAATAATCTCAGTAAATATTATTTTTGAAACAGTGATTATTTATAAAATTATATCCCAGATTGGACGAAACTGATTATTAAATAACTGCATAGTATCACAATACAAAATACAGCTAAATATATTTTCAGTAATATTTGCAATATTATCGTGGCTATACGTTTGTGTTACTCGCTGAATACCCTTTCATTGATGTTACCAATCACTATGTAAACAAATCAGATTACTAGCTATAGGATGAGAAAATTAGTGCGTCCATTAATGTTACAGATTACGTTCCTGAATAGGAAAAGCGATAATATTTCTGGTTCGCAGTATACTCATTCAATATGTTTACATAACTGAAAGCATCGAATGCAAATCTGACCGGGATTTTGCACGTGGAAAGGGTGCAAGGATACTGCTGTAAAATAGATGGGAGTAAAGTAGGCCTACATTAAAAAATGTAAGCACAATAAAAATTCAAAGAGAAATATGTCTCCGTACCTGCAATTGTGATACTTAATACTAGCGGCAAACATATTAAATTTTTTCAACGAATATAAAATTGTTAAATATATCTATAAAACAAGTTAATGTCGAGAAATTTTCACTTTTGATCTTGAGAAAGAGTGTATCTAGAACAATCCTTATGTTAATCCAGCATTACCGACCTAAAGGCAGAAGATCAACCGGACGTCCAATGAAGAGATGGGAGTAAACTTTTGTAGACCGTAACAATTCTTCTAGACTACAACCTCTGTGGATTATGATGATGAATAAGGAAGAGGGGACTGACTATACACAGCATAAAACCAGGCAATAATTGCATTTGGTTTCCAAATTGTGCCCTTTGGCGCCAAGGGACTAGTTACTGGGGATGCCGCGAAATATGCCATTTTTACTGAAATGCCACATGCTTACTCATACGGTGTTAGGATCATGCCATCAGATTGCTATGTAATATTGTAAATAATAGTATGTTTTGACTTGCGCGATGTGAAAAATTCTGATAAAAAAAACATCGTGAACCGAAAAGTTCGGACAACTGTTTATTATACTAATAAGAGTAACAATTGCGCACTTTCTTAATGAGCCTCAAAACATGTAGTTCGCGATGATGCAGAACGCGGAACCTAACTTTCACAGTTGCGCATTTTCGGTCTCAAATTAACTCAAGCTTACTTTAATGTTATATACCATGTTTTCCCTACCCTCATGTCACAGTTCAGAATATTGCGAAACGCCTGAAGTAAGCTAGTTCTACTTTAAGCTAATATAAAATAAATATTGATATTCATATCCTGTTTTAAAAATCAACAATGTTGCAGGTCTAGATGTCCCCCATAGCAAATGTCTATACACACGTAATTTTCTAACTTTAACGCACTTAGAAGGTGCACCATTATTTCTAGATGTAGATTATTTCCGTTATATTCTAATTCAATGTAGGGTATGTCCTTATGTTAAACAGCCAAATACATTAAATACAATCTCCACCTTTGATTTGTGTGTGTTATCTTTGTCCTGAGTCATTTTTTTTTTTTGCAATCATAATGCTCGTTCCCTGTGATACTGCTAATCACATATTCAAGGAGGCTCCTCATTGGTACCAATTGGATGTTCAGAGTTCCTGATTCTGGTCTATAGGGGACCTAACCAGAACAATGGTTTGTAACATCGTTTATTATAGAGAGCTACAAAGAAGGCACTATCAAACATCGTTCTCAGCCTACGACTGTTTTACTCACTGTGACTATACTGCAGCCACTGATTCTCCGGCCTTGGCGTTTTTTACGACAGTGTTGCCGATATGGATTATTCAGTGGGAGTGGCCGCTTTATGTATGCGGTTAGCAGACATACAGCTGACAACATCTCAGCAATTTCAAACCTTTAGCGCGCCATAGCCGCGTCGAGCAGTGATTGGTTGTGGCAGACATTTAATCTCACTACAACCATCTCCTTATTGGCAGTAGAGGGCGAATTCTCCCTTTACCCCTCGTATAACCTGAATCTTCAGAGCCGGAGATATGGCGGCTAGGGTATACACACAGCCCTTGAGTATAAAAAAATGAGCCATGTCCATTATGTCACATTTTGGGAAATCTAAAATGTTCTTCTTTGTACTTTTTAAAATTATATATTAGACTATAAATAGTATACATAGAATAAATACTTTATGTGAATACACACTTGGTAACACTATAAAAATACAATTATAAACATAAATATACTCTTAAGCTATCTGTGAATGTGCTCACTTGTAAATGCACCCAAAGTGGACATGGCCCATTTTATTACTCAAGGGCTCATTACGCCATAGATGGCGGGAGAGCGGTCGGAAACATGGCGTCAACGTAATATAGCGTCAAATTCCGCATAATCCTTTGAGTTTTGGCGAACGTTCACTGCCTGTCCGGCGACTGTCGCATGTCAAATACGGTGAATCGTTGATATTAAAAAAAAAATAACTTCTTTGCAGCTCTCTGTTTTTTCTACTTCTACTACATTGTCTGTATGTTGATATAAATAATCCGTGGTCTCCTGTTACTGTTTATTACAAGAATATAGACATGTGGCATGTCGTTTGACCGTGATGGGATGGGTTCTAATATATAAAAAAGAAAAATTACTCAACTATCTTCATCTAAAATGCACATACAGGATGGAACAGAACTACCGACAAACCTTCAGAGGTGTTCAGGGATGTTGGCTGAATCAAGTGTTGATACAAAGAATTCATGGTCTTCTGTGACATATTACTGCAGAGTAGGCGTAATGTGTTCATGTATTAGGCATGTAACACATCTTTTGAATTAGGCTATGATAAGGTGGTTCTAATAGATTACAAAGAAAATTAATTAACTAATCGTCATCCGAGGTAGGTCCAAAGGAAAATAAAATGTTTAACACATTACTCTTTAATAAGTCTGCGGAAACCATGAATTCCTTATATCAAAATGTTCAGCCGACATCCCTGAACTATCTACGGTATAAAGGATTCGGTTCCATTCTGTATTATCTTTATATAGGCCTATATAATTATTCTGTACGTGTAGGCCTATATGTCACTAAACTACTCCTAAACGACTGGACCGATTTTGATCAAATCTTTTGTGCGTGTTTGAGTGGGTCTCTGGATGGTTTAGATTCACAATTGGACCCTGTAAAACCATTAGGTGTTGGAGTTCACCTGAAGTGAAAATTTAAAAATTGCTCTAGTAGTCACAATTTTTTATATTTCACAACGAAACTCAGTATATCGTATTGGAATAAACCGATGTAGGTATTATAAAAAAATGAGCGAAATCGACAATTAGAAGTGGAGGTTTACCTGGAATCCGAAATTAAAAACTGCCTAAATGACTGGACCGATATTGATGAATTTATTTGTGCGTGTTTGTTTGGGTCCCTGGATGATTTAGATTCATAATTGCACCCTCTAAAAACATTAGGTGTAGGGTTCACATGAAGTGAAAATTTAAAAATCGCGCTAGCGGTCGCAATTTTCGATGTTTCACAACGAAATTCAATATATCGTATTAAAATAAACGAGGTAGGTATTATCCAAATATGAGCGAAATCCAACAATTAGATGTGGAAGTTTACCTGAAATTCGAATTTAAAAACTGACTAGCAACCTCCATGTTTGGTATAGGCCTACCATACAATTTAATTAACCTTTAATATTTCATTTATTTAGGCGTAGCAACGCACGCTGAATATTAGTTAGTATATTAAAGAATGTGACCAGCCTCATGGGCTAGTCTAGTGGTCAGCGTTTCTAACTACAGTTCATGAGGTCCCGGGTTCGGTTTCCGGTCAAACCATAGGCATTTTTCCTTAAAAGGGAATTGTTCCCGTGGTTGCCCATGGTCTGTAATTTAGGTTAAGTTTAGGTTAAGAACTCTCCTGGCCTTCATTATCACTCATCATATCATCGGGGTAACTCCGCCTTCCAGGTGCCCCAACCTAAGAAATGGATTACAATTCCACCAATGCCAGAGGAGAAAACCAGAAATGTCATAAAACACAACCTGGTGGCATTAGACGAAAAAAAAATAAAGAGTGTTAAAATATGTAATGATGTGGATGCTTGATATGTTAGTAATTATCTTGTGTTAATTCTTCTTTATTTATTTTCCTATGTTTAATTTCTCCATTTGTAGGTACTTATATGTGGCTTACGCCCCCTGATCCTTAGAGGAACATGACCTGTAAGAAGAGGATTTTTTAAATATACATTTTTCACATATATATTTTTTTTCATCACACAAAGTCATGGAGAACCTCCCTGAATGAATTATTAACTCAATGGCAGGACCACCACCAAGCAACAAGGACATTCTTGACGAGACACACCTTTCACTCATATTAAACGAGGCGAATGTGACACGATGCTCATGTTGACCACTTAGTGTTCGGAGACTATTTGGTGCTTAAATGTTCCCAACATTTATCGAACCTCACTCAGGAAACTTGTTCTAACGAAGATAGAGTACGGCCCTGTTGACTTCCGAGGCAGCAACATTACCCCTGGATCACAGCGATGGGACGATATTTTTTTTTAAATTAACAGTATTCAGATTTAATGTATTTCGTCTCAAATTAACAAATGATAACGCAATGTTGCTAAAAGTACAGTAATAAATACATATCCCGTATACAAAGGCATTAATTAAGACATTATAGATTAATAATAAGCAAGTTGCCTATCTCTAATATGAATATTACATTTTGTATTAGAGCAACGGTCCCCAACCTTTTTTTCGACTCGCGAATCCCTTCCACAACGATCGGAGTTGAGTAAACCACTGACTTTTAAATAGGCTATACATAAGTAGACTAGCAAAAAATTTAATTTCAAGAAAGGTTTAATAACCTAACATTAACTTAACCCTTAACGGTTAAAATCTAAAGTTACTCTAGTTACGGCTTAAAAGTTACACAACGTGTAGGCCTAGTTGCAATAATAAATAGGCCCCTACTAGTTTTCATTATAATTTTCACCTCTTCCTTGGAATTCAGTGAGAAGGTTGTGCCTGCTTTTCATGTCACAGAGCTTTGAACTCATAAACTACAGAATTTAAATAAAGCCTCAAATAACTCAGCACAAAGCCTGTTTCTGTATTTGTTTTTTAAATTGGCATATGAAAAAAAAGCTACTTTTAGCACAAATAGGAGTATAAATAGGCCTACGTAACAAGGGGCATTATAGTGCTAATTTAAATAATAATAATAATAGTTATTATTATTATTATTATTATTATTATTATTATTATTATTATTATTATTATTATTATGACTGCCGCAGAAATGAAGGAAACAATAATAGGGCTAACCTCGAAACCCGCCATAACGTAAAAGTTTTGGCGAACCTCTTGAAATTTTTTGCAAATCCTCTAGGGGTTCGCGAACCACAGGTTGGGAAACTATGTATTAGAGCATCAAATGATAAAGACTAATAATATGCTATTAGTATATGCTGACAACGTAATATTATTAATCGGTATCGAGAAAAAGCCAACACACACATTTATTAAATAACACTAAGAAATTTGGGCTGGAGTAAATATCTATCTATAATGGCGGAGCCCATTGTTGAGCCATAGTCTCTCCTTTGTAAGGAGTTACTAGACCAAAATATCAATAAAACTAAATACATGGTCACACGTAGAAGTGGTTATATAATACAAATGGACAGTTAATGACAAATGAGGGATTTTTTAAAAAAGTGGATGCCTTCAAATAGGCCTACATAGACTACATAGGAATAATTATTAAAAATAGGAATAAAGTGCAGAAAGAAATTAAACATAGGCTAAGTCTGGAAATGTATGTTTTTATTCATTACCTGGACTATTGTTATCCCAACCTCTCTCAAAAAAGTTAAACCAAAAATGTACAAAATGGTTATTCTTCCTTTTATATTATATGGTTGCGAAACATGGATTCTTATTAAAATAAGGAGAAAATGTTACAATTATTTGAGAATAAAGTTCTCAGGAAAATGTTTGGACCAAAGAGATACGAACAGACAGGTAAATAGAGAGGACTACACGGTTTTATGGGGAACTAGATGTAATAAAGAACAAGTATGTCTGGTAGACTGCTATGGACAGGACATCGGCACGAATGGGATTCAAAGAGGGACATGAAAATATTGTAGGAGAATCAGAAAAAAATCATCCATTAGGTAAGCCGAGAATGAGATGGGGAGGTGAATTATACAAGAAATGGTTGGAAAATATTAGCTCAGGTTTGGAATATATTTTAAAGCTTATGTCCTTTCGGCCATAAATCTCCCGGTTCGATAGTGTCGATGAGTTAGTTTTCCCGTATGATTTAGTTTGCATTTTTTATATTCCTTATATTCCTCTAAAATCTATAATTAATGTAATATTTACTCCACTAAAATTTCATAATTAATAATAATAATAATAATAATAATAATAATAATAATAAATTGCCCACGAGTGGATTTTATAATGGACCACAAATTTACTGATGGATAAATGCTTACTATATAATCTTACAAAAAAAATATATAAATAGGATTTTTTCCCCTTGTATTTTACAGTGGAGTACACTATTTTGTTTATCTAACATAAGACTGAAAGGGTCCACCGCTGTTGTCTGGGGGTAGCGTGCTGCCTTGTCACGCAGCGGGCCCGGGTTCGATCCCCGGTCGGGACAGTTTTTCTGGGTGAGGTTTTTATCGGGGTTTTTCCTCACCTATAAGACAAATGTCAGGAAAACTTTAAGGCCCAAACGGTCCCCGAAATCATATGGCCATCGCAATCATTATCATTCATATTCATCTTAAGCTTAGGATTAGGGACTCTTCTGGCGCACCATTATCATCATCATCACCCATCATATCATCGGGGCAACGTAACCCCGCCTTCCAGGCGCCCCAACCTCAGAAGTGGGTTACGAGTACGCCATGCCAGGAGAGAAACCAGGAATGTCAAAAGACAAACCTGGAGCATTTGAAAAAAAAAAGACTGAAAGGTGTGCTATAAATATTATACTGTACAGATATAATATATTAATGGACCTTACATATATATGTTTTTCGGAGTGAAGTTTATTACAATTTTTTACCCTCACAGGTATACGAAAATACCTTGTGCTAAAACTGTTTACTCCATGATACAGTATGTTAACAGGCTGAATCGTGATAGATTGGAAGCTGCAGTATCCAGGACGAGGTCACTGGCACATCTCAGTGTTGCAACATTTACAGTAAGCTTCCTCGTCATAAATTAAATTGTTTCGATACGTTGTCATTCTTGTAGAAAGTCTTTATTTTGTAGAGGTCATGCAGTCTTCATGTCGCGGTATGTTAGATTTTCTTGAATACTCCCCATATTATGAATTTGGACTTGCTTGAAAAGTCCTTAAATTGTAAATTCGCTATTTGGTTGAACAATCATTGTATTGCGATATCCGGGATTTGCTTGAACTGTCCTTGTATTGTGACGTACGGGATTTGCTTGAACATTTATTGTATTGTGATATTGTGACATTTTTGGTTTGATTAGACAGCATTTGTACTCGATACGAGATTTGCTTCAAGAGTCCTTGTAGTGTGAATTCGGGATTTGTAATAGTAGAAGTTTTATTATGGCATCCGTGATTTGCTTGAATAGCCCTCGTACTGTGATATTCGGGATTTGAATCAATAGTTATTGTATTGTGACATACGGGATTTCCTTGAACAGTCTTTGTATTGTGACACCCTCTGTACTGTGATAGCTGTTAGTTGTTTGAACAGTCCTTGCAGTATAACTTTTCGTATTTGCTTGAACAGTCAATGTGTTTGTGATGACACACGTGATTTAATTGGATATTCCTAAAATCTTTATAATACAGAATTAACTTATAAAATCATAGCACTCCTACTTGATTATGTTTGTGTATACCTGTACTCATGGTTCTGTGGACATATTCTGACCACAATTCATGAGGTCCCGAGTTCAGTTCTCTGTCAGACCACTAGAATTTTTCCTGAAAGGAATTTATTCATGCGGTTGTCCATAGTCTAGAATTTAGGCTATCATTATCACTCATCATAACATCGGGGTAACCTAAGTCCGCCTTTTAGGCGCCCCTACGCCTGAAATAGGTAAAAATTCTGTCAATCTCATGAGAAAATACCAGTACCAGAAATTTCATTGCTGGCATTGGAAAATGTATAATTAAATACATTAATAAAATAAATCTGCAATGGGAAAAAGCTTGTTCAAACCGGTTGATTACAGGTTCGATTCCTGATAGGGTCGTAATCTTTAAACTGGCGTAAACCTTTTGACAGCATCGTAGCTCTGGAGTTGATTCAACTTCTAGCAGAAATGAGTACTACCAGACGCGTATTCTTGGGATGAAGGGGACCGTCACTCAATACTGACAACTCGATTGAAATATCGTGTCTATTGTCTGCAAAGGTGGGACCTTAACCTTCTACTACTCCAAGTGCCTCCTAAGGTCTGTAAGTAGCATCACTTATCTTTTAATAACGTACGTACAATTTAATAGAATACCTGAAAAGACTAGGCCTGAATAAAACTCAAGAGGAGAATTTTGTGCCCCGTCCTTTTCAAAATAATAAATCCAAAGAAGAGAACTCAAATAATGAATTAATGAATCTCGTAGACTGCGATGGACAGGACATCTGGCACGAATGGAACACGGAAGAGGAGCATGGAAACTCCTTGTAGGAAAACCAGAGGTTAAGATCTCAGTAGGTGGGCCAATAATGAGGTGGAAGAATAACGATAACCATGATTTGAGGGAAATAGATTATGCAAGGGATGATTGGAAAACATTTGCTCAGGATAGGGCGATGTCATTGCCGATGGCAACAGTTTTGAACGTGACACATCTTTCAACATTGTTTTTTAAATAGGATTCACTCGTCCAGGGAAGATTTACATTTCCTTGTGTGATAAAAAAAAATTATATATGTGAGCATGCCATCAAATTATTAGAGGTTGAAGAAAGCCTACAACTCAATGGTATTAAGATATTATTTATGCTGATGATGTATTATTAGGCGATAGGAGGAGATACTAAGGACCAACATACACTCCATTGAGTAACACAAAGAAATTGGGACTGAAAGTAAACATCAATAAAACTATATATATATATATATATATATATATATATAATGTCCACCGCTGTGGTCTCGAGGTAGCGTGCTGCCTTGTCACGCAGCGGGCCCGGGTTCGATCAGGTTTTCTAGGTTAGGTTTTTATCGGGGTTTTTCGTCACCTGTAAGACAAATGTCAGGAAAACTTTAAGGCCCAAACGGTTCCCGAAATCATATGGCCATCATCATCATCCCCCCATCCTTCACCGGTGTGGTAAGCAACGGGATGCTACCACACCTACAAATTCCCTAGTAAAGCTGCAAGCATAGCATGAAAGTGCTATGATTGTAGTGAAGGACCTGCCCTCAGGCAGAATTACTATGGATATATATGTTCACACATAGAAATACATTACATAATGAAAAGGGCAGTTAATACAAATGAGGGAAATTTTGAAGAAGTGGCTGAATTCAAATGCCTAGGAACAATAATTACAAATAGAAATGAGATGCACAAAGAAATTAAACATAGCCTTAATTCTGGAAATGCATACTATTATGAATTGCAGGGACTCTTGTTGTCCCAACTTCTCTAAAAAAAGTTAAACTGAAAAATATAAAACTGTTATTCTTCCAGTTATATTATATGGATGCAAAACATGGACTCTTACTTTAAGGGAGGATAAAAGATTACGAGCATTTGAGAATAAAGTTCTTAAGAAAATTTTGGACGAGAGAGAACAAACTTGCGAACGGAGAAGACTACATTATCTTTATAGGAACCCATATATAATAACAGTTAAATATCGTAGACTGCGATTGGCAGGGCATGTGGATCGAATGGGGAATGAAAGCTTATATGGAAACCAGGGGAAAACTCCCAGTTGGTAGACCAAGAATGAGGTGAGTGTAACATTTACAATGAAGTAGATTATATAGGGTTGATTGATAAACATTAGCTCAGGATAGGGATGTGTGGAGAGCGTACGCCCACGCGGCCATGAACTTAAGGATTCAGTGAGTAGTTGGTTAATGATCAGGAATTAAAAATCCTCTTCTGACATGGGGAGTTGTGGACAACATAAAAGTACTACAAGAGGAGAGATTAAAATTAATTTTCTTTCTTTTTATTTGGGAAAAAAAGTCAGTTTTGATTGGGTAAATATAGACAAAAGGAGGAGGAATAAAACCTAATCTAATTTTGTATATAATTTTAAATCATTACCCTTTTTGGAAACAGCATTCCCCCCCACTTAGAGTTTTATCTACACGACTTTCATTGAACATGCTCGAATTTCACGATTTAATCTTGTTCTATCTTGGTAAGTTTAGAATAAAACGAGCCCTCTCTTATGGTTAAGATGCGTAATGATTTTAGTTATGTAACATATCTGTACATCGCTGCGCTGATGGGTGATGGTGTGATGTGAAACAATGCTTTTTCCTCACACAGTTGAATCTTAGAAAGTTGTTGTGTAATGTTAGAAAGTGCATTGGTTATATTTACTAACAACAATGTCTTTATTAACAGCCAACATTAACAATGGCCAAGGGATGATAGAGAAATATTTTGTAACATGGGAAAAATTGTAATGTATTGTAATCCCGCTAAAATACTGCATTCAAATAAAAAGCATGACAACATAATAGGCCTATCTAGTGCCTTCAAATTAACTTTGGGTCCTAGATTTTAAATATAGCTGGCAACTTAAATTATCAGCTAAATCAGCAGGGCTATTATGGATAAAAAAAATGGTTGAAAATAGAATAATACCTAGATTTTAATAAAATAAAATTACTTAAATGTGGTTTTGAAAAAAAACGGAAAATCAATACGGAAAGATATTCAACTCACATTTCATAGGCCTAATATAATATCTCAACCATCTCTTTTATATGTTAGTGAATGATGTACACTATGACAAACTGATAAAGCAGAATCAACACATCGCAAATTAGATTTTTACGGTCAATAACAGGTGTTACCTTGAGAGACCAAATGAGAGTGGGTGATATTAGAACTCAATGGAATGTTGAAGAAATGACTGCGGAAGTCCAGCTTCATCAACATAAATGGAGACAGCACGTTCTTAGAATGCCAGAACATTGTTTACCAATCATTCATTCATTTTGAGAATTTTCCTCATCATTGAGGGTTTTCTCCAACCAATCTTAGAAATTAACATGAATTAAAAAAGTATAAGTTATATGTATATACCAGTTTACCAGTAGGCTAAAATTATTAAATGACCACCCTGCAGGATACAGAGACTTAAGATTGGACAGATCAGTTCCAGTTGTAGTTCACAGACGGCAATAAACCCAAACCTGTGTTTTTGGCAGAAGAAGAAGAAGAAGTTACATTGTTTATACCCTCTTCAGTCCCTTTTTTTTTCAGCCCTCTCATGTTCGACTCTCTTAGGTAGCCAAATGCCTCATCTTATTAATGATACGCATAAATGGGTTAACGAGATTGCCTCTGACCTTATCTGATAGATAATAGTTATATTTTTTCCACTTTGTAAACAACTCAAGATCGCTGGTAATTGGATTTATCATTATTTACATAATTGTACACTGCCACTCAGAAAAAATGAGCGCTTGAAATGTTCAGTCTCACGTCTTCCACACTTCGCGTACGAAGCTGTGTTCAGACGTCTGCATAATATTTAAGTACCTTAAATTCGCTTATTGGTTCAGTAACGTCCCGCGCCGTAGCCGAGCGGTTAAGGTAGGAAGCCTTGGCGCAGAGCTACGGGACTTGCGCTGGTTCGAGTCTCCATGGGGGAAGAAATTTTCTCATGGTATTTCGGCCAGTATGGGACCGGTGCCTACCCAGCATCGTGAGGCAATTGGGTAGCTACAATAAGTAGCGGCTCCAGGTTGAGGAACCAGCTATAACGGCTGGGGGACTCGACATGCTAACCACATGTCACCCCTACACTGGCTGTTGACATCTGCCTCTGTGATTGACACATGTGGATGTGAAGGGCCAGCAGCCGGCTGGTAAAAGGGCAACCGCTGAAAAGTGGAAAGACCCTCAATCGGGATCGGTTCAGTAACAAGAAATATGTTACAGATGAGACCGGATAGTATATGCTGAGGCTCTGAAGAATGTAATATTTTTATAATTTCAACACAGAGATATGTGAAGCAATATTACAATCTTGCGCGTTATTTATATATGAATAGGAAGGTAAGAAATACAGGCTGAGTTATCAAAGTTACAATAGCATAGATCGTTAACGCAAGAACCATATAGATTCTGAGCTACATTGGTATCCAGTTCGAATCCCGTGCAGTACTTTTTAATAACATATTTATTAACATAGATGTAGAAAATTATAAGTTTTCGCTCTACGAGTCTCTCCGTCTGCTCATTATATTTAAATAAATAAATAAAGCCTGATATGTCCCTTTAGGACAAAGGCCTTCCTGTACAAGGGTTAAGCTCTATTTGAGAGTGTCACCCGGTGAGCTACTCCGTGGTGAGAAGTTGACTTGGATGTAGCACTTGGTTTGTATACACTGTCTGTTCTGTGATTAGTTAATGTACAGTTGACTCTCCATCGTTCTCCAGCTTTTCCTGCATCTGGCGACTCTGGACCATTGCGCCCCTGCTCGTTCTTTGAAGATGTCAGCCCATCGTCGTCTTGGTCTTCCGCGCTGTCTCTTGCCTGTGTACAGGTCCCACATGGTTGTTTTTATTGTCCACCTGTCGTCCTGTATTCTTGCGACGTGGGCTCCCCACTTCCATTTTTTTCCTGATGGCTTGTTGTGCAGAATAAGTTGTTGAGGACATCGCTTGAAGTGTTGTATTCGAGATTCTGTCCTTCAGAGTTATGCCTAAGATTTTCCTCTCCATTTTCTTTTGGCATACTTGGAGTGTGTACTTCAGTTTGGCAGTAAGATTCCAAGTTTGGCAGCCATATAACAGTATTGGAAGAACACAGGTTTGTAGTGTTTCCATTTTGAGTTTCCGGTTGAGTGACTTGTCCAGCAGTATAAATTTCAGTGACCAGAACGCCTTCCAGGCGAGAGCTATTCTTCTGCTTATTTCTTTCTCTACTTTCTGATGGAAGGAGAGTAGTTGTCCTAAGTATATGTACTCGCTTACATGTTGAAGATCCATTCCATCGACTTTGATTGGGTTTTCCGGACCATTTGACATACTTTGTGTCTTGCTTTTGTTCATCGAAAGGCCTGCAATTTTGCTAGTTTCTGATAGCTCTTGTAGCATTGATTGGAGTTGTTTAGGGGATCTGGCGAACAATACCACGTCGTCAGCGAATCTTAAGTTGGATAGACTGCTCCCGTTTATATTTACTCCGTATTTCTTGCTCCAGTTTAGTTTTCGAAATATGTCTTCAAGCACGCATGTAAAAAGTTTAGGAGAAATTGGGTCGCCTTGTCATTATATTTAGCATTATATAATGAATATAAAGCAGTATACATGAAACAGGAAAAAACTCACAAGCAGACAGTGGTCGGTTTGCCATCTGTAGAGAAGAGGTAGAATTATGGCCTATAATGCCTTTCCTATAGGCCTATGTAATTTCGTAAGCCTATGACATCTTAAGCAATTTAAGATATGTGCCTAAATTTCACAATCCTGCATATGTTCAGTTTTATTACATAGTAAAGAATGCAGAGTAATGTTCCATATCCTGTTTTAGTATGCCTAGTAATGTAGCGACATCTCTTAAAATATTCATAAACATAATTCTGTTCTCTTTTCCTGCACTGTCTATTTTCACCATAATCCCTGAAAATGGCGGACAGGAAAGATCTAAGTTTGCGGTTCATAAGATTCATTGGCACCGGCATTTCTGCTGCCGCAGCGAGAACAGAGCTTGGAGTTTCAGCATCTACGGCAAGAAGGTGGGTTAGTCGGTTTTGCCTATGTGGATAAGTAAGAAATCGTGTAATTCCTAGAAGGCGACGGGTTTTTCCCGGAGCGAGGACGCGAGTTTAATTAGGCAAGTTAGGCCATTTCCAAGTTCTCCTGAATTAATAATCAGATCCAACTTTTCGGGCTCCACAGCAATCGCTAGGAGACTCCTCAAAAGCCATGTTATAAGGTCCCATCGAGTTGCCAGGAAGGTTAGATAGGATGATGAACTGATCATGGATAGTTTAGCCTTCGCTTCTATTCGAGAAGACTTCGATTAGAGCAACCTAATTTTCTCCTACGACATAACCATCTCGAGTACGAACGGCACTAATTTTCTCCGACGAAGTAACCGTCCCGGAGTACGAACAACACTACTTTCCTCCGACGTAGTAATCGTCTCGAGTACGAACGACAGACCTGTCAGTTATAACATGAATGTATACAGATATCATGTTCGTTATGTGTATCCGGTTGCGAGGCTGAGTCGCATAAGCGTATCTTGTTGGGGTGAGTGGTATTCATTGGGGCATGAGTTCTAGAACGTATCCACGAGAGATTCAACATGACTAATTTCATTTCGTATTTTGGAGAATTTATTAGTTGCTTCCGCTCGGGAGCGGAATACTTGTGTTCCAAAAAAAGGTTAAAACTATCTGATCCACTATGCTCTTTGGGTTAAAAGATGGTTTCGAGGGAGGCTTGATATCCATCTCATGGGTCACCCTTCGATGTAACTTGATATGAACCCGGTATAACACGTGTGGGCAAGAGTGAAGCAACTTTACGGTCCAAATGGGCAGAACCATACTATAGTCGGAACGAATAGCTTAATCTAAGATGAATATGAATTGTCGATGCATGAGAAGAGGTGGCATTGGATAAATTAACTTTTCCAGAATCTCATGGACTCCATCCCGCGGCGAATGCGTGTTGTGACAGACGCAGGCGGTATATGGACGAACTATTAGTTCCGCAGTTGTTTTTATTTAATTACTTTCGTCTGTTCCACTTCCAAATAAGACATTTATTTTATATTGGCTAAGTCCAGCCTCATAGTAGCCCTCAGATGTAAAGCAATGATGTTAACTGGCACATCTCGCAGGAAATTAAAGTATCTGAGACCCGTTAGGTGTTATATTGTAAACAGAAGACCAATATTACATCAGATAACGTAAAAGTCGGAATTTGTTAAGTGGATTGCCTAACATGAAGCGGGAGACTTGATTTTTTTTTCCCCAAATGCTCCAGGTTGTCTTTCGACATTCCTGGTGTTCTCTCCTGGCATGACGTACTTGTAACCCACTTCTGAGGTTGGGGCGCCTGGAAGGCGGGGTTACGTTGCCCCGATGATATGATGGATGATGATGATAGTGGTGCGCCAGGAGAGTCCCTAATCCTAAGTTTAATCTAAGATGAATATGAATGATGATGATTGCGATGGCCATATGATTTCGGGGACCGTTTGGGCCTTAAAGTTTTCCTAACATTTGTCTTACATATGAGGAAAAACCCCTATAAAAACCTCGCCCAGAAAAACTGTCCACACCGGGGATCGAACCCGGCAGCACGTAACCACAGCGGTGGACTACTTGAAATATTGATTCTTCTCACTAGCATCGAAACGTTACGCCTCTGAACACGGGTTAATCAAAACTTTATATCAAGTTCATTCTACAAGTCCCAAAAGTGTGTAATAGGAATTTTGAATTATTTTTATACAGTATAGATGTTGTTCGGTAGCGTATTATATATATATATATATATATATATATATATATAATTATATAAGCTGATATATGGGGGCACGCCGTAGCGTAGTGGTTGTGGTTAAGGCACTATGCTACAAGCCGGTAGGTCGATGGTTCTAGTTCCGGTGGGGTCATGATTTTTAAACTGATCCAAACCTTCTGGCGGCACTATGGCCCTGGGATCGACTCAGCCTCTAGCTGAAATGAGTATCGGACGCTTGTTCTGGGGGTAAAGGCGGCCGTCACGCAGGGCTCACATAAAGTGTCGATTGTCCAGAAAAAGTGGGAGCCTTAACATCCTACTATCCCAAGGGCCTCGTGAGGCCTGTAGTGGGATCACTTTACCTTTATAGGCTGATATATATATATATATATATATATATATATATATACATACACATCCCGCCGATCCATTCCATCGTAACGTATTTGCATACGTATTTTCATGTATTTGCTTTATAGATGCGGAAATTTGAAACAATTAAAAAAAAGTGTATTTTTTCAGATAATTGAGCTCCAAATCTTGAAATCTAAAATTCTTATCTTAACTGCTGTATATTATAAATACAGCACTGCTGAATTTTCGTAGCGTATTTAATTTTTATGTCTGATTGAAATGGCAATTCTCGAGAAAATTGTGTGTATATGAATATATATAAACTCCATGGCATAACATTCCTAGAAGGCCCTTGGCCCAGCCTGTACTGGTCTCATATCCACATGTGCCTTTTACAGAAGCGGACACTAATCTTGCCAGTATAGGGGTGACATAGGTCAGCATGTTGGTCCCCCCAGCCGTTATAGTTGATTTTCTTAACCTGAAGCTGCTACTTATTGTAAAAAAATAAAGTGATCCCACAACAGGCCCAGAGGCCCTTGGGGTAGTAGGAGGTTAAGGCTCCCACTTGTTCTAGACAATCGGCACTTAATGTCAGCCGGGTTGTCAGCCCTGCGTGACGGTCGCCTTTACCCCCAGAACAAGCGTCTGGTACTCATTTCAGTTAGAGGATGAGTCGACCCCAGGGCCATAGTGCTGCCAGAGGGATTGGGTCAGTTTAAAAATCCTGACACCAACGGGACTTGAACCCTCGACCCTCCGGCTTGTAGCTAAGTGCCTTAACCACTATGCTACGGCGTGCCCCCACGCTACTTATTGTAGATATCCAAATTCCTAATGATGCCAGGTGGACACCATTCCCTTACTGGCTGAAATCCTCTATGAGGATTTGAACCATTGTAAGTTCTGTAGCTCTGCATCAAGGCATTATGTCTGAAACCACTTGACAATAGTGTAGGACATATATATTAAATTTACTGTAAGGTAGCTAAATTTGGTTTTTGAGATATGGTTGCTCATTTATCTGAGAAAAATCAGCTTTTAAATATGAAAATTGTTTCATATCCTGCATTTATAAAGCATAAATAATAAAAAAAAATTGAAAATAAAAATGATATTCGTTGCTGTGAAATGACTTCATACAGGATGGAATAGTACTCTGACAGCCATTGTGTTACCACACTTCGATTATTGTGACATTATATATAATGATCTAAACTATGCCTTGTCGCAGAGACTGCAGCGTGTTCATAATGCTTGCATTCAATTCATTTTCAATATCCGCCGTTATGACCATATTTCCGAACACTTTAATAACCTCTCTTGGCTCCGTCTTACTGACAGACGTAAATTGCACTCTCTTTCGCTACTTTTCAAGCTTCTGAATTCCTACATTCCTACTTACCTGGCGTCCAGATTTGAGAAGTTATCCTCCTACCACAATATTGACACTAGGTCACAAGATAGCAGTCTGCTAACAATTCCTCTTCATAGCACTTCCTCCTATTCTACTTCCTTCACAGTAGCCTCCGCCCGCTCCTGGAATCTCCTTCCTCAAGATATCAGGGGTTGCCGCACACTTGGCACCTTTAAGTCACGCTTATACAGTTACCTGTTGTCTAATAATTAATTTTTCTCTATTTATTTAATTTTATACTATGTCATTAATCTTTTCCTCGTTTTTTTTATATATCTTGTACATATTATATATTTAATTCGTTAAATTTAGAGTAAATCAAAATACATTATAAATATTAATTGTATTGTATTCATAACTTGTAATCATTTATATATATATATATATATATATATTGTAATTTAGATTTAAGACTTTTCTTTTGTATTTTTTTTTAAACCTGGTTGAGTGGTAGACAAGGCCTTAAGGCCTTAACTCTGCCAGGTAAAATAAAGCTATTATTATTATTATTATTATTATTATTATTATTATTATTATTATTATTATTATTATTATTATTATTATTATTGTTCAGAAATGTTGGTTGAATGTTTTGATATAAAGGAAATTATAGTCTCGGGTGACATTATTACAGAATAATGTCTTGTTGATGTGTTAGAAGTGGGTTCTGATAGATTACAAGGAAAAGTAAAAAAAAAATCATCATCATCACTCCAGGGATTAGGCAATTGCCCGTTCCGACTTCATATTGCATCAGCCCAACGTCTTCTAGGTCTTCCAACATCACGCCTTCCTCTTGCTTGATAGTTCCTGGCTAACAATGGATATCTCTCCTTACTCATTCCATCCATGTGATCAATCCATTTCTGTCTGTAATTCGTGACTTTATCCAATAAAGGCTGTACTTTCAATTCTTCTCTTATATCCTCATTTCTTACTCTATCAAGTCTTGTACATCCCTTTACTTGTCTTAGGAACCGCATCTCTGCCTTCTGTAAAAAACAGGGCGACAAGGAATAGCACAGCTAAACTTGTAGGGCTTGAAGAGCAGAAGAAGCAGCCCTCTCTTGGGGGGTGGATACCCAGAGGAGCATGTTTGGAGGCTCAGAGGAAGCAGCCCTTCCACCATCCTTGTCCTGCGAAGTGCTCGTAACGCTTCCAGGAGACATTTATCTTACTGAGAAGCTTCATGGAAATCAGCCGGATTGTCATAAAAAAAAATAATTAACTAATTATCACCTTAAGTAGGTATAGAATTGTAATACAAACAATACAAAAATTACATGAGTAATGGAACAAGTATGAGTTTTGTCCTTGGTTTGTTTCAGTATAGGGTGTCCATAATACTTTCAATGTAAAAGGGGACATGTACAAAAAATTAAAGGAAAATCCTGGGACATTTTAAAAAGGTGGGACATTAACAAAATATAAAAGGAAGTTTAAAAAATTGTATGAAACAAATGATACAAATTGCACGTATAAGTTATGCATATTTTTTATTGTCCATTAAAATTACTTACTCAGCTACATTAATAAAAAACCACTGAAGTCATTGTTTATTAATGTTTTAAAATATTTATTTATCGCTGCAAGGGGTATAAAAATCCACTAAGTAAATCTCTTTCACCTAAATTAAAATTTATTTCTCCACTGCCAAAGTACCAGAATCAGCAGGAAATCCCCGACATTGGCTGCACTACCATGGATTGACAATTTGAAAATGTACCAGTTACCAATATATGAGAGTAAAAACCAAAGATTATAGACCAAACATTGCATTGTCGTCATACAACTGGCACTTTCTAACGTTCATATTTATAATTACATAGTAAAGAACAAAACAAATGTTGTCATTCATAAATATATAGACAAAGCATCATCTCAAAAGCAGGACATTTAAGCATCCCCAAGAAAACGTTCGGGACAGCAGGACATTTTTAAAAAAAACAGGACTGTCCCTAGGAAAAACAGGACGAATGGACATCCTATTTCAGTATTCATGTAATTTTTGCATTGTTTGCATTGCAGTTTATGATTTTTACTGTGCCAACAGTGGTGATTAGTTGATTTTTTAATTTTTCTTTGTAATCTATTAGAACCAATTTTATTACAGCCCAAAGGATATGCTACATGTCTAACTCATCAACACATATTCTTTAATAATTTTAATTTCCAACAAGTGGTCAACAAAAAAATCATCTCCAATACATCTAGAGTAAAACTAGAGTTACCTACAAAAAAAAAACAATTTTACCATCAAAAGCATGGGGTACTCTGTATCAATTAATATATTTGATAATAAACAGATATTGGTAAAAGTAAAGTCTCTAAGAAGAAAACTTAAAAACCATAAAAAGCAACCCATGCTTTTGATGGTAAAATTATTTTTTTTGTAGATAACACTAGTTTTATTCTAGATGTGTTGGAGATGATTTTTTTGTTGACTACTTTAATTTTATCTCAAGTGTTTTGGAAATAATTTTTTTTTCATTTTTTCGTTCGGGTTTTTAATAATGCATGTTGTTTTAGTTTTTTAAACTATTATTTATTTTTTAATTTTTTAGTTTAATTGATTGCCATAAACTGGAATCCCATGAAAATTTAATTACTTAATACTCTTCTAAAAAAATCCTCTGGGCCAGATTTGAACCAGCGACCTATGGATTACTGAAATTATATACCACTACAGTCCACTGCTCTACCAACTGAGCTCTTACACAACGATTGACTAAAAAGTTGATAAGTCTGCAACCTATTATACCGGTTTTTATTTTTTTTATTTTCTGATGATTCTGCCCAGAATTTTAGAAAAAATTTATGAAATTGATGTATTGTCATTGGTCCTTTATAAATATACAAAGTTTCAAGTCAGTCCCATGTTTTAAGTGGATTAAAATCGTGTTCAAAGATTCCGTTACATAGATGGATGGACAGATACAGGTCAAGCTAATATAAAGTGTGTAAAATATGAAAATAGATACCTGAGATATCATCTTCCTCAACTTTGGATATAAGATGTGGAGTACTTTCGGAGCACATGCTCCATCATCAGCTTGTAAATTGGTACTAGTTGTTCAGGATAATCTTGTATAGAGGGTTAACATCATTGTGTGTGTTCTCATTAAGCAGGTGAGTGTTTCTAGTTTCTTTTAATATCTCAATCTCTTTGCGAATGTTGATCTTCAATTTGTTTTCTCATGAATGATGGATAATGTGTTGTTGATGGTATTAAATCGATGGCCTGTTTCTATGTCATGTTTTGCAAAACTAGATATACCCTCATTAAGTCTGAAGTCATCCACTGCTGTGGTCTCGAGGTAGCATGCTGCCATGTGATGCAGTGGGCTTGGGTTCGATCCCCGGTTGGGACAGTTTTTCTGGGTGAGGTTTTTATTGGGGGTTTTCCTCACCTGTAAGACAAATGTCAGGAAAACTTTAAGGCCCAAATGGTCCCCGAAATCATATGTCCATCATCATCAACATCATCCTTCACCGGTGTGGAAAGCAACGGGAAGCTACCACACCTACAATTCCCTAGTAAAGCTGTAAGCATAGCATGAAAATGCTATGATTGCAGTGAAGGACCTGCCTTTAGGCAGAATTACTATGGATGGATGGATGGATGGATGGATGGAAGTCTGGAGTCCTTAAAATGTTCAACGGTGTTTCGTCATGAATTTTAAAAGTGATTAAAACATTATATTCTGTAGTAAGTCACCAAAAAGCATGGCTCCTTACGTCAAAATACTCGACCAACATATGGAAAAACCTATGAATAATTGTCAGTAGAGTTTTGTTCCATTCTGTATATAATGAGTCCCGGAAAAGTGTTTACAGATTTCAGATTGAGATTCCACAACTTACAATTTTTTAATTAATTCAGTCTCTAATAAAATGACCACACCATTGTCAATTAAATCATCATACCTTCATCATGTTTGTTATAACAACCTGCAACTGTCCACCAATTTCAAATTTTAAGTATTTGGATATTTTCCAAAACTCTATCCATCCACCATCCAACTGGATGGTCCATCATTATTTTTTTAACCGTTTCACTATTATCCATTCTCTGGATATGTCTTGCCCATTTCAGTCTAGCTATTTTAATATCTGCAACAATTTCTGGTGATTTATACAAGTGATATAATTCGTCATTACATTGTATTCGACATTCTCCCTTTTCCTGAATGGGTCCATATATTCTTCTCAGAATTTTCCTTTAAAAAATTCAGAGCTGAGCAATGGTATTTTTTGTCAAGAGCCAAGTCTCATTTCGTTATGTTAGCACAACTTATCCACCAAACTGGTATTACTTACATTTATTTTAATTCCTACCCTTCTACTATTATTTAATACTATCCCATTTCCGATTCATAATCAAGAGACAATAAACTTACTTCCCATTAACAATTTAACAACCCTTCCATTAATTAAACTCTCTAATTTTCCTACAAGTGCTATTCTGATTTTTGTGTTAAAGCAAGGTTTTTTTATTTAAATTGTTTTATCATTCCATAGTATCATTTATTGTCATTTTGAATTTTCTTATTTCCTCTTTAATCTCATTAGTGATAAAATAAATGCATTACACAATTAATTTGATATAAATTTCTTACATGGAAATACATCCACCACTGTGATCTCAAGGTAGTGAGCTGCCTTGTCATGCAGTGGGTCCGGGTTCAATTCCCAGTCAGGACAGGCTCCTGGGTGGGTTTTTTTAGGGTTTTTCTTCACCTGTAAGGCAAATGTCAGGAATGTTAGGGCCCAACGGTTCCTGAAAATCATCCGGCCATCATAATCCTTATCATTATCATCATCATCCTTCACCGGTGTGGAAAACAATGGGAAGCTACCACACCTATAATTCCCTAGTAAAGCTGCAAAGCATAGCATGAAAATGCTATTATTGCAGTGAAAGACTTGCCCTCGGGCAGAATTACTTTGGATGAATATGGAAGTATACATTATATTGAATAATCAGAAACAGAAAATAATATTATTGAATAGTAATAAATAAATAAATAATAAAGTTTCATTTATACAACATAGTTAAGAATATGAGATCTTCACAATTAGCCTCTGGCAAAAATTCCAGGGTATAGAAACTCAGCCCAGAATTAGCATTTGAAAAATCCTAAATGTAGGAGTTTATATCTTGATTTTACAATTATCTTTTGAAAAAATGCCAGATGTAGGAACTTTCCTCTTAATGATCAGGTTATATTAATGTATTTATCTTATGAAAGATTTTTGACATTGTCTTAAAATTATTTACTTCCCCATCAATTTCTTTTTACCTGATTTTACTCTTCCTTAATTCAGATAACTACTCGGTTATCTTCATGTGGTTGAGTGAAATAATCTCAAAGGAGAAAAAAAAAATGCTAACAGTTACACTGCAGAGGGAAGTGTTAATTTTAATAGAAAGAAAAGAATATGGAGTATGCTGTAATAATATATACATCATTGCAGGGCAGAGAAGCATCATAAACACCAAATCAAGATGACAAGGGTGCGTGAGTGGGGGATGCAAGATCGTCCACTTAACACAGTACATTTTGAGTCTCCGTCTCACACATCCACATTACTCTGTGGTCTTAACACACTGCGCACCAAGGGACTGCTCCTAGATGTCACCCTTGTCGCAGATGGAGAAGCATTCCAGGTAAACTTTCTCATTATCTAAATGAAATTGAAACATGATTTAAAATGGACTACCAGTCATTTGGGTAATCTTATTTCTTCCAATTTATTTGTTCAGTCTGAATGAAAAATCCATAAAAAAATCACTTAAGAATAGGAAAATGTTAATGTGTTTAGTAAAACAGTTAATGTCTAAATAATACACTAAAAATAAATCTATTGTTTAGTAGTACTGAATTTTACTGATGTGTTTGTTGTACATTATATTTATAATCAGAGATTACCCACACCTCTCTGGCTGTTTATCTTAATAATTAGGGCCCAGATTTGTATGTAATTTTTTTCCCCTTATATGTACATCCTTAAAGTATAATATTCGAATTAAGGTCTGACAAATGTATTTATTTCATATTAAAACACATTTAAAAAAATAAGTGTATGTGAATAAATATTTCTGACATTTTTTGCACGAATACATATTTTAATACTTTTCGTACAATATATAAATAAATATTTTCAATAATTTATAAGTATAGCAGGCACAAATGAAAGTGGCTACACTATGAACATTGAATATATTTTGTTTCTAAGTTCTAGGTGCATAAAAATGCAGGCCCTATTAATGATGTTTCACAGTTAAAAGATTATACATATATTAGTTGTTTAATATAACAGTGGTGTGTCATTCTTTGAGATTTACAGGAAAAGAAACATTGATTCATCATTGACATAATTATTATAATCTTAAAGCTTATTATGTATTATATTATTTATGTTATTTTAGCTTACTCAGAAAAAAAAACACTTTATTATCTGTTGCTATCTTTTTGAATGAGACTAGTAATTTGAATCAGCATGGCTTAGTAATATTATCATTCGAACTGGCTGCAGATTGGGGGACATTGCATTTTTAATTACCAGCCAATGCTAGTTTCGTAGTGTTGCAGAAAACTTGTTGTCAAATGTCACTTGTGATTATTTGATTTGCATTATTTTCCCCCTGGCAGTTAGACTGTTGCTTGTTAGCTCCTGCATTCATCTAAGTACTTCTGTTCACTGGAGAAGCATTCCAGGTAAATTTTATCATTATCTAAATGAAATTGAAACATGATTTACAATGCACTACTAGTTGTTTGGGTAATCTTAGCCATCTCACATAAGCAT
The DNA here is from genome assembly GCA_030220185.1 of Diploptera punctata. Taxonomy (NCBI): domain Eukaryota; kingdom Metazoa; phylum Arthropoda; class Insecta; order Blattodea; family Blaberidae; genus Diploptera; species Diploptera punctata. The sequence continues at coordinate 541,860 of JASPKZ010006461.1, read as the reverse complement.
GAGGTGTAGGTTAGCAGTTTATCTTTATCTTGTTGTGAAAAATTGTTTAACTGTATTCTATGTCAGCTGTGGTTACATTTTAATTCACAAGACACCAATGAGGTAGAAGTTTGCATGTAGAAAAATTTTTAACTACAGGAAAGTTATATTATTGTGTAAACATTGAGATGTATAGTCTAGCACAAAAGAAAGAGTTTAATGGCATTCTTACTGTTTATAATTTATATTTGAAGAGAAAAATATACTCCTAGACTGGGGTTTATATGCTAATGCTCGACCGTCTGAGCTATCCTAGGCCTCCAATCTAAATGCAAATTTTTTCTTCTTATACATATTAATTCCCAAGAGTGTCAAAGACTACAACTCGTTGCTCGACACACACCAATGACTGTTTTTTATTTAAGAAGACTTTTTTTTTGTCCAAAGCTACCAGGTTTGTCTTTTTGGCATTTATGGCTTTCTCCCCTGGCACTGGCAGAATTGTAATCCATTTTTTAGTTGGGGCACCTGGAAGGCAGAGTTATGTTACCTTGATGATATAATGGGTGATAAATGATAATGAAATGCCAGGAGAGTCCTTAATTTAAACTTAACCTAAATTCCAGACCATGGGCAAGCACAGGAATAATTCTCTTTAAGAAAAAATTCCTATTGTCTGACTGGGAATCAAACTTGGAACTTTAGTTGGGAAAGCTGACCATTAGCCCATGAGGCTGGTATTTAAGAAGACTTTTAATGAGAATTTTAACATTACTTTATAAAGTCAGTAGAGCTTCTTTCAATGTTTTTTTGATATAAATGTTTATTATATATTTTGCATGTAGATTATAATAAATAATAAGACAATATTAATTATATGAACTGACAATCATAATAAAATTTCTTACTTAAAGAGTAGTATGTTATTGATGCATAATACATTTTTGAGAAGAGTGTATTGAAATAAATAAGAATGAAATATTTCATGTGCAAATTAATTATTAACCAGAATGTAACATGGAGAAAAAGCTAAGAACCCTTAAATAGAAAAAAATGGAAGGCTATCTGTAAAACCTTGACACCTACTAAGGTGTTAGAGAATTGAATGAAGTAAGTAGGTAAATTAATTATTATTGAACTGAGAGGTTTGACAGTTTAGTGTTAAATGTTGTAGGCACATCGTGTTGTACTGGCATCATGCAGTGATTACTTCCGTGCAATGTTTACTGATGCCATGCGTGAATCACGGCAGAGTGAAATATGCTTGAATGGTGTTACTGCAGCTGGTATGCGGTTATTGCTTGATTATGCCTACACATCTCGCCTTGCACTCAATCTTGCCAACATTCAAGATGTACTCTCCGCTGCAAGTCATGTTCAAGTAGTTGCAGTTGTAGAAGCTTGTTCTAATTACCTCCAGGTAAATTTATGACATGCTAAAAGGTTTACATTAACATAACTAGAAAAAAAAATTTGGTAAGATGAGATTTGAATCATAGATATCCAGTTTTACAAGTTAATGTTCTACATTAAGCTACTTAGGTACATGTCTTGAACGAAGCCCAAATTCTTCTTTCTTTATTACCCAAGTTCTTTTAAATTGTGAAACTGAGTTACATAATCTTCATGCAAATTTGATAGAAGAATTAATTTGGGTTTGGTTTGGAAGATGTGCCTGATTACCTCAATGGTAGAACACCAATGATTATAGTTAAAAGATTTGTGGTTCAAATCTTTGCTCAATGCTTAAATATAGCTACTAGGTGTAGTTTGGAAGGAATAATTTTCAAGGTTAATTAATAGTCCAGTACCATAGCTAAGCAGTCTAAAGGTACCTTTCAGTCCTGGTGGACTAGTTGTTACCAATCTTGCATCTGGTTCCGAGGTTTGTGGTTTAAAAACGTACCCAATATTTTTTTTCAGAGCAAAAAAAAAAATTCTCAGAGAAAATAGTAAAGTCAGGGGTATCATAGATTTATGATATGTAAAAGAACGTCAAGGCTAAAATAAGAAATCTCTAAGCAAAATTCGTCAGCCCTGTTATACCCAGATTTAAATTTTGTTGTTTAACGATCTGAGTTTTTAAAGAACATGGACTAGTGGTTATGTTCCTTGCCTCTGGTCCCGAGGGTCGTGGGTTCAAACCTGGCCGGGATCGATGGATTTTTTTAGGATGGAAAAATCCAAGGAGCAAGTCCTCCAGGAGGGACTTTAAGCCGTGGATCCCGAGTCTGAAGATTTTCAGGCTCGTAAAAGATCCTTAAGCTTGAATGAAAGGCCTCTAAGCAAAATTTACTGAATTTTCCCATCCTAGTACTACCTTGGTTTCCTTGATGTCAGTATGAGGTGGAATGCTGACCACGGACCACTCAAATGACATCTATACGAAAACAAGTGTAACTAAATTAGTATGGTTCAAAATTCTTCCCTGTAGCGGGAGAGTGCCTAAGGGTCGTATCTATGATCGCATTAGGCCGTAAAAGTCGTTCTCTGCTGAGAAAGTTGCATCCAAAGATGTTTTTGCATTCTCAAAAGTCTGTTCATGCGATAATAATTGTTGAAATTCCTAAGCTACCTGGCGAGGTGACTTTGCAGAGAATGAATTGTGAGCAATCCGATGGTAACCGATGTACTTTGAAACCTTGCTGCTTACCTCGCTGCTTTATCAAAGATGTCGGTTCTTGAAGACTTCGACCATGTTTTCGGTATATGCAGAGAAGAGGAATTTGATAGAGTCTACCAAAGAATTCAACTGGAAGAACAGAAGAATCGGTGTAATATTGCGTGACGCAGACGCCGTCGTATATGGTTTTATTTGCGGGACGCAAGCTTAAATGCATTCCTCTAGCAGACAAAAATAACGGAAGTGGTTTTATCGCTGAGAATTCTGGGGTAATTTCTTGCCAATATTACGAAAAAAACTACTTTAATGCATGACCAGTCAGCGACTCGCTAATTCGAACTTTGCACGTTCTCACGGAAAACTCAGCTCACCAGAGACTAATGTATTTGCATGCGACCCTAAATCTCTGTTAAGGGAAAATATGGGCTTACAAGATACAAGATTAAATAAAATATTAACTAACCGTTAAATATAATACTAATTATTCAAAGTTAAAATTGGGAAACACATTATGAGGTTCTTAATTAATAAATTAATGAGTCATTTTTACATCTTACCTCATATTTCATGTTTTATCAAACACGGTAACTGTAGTTTTCAAATGATCTTGTCATTCATTTTCAACCGCCATTATGACTACTGGATATTCGTTGGAACGTTATAGAGGGAGATTCCAACGAATATCCGGTAGTCATAATGGCAGTTGAAAATGAATGACAAGATCATTTGAAAACTATAGTTACCGTGTTTGATAAAACATGAAATATGAGGTAAGATGTAAAAATGACTCATTAATTTAATAATACTAATTAACTCTAAAGCAGAGCTACAAGGTGCATACTGGTTCAACTCCCCAAAGGGGTTGAAATTTTCTCATAGAATTTTGGTGTATGGGGTCTTTGCCCATCCAGCAATGTTAAGAATTTTCAAAGTTACAATAAGTAGCATATCCACGTTAAGAAAACAGTTGGGGGCCTGGTATGTTAATTATGTGTCACTCTTATACTGGAGGGATATTGTTTATCTTTGTGATTGATACATTTGGATGTGAGCTCAGCAGGCCTTCTAGGCCATTGTTGCTATGGAGTATATTGTTAATTCTATCATAAATACTATAAGCAAGGTGAATTTTTTTTATGAGTTGGCATTTGAATGACCTTTGAACACAGTATCGTGAAAACACACAACTTTGAGGTGAGATATAAAAATATTTTCTCTAACTAATTAGATTTTAAAAACTGACATTGATTATGAGACAAGCTAATAATATTGGTCAGTTAATATTTATTTTAGGAAGTTATATTTTGAGGTTATTTTAATTATATTATTTTTGGTCTGGACATCTTACCTCAATATTAATGTTGATTTGTTCTTGGACAAGTTTCAAAACAATTCTGTTTCCCGTCTGGGAAAGCTGACGATAAAACAGAATTGTTTTGAAACATGTCCAAGAACAAATCAACATTAATATTGAGGTAAGATGTCCAGACCAAAAATAATATAATATTGGTCAGTCTTGAACTTTAAAAAACTTAACAGAAATTACGTATCCTAACCTTATATATGTCCTAATTATTAGTTAGATCACATCTCGATTAAGGATTGAATGCATCTTTGATCCTTTTTACTTTCACATTACAATATCAAAATGACAATTTGATTTTATTATGATTGGATCTTTTGTGCAGTCATCTCTTATGTACAAAAATAAAAGAAGATTGCACAGCATTATCTTCTATGTCAGCATTATCTGTGGTTTCGAGGTAGCGTGCTGTCTTGTCACGCACCGGGCCCGGGTTCGATCCCCGGTCGGGGCAGTTTTTCTGGGTGAGGTTTATATCGGGGTTTTTCCTCACTTGTAAGACAAATGTCAGGAAAACTTTAAGGCCCAAACGGTCCCCAAAATCATATGGCCATCATCATCATTATCATCCTTCACCAGTGTGGAAAGCAACAGGAAGCTACCACACCTACAATTCCCTAGTAAAGCTGCAAAGCATAGCATGAAAATGCTATGATTGCAGTGAAAGACCTGCCGTCGGTCAGAATTACTATGGATGGATATATATGTGTAATAATGTAATTTAGACATAATAACAAAAGCTTTATTAATTATTTTCATGTTTTGTTTCTGCATGATCTGCAATTTTGTTTTCTATTTTATAGTTATACATGCTCAATGTTTGTTTTAAAACCAAAAATAACTAGAATTTTGGAGGCAGCACTTTATGCTGGAACTCGAAATTCCTATTAATTTATATTTGAAGAGAAAAATTTTCGCCTAGACCGAGACTCGAACTCGGGACCTTTGGCTTGCCGGGCCAAATGCTCTACCAACTGAGCTACCGAGGCGAGTTACGATCTAGATGCAAATTTTCTCTTATATACGTTGTAATTCCCTCTCGCCAAATGCTTTTGAAACCATTGCTTCTATCTTTGCAAATGGCGGCTTCTTAGTTAAGAAGACATTTATTGGGAATTTAACATTACTTTTATAAAGCTAGTAAGGCTTCTAATGATCCTATTAATTTGATTAATATGAGTTAGAAATTTTGTAAAGATTTAATGATTTTGATAGAGGAATTAATTGATTATTTAGATGATGAAGGGATTGAAGAAGAATGGAAGATTGTGTTTAATATGAAAAGGAATAGTCATATTAACTCTTAAATACTAGGATATTATCATTAACTTCTAGGATGGGTGAATTTTCATCTGTATATTATTTTTCAAAATCATCTTTTAATTTTCACCATCTGAAAACAATGTAAAATTTCTAGATACATATGAAACAGTTTTATGTCAAAGCCCAACTTTTCAGACTAAAATAAGTTTTACTAACCAAAATAAATTTGGTGATAGCAGCAGTTAGAAAATAATATTATTGGATGAATTTTCACCCATTCTATTATTTAAAATTTAAATAATGATTTTGTTTGTTTTTATTTACTGCATTAGGGCAGTAAGCAATCATTATAACACTGTGATTTCATTTGTTTGTAAGAACCAGAGAACATATAATATTGTCTATTTAGGGAGCAAGTAAACAACAATGGTATTTGAGAAAAAAAGAGATAATCATCTAAAAAATATTACAATAGACTGCATTTTGAACTATTGTAAGAATACTGCTATCTTAAGAATGTCCTAGAAACAGATAACTGAGGATATGGATAGGAAAATTGCAGTACAAGTTTGTGTATGTAGCCAGTAGAATTTACCAACTTCCTATACAGATGTGAAAGAAGATTCAGTAAAGTAAGACAACATGTAATTACAGGCCCAATTGGATCTAGATAACTGTATAGACATTGCTACAATAGCCGAAACATATTCATTGTCACAACTGCGGCATCGAGTGTACAGATTCATGAGTGGACATCTGCACGAGTTTTCAAGATCTCCAGATTTCCATCGTCTGGCCCCACAGCAGCTAGAGTATTTATTGAGTTGTGACTTCCCTGTAGATTGTCCCGAAGAAGAAGTTCTCCGTATTGTAGTGCACTGGTTAATGTCAGAGCCACGCCAGCGCCTGAACAGTGCACAGCGACTTCTTCGCAGGTAAGCATAAAAATTTCATGCCATTTAGGTCCTACACTGGACTAAATAATTACTGTTATCTGCGTGAATCAATATGCTGCATTACATTAACTGAATGTTATAATTTTATTCATAAGAATGTTGTTTTTGTAATTTTTTAAGAAGGGATATAAATTCTTTATTTTTTATATTGAACTAGCTAATACCCAGCATGTGCTGCTACGCCTAAATAAATGATAATTAATGTGCTTTTATGTTTAGTTGAATAAGTAAAAGGAAAAAAAATATATAAATTTATATTTTTTTAGATACCCTGTGCTGATTACCCGGCATTGTCTGGGAATCTACTCATCCCAATCTTCTTGACATAAATGAGCTGAAAGACAAAAATTATGTACTTCTTATGATTAGTTGAATAAGTAAATTGAAAAATAATTAAAAATATATATTGTAATTGTTTTAAGATTTCCCGTGCTGATTACCTGGTGTTGCCCAGGCTGCACATAAAGTACGAGCAAACAAATCAACAAACAAACTAACATTCATTTTTATATATTAGATTAAGATTTACCACTTATCATATTTACATTAATTATGAACATTAATTATTTCATTAATAGACTCATGCAAATAATTGGAATTGATTAATGAAAACTAGTTTAGTCAGTCCTTGTGTACTAATGTTGTTCGTGGTGGACTAGTGATTATGCTCCTTGCCTCTGGTATGGTTCAAACCCGACTCGGATGATGGATTTTTTAGGTTGGAAAAATTCAAGGAGCAAGTCCTCTGGGAGGGACTTAAGGCATGGGTCCCGAGACTGAAGATTTTCAAGCTCGTAATAGATCCTTAAGTCTGAATAGAAAGACCTCTAATAAAAACATACTGATCTCATCATCATAGTAATTCCTTAGTTGCTTGCTAGATGTCTCCTTGGGTCTGTATGTTGACTATAATTTCATGACATCTATGGGCAAATAAGCATAACTAAATTAAGGTAAGATGTAAAAATGACTCATTAATATACGAATAACTAAATTAACTTGTCTATTAACTCCTAGCAAAGGAAATGCTAAGGCTTAACATTGGGATTGTGCACTAATGATTAGCTTGTTCGTCTTTGGTTCTTAGGTTTTACAAGTGTAAAAATCCTGAGCATTGCTTCTTCAGAAGGAAAGTGAAGCCATAGATTCAATATCATAGATTTGCAGCATGTAAAAGTACCTGAAGCCTGAAAAAAAATATATCTCTGTGCAAAATTTATTGGCCCTTTGATGCCCAGATTTCAAGTGCCTCTGATAATGACCTGCAATGTTAAATAATGATATTAAATGAGGTACTATCTAACTAGGAAGGTTAGTTTACTTTGTTCTAGACTCTATGAATAAATTGCATTTTAATTTCTTGTAAACTATTTATTCTTCATTGGTGACACAATGTTTTACATGCTTTAGCAATTCATCCATCAGATGGAGACATTAATTCTGGTGAACCTCTTTATGATTATAAATAAAAAGTTGGCTTCTTGCTTACACCAGTATCACCTTCTCCCTTTAATTTACATTAATTCCTCAAGAACATCTAATCATACACTCATTATTTCACGAGTTTTCTTCTACATAATACAAATAAACATCATCCTATGTAATATGGTCTGTCAAAGTGATGTGAGAATTGGAAATACAAACTATGTACAAACTACAAAATTCCAAACATGAAAAGTGCTGTGATTTGGTAATAAACACCCACACACATATGTAAATACATACACACCGACATAGCATTTGAGATCTGTTTTCCTGAGCCAAGCAACCTGTTTTTAATGGTTGCACAGTTGTCAATTGCTGGGTGGAATTTCATTTACAGGATCCCTTTTATATTTCATTAAATTTAATATCAACTGCATTTGCAATCGACATCTGAATATGATATTCACACAACTATCATATATGTGACATGAACAAAGATGTCCAAACATCTCAAAATGAAATTAAAATAAAATTGATTAATGAATTGTAAAATCTAGTACCATATTGTAAAGTAGGCTGTACATTACACAGTATCACGTTCTGAAATATTTAAAAATATTAAGTTATGTAGATAGGAAATAACACTATGAGGTTCTTTAATATTGTTTATTTTTTATTATTTCACTCACCTCATACTTCATAATTCATAGCAGACCCTGGGTTTCTTCACATAATTTGTGACATTGTCAATTTGTGAACGTGACGCAGCATTGACAATGTCACAAATTATGTGAAGAAACCCAGGGTCTGCTATGAATTATGAAGTATGAGGTGAGTGAAATAATAAAAAATAAACAATTTAAAAATATGTTTAAAGCATCTCAAAATTAAATAAATAATTAATGTAATGGTATCTTTACCTTGTCGTGGTGGAGTGGTTTGCATGCTTAAATGATCCGAGAGCTATGCCGGCAGTAGCATTGCTGCCGATAGGGTTACCCATGCCGGACTGGCCGAAGGTGATAAACCAGACCAAGAATGAGGTGGGAGAATAACATAAACTATGATTTGAGGGAAGTAGATTATACAGGGGATGATTGGAAAACATTGGCTCAGGATAGGGATGTATGGAGAGTTTATGTCTGCGTGGCCATAAACCTACGGGTTTGATAGCGCCAGTGAGTTAGTTATTAATGTTTAAAATGAATTTGCTACACTCTAGTTCCAGTTTCATCTTGAAAACTAGATTTTACATTTCATGTTTTGAATTGTTCTAAAAGCATAATTTTTTTTGCATCACAACCTGTTCCACAAACTAACTAACAATAGCACTATCAAACCCATAGGTTCATTGCTGCATGGACATAAGCTCTCCATACATCCCCATCCTGAGCTAATGTTTTCCAATCATCTCCTCTATAGTTCACCTATCTCAAATCATGTTAATGTAATTCTCCTACCTCATTCTTAGCCTATCTACTGGGAACTTCCATGCCCCTCTTTCATTTCCCATTCGTGGCTCTTGTCCTGCTCAATGCATTCTAGGAAACTGAACTGTCTTTTTACATCTGTTTCTCTCTCTTTGGTCCAAAAATTTTCCCAAGAACTTCATTCTCAAATACTCTTAATGTTCATATTTTAAGAGAAAAATTATATGCTTAGACTGGGACTCGAACCCAGGACCTTTGGCTTTCCAGGCCAATGCTTTACCAACTGAGATATCTAGGCAAGTTCCAATCTACATGCAAATTTTTTTCTTATATACGCTCTTAATGTTTTCTCATCCCTTAAAATAAGATTCCATGTTTCACAACCATATAATGTATCTGGAAGAATAACAATTTAATATATTTTCATTTTAACATTTTTTAAAGAAGATGGCATGTCAAGAATCCCTATAATGCATAATAGCATCATAAACCAAAATTATTTTCCAGCATGATTGTAATAATGAAAAACTTTCTCCAACTTCAGTTATAACCTTATAACAATGACAACTTTGATACTATAGATTTGTTATATTCTTGAAGAAATGTCCGGCATTTCAGATATTTACGTGGGTTTAAATTGTAAAATTCAATCTTTTAGTGTCAAAGTAAGACTATTGCAACGGAACCATGCTCTTAAAAATTTAATCTCTCAACTAGATAATCTAGTAGTAGTAGTAGTAGTAGTAGTAGTAGTAGTCTAATGCCCATTAGCTTGGATGTGTTACATTTGCTTTCTTGCTTCCCAATAGAGTCCTGCCAGAGTTCTTGTCGGTGACATCTTCAGAGCCTCACAGCTAGCAAGATGATCTTTGTACTAGATAATCTTCTAAATTATCAATTTACTTACTTACTTACTTACTTACTCACTGGCACTATCGAACCCATAGGTTCATGGCCGCGCGGACATAAGCTCTCCATACATCCCTATCCTGAGCTAATGCTTTCCAATCATTCCCTGTATAATCTACTTCCCTCAAATCATAGTTAATGTTATTCTCCCACCTCATTCTTGGTCTACCAACTGGGCGTTTTCCCTCTGGCTTTCCTACAAGAAGCTTCCATGCAAGTCTTTCATTCCCCATACATGCAACACAGTCCTGCCCATTGCAGTCTACGAGACTTAACTGTTCTATGGTATCTTTACCTTGTCGTGGTGGAGTGGCTTGCGTGCTTAAATGATCCTGAGAGCTATGCTGGCGGTAGCATTGCTGCCGATAGGGTTACCCATGCCGGACTGGTCGAAGGTGATAAGCCAGACGAAAAAAGTACCTTGGTCGAAAGAGTGACGATCTTTCACCGTAAAAATACAACCGTTAAGAAATGTGGACATGGGTTCAACTGGGGTAAAATTATTAATTTAGAAGATAAAATACTAAAATCATAGTTATAGGCTGCTATGAGAGAGAAATTCAGAAGTGACTTTTTATATACAATGTTAAAACATCCATAGGATCACAGGATTGTATATTTATAGAGAATCAGGGGGGAAAGCTACAAGCATATAGCAGGAAAAAAGAATTAGATGACATTCTCTGTCATATATATATATATATATATATATATATATATATATATATATGGAGATACCAGTAATCAAGATCACATATAGATAAAAAGTAATTATTTTTCCTTCTTAAAATGTGGCCACTACTGTTGGCAGGATACATTTTGCAGAGATCACACCATGGGATGTAGATGCTGTGCTGCAGCAGACAGCACTTGGTCAACATCTGTACCGACTGGTTCTCTCTGAGACATGCCGACAGAGTCGTGTCCACGCCAGTAATCTTGTGCCAGCTTCCAAATCTTCACCACTTGTTAACTCTAGAGGAATGGAACTAGCTGTTGTAAAAGTAGGAGGTTTTGGGATTGGAGGAATAACAAATGAAATTACCTATTTCTTGCCAAGTGTGGGGAAGTGGCGCCACCTGACATCAATACCACATGTGGAGCAGTGTAACTTTGGCACAGCAGTGTTAGACAATGATTTATATGTGGTGGGAGGCTGCTTCAACCAATCATTACAGGTAATGTATTTTAATCATATTTAAAGAGAAAAATTATATGCTCAGACCGGGACTTGAACCCGGGACCCTTGGTTCTCTAGACCACCTGAGCTACCTGAGCAAGTACCGATCTAAATGCAAATTTTTCTCTATATACATTGTAATTTCCTCCCACCAAATGCTATGAAGCCTTTGCTTCTATCTTTGCAAATGGTGGCTCCTTTGTTAATAAAGGCTTCATAGCATTTGGTGGGTGGAAATTACAACGTATATAGAGAAAAATTTGTGTTTAGATCGGTACTTGCTCAGATAGCTCATGTGGTAGAGCACTTGGTCTAGAGAACCAAGGGTCCCAGGTTCAAGTCCGGTCTGATCGTATAATTTTTCTCTTCAAATATGATTTATCCATCATTGAGATGTATGAAATTAATTATTATTATTATTATTATATAAAACTTTCCTCATTAGAGGATTACCTAAAGGACAAAGTGATACAGACAATTAATTTTTTTTTGTAATTGATGAAATACATTTTGTAAATATATTTTATGTGTGTTTTAACTTTATATTTTTTTAAGAGATATATTTCAACACTTGAACAGAAACACTTTGACTTGCTTGAGGTAACAGTAGTTTCTTTAAACATAATCTCCACTCACTATTAATGATATAACCTCATAATGTGTACTTTCCAACATTAATTCAAAATATAATAATCTCCTTGGTCTATTTATTACAAAATACTCTATATGCTTTGCAATAAAAGCAGGTCTTTATATATCTTAGAATGTCATTAACTGTTAAAACATGTTTCCAGGTTAAATAAACTAGTTGTATTAGAAGTGGATCCCTTTGTATTGTTGACTGAGTGAAAATAAAATAACTGACTTCTTGGCTAAAAAAAAAGTGAGACTGTTCCAAAATGATCTCAACCTTTCTTTCATGATCCTTTAAGAAAAGTAATAATTCAACATAGCAATATATTAATTAAAATTATATTGCTCAATAAGCAACAAGGAAATGTGTGGAGAAACTACCTAACATACTATATTTAGTATCAGAAGTTCCAAGAAAATCATCTGTAGAATGCATTTAACATACTCATATTATTAATCAATACTGGTATTAAATCCATAAACATTAATTACATAATAATTACTACAATGTAATATTCCGATTTTCCGATTGAGGGTCTTTCCACTTTTCAGCGGTTGCCCTTTTACCAGCCGGCTGCTGGCCCTTCACATCTACATGTGTGTCAATCACAGAGGTAGATGATCAACAGCCAGTGTAGGGGTGACATGTGGTTAGCATGTCGAGTCCCCCAGCCGTTATAGCTGGTTCCTCAACCTGGAGCCGCTACTTATTGTAGCTACCCAATTGCCTCACGATGCTGGGTGGGCACCGGTCCCATACTGGCCGAAATACCATGAGAAAATTTCTTCCCCCATGGAGACTCGAACCAGCGCAAGTCCCGTAGCTCTGCGCCAAGGCTTCCGACCTTAACCGCTCGGCTACGGCGCGGGACACAATGTAATATTAAGATATTAAATTATTTGTAAAAATTATAAGACAGTTATAGTTTCAATAAGATGAGAAGAAGATAAATATATACTTTCAGTATGATAAATAGGTTACAGTTATAAAACTGTTATATTACAGGTAAGTCCTATAGCTGAATCTCTTTCTTGAAGTTTTTATAGTTTTAAGAGAGGTCATGGATTAAGATAATCTTTTTCTTAGTACATCAAATATTCATTGTATAGTAAGACATCATCACCAACTACTCATTATTATATACCATATATTATATATATATTGTAGACTCTATATTTTGAAAATTATACTAACTTTATTATGAAGGGTAGATTTTAATCAAAATTGAAGTTGAAAGTAACACTATGAGGTAGAAAAATTGTATGCTCAGACCGGGACTTGAACCTGAGACCCTTGGTTCTCTAGACCAAGTGCTCTACCAACTGAGCTACCGGAACAAGTGCCGATCTAAACGCAAATCTTTCTCTATATACGTTGTAATTCCCGCCCACCAAATGCTGTGAAGCCTTTTGCTTCTATCTTTGTAAATGGCAGCTTCTTTATTAAGAAGACATATATTTGGGAATTATACATTACATTATAATGTAATGCATTTATAATGTAATGTATAATTCCCAAATATATGTCTTCTTAATAAAGAATGTAATGCATTTATAATGTAATGTATAATTCCCAAATATATGTCTTCTTAATAAAGAAGCCGCTGTTTGCAAAGATAGAAGCAAAAGGCTTCACAGCATTTGGGGGCGGGAATTACAACATATATAGAGAAAGATTTGCATTTAGATCGGCAGTTGTTCCGGTAGCTCAGTTGGTAGAGCACTTGGTCCAGAGAACCAAGGGTCCTGGGATCAAGTCCTGGTCTGAGCGTATAAGTTTTCTCTTTAAATATGATTTATCCATCATTGAGATGTATGAAATGAATAATAAAAACCTTGACTATGAGGTATTTTCAATTTATAAATGAGTTGGAGAAAATGTTTTATGTCTCACCTCATAAAGTTGCTTGTATTCACGATACTGGTTTCAAAGGTCATCCAACTTCATCTTAAAAATCACAAAATTGGAAGAGAAACTAAATTTTTAAAAATTAGAGAAGCCTTTGGAATTAACAGTTTGGGAAAATATATACATTCATACATTCAGAAGAATAAATTGAGAGCCATGAATTTTGAAATTCCCAATGAAAAAAACTTGATCTCCAAGTTCATAAAATCGACACCAGATGGCAATTTGGAAGATGGTGTTAACGGCAAAATTTTGACAGTTGGAGTTTGACTGAAGATGAAGGTGAATTACCTTTGAAACCGGTATTGTGAATATACACATATTTATGAGATGAGATATAAAACATTTTCTCCAACTCATTTTTAAAATGAAGGGTAGAATTATGAAATTTCATATTTTCATATAGCTCTTCCAACATAGTGACAGTTTATCTTTTAAGACCGTATAGTTTATTTTAGCATGCTTTTCTTACAAAAAATTACATAGATAAGACTCTTTAGTTCCCAAAAATTGAGGATTGTATACAACATTCCAGTGTTGAGTTATTGCAGTTATTATAATGGCAGGCTTTTGTTTTAGGAAAACATCCATCCTTTTGGTTTCCGCTACAGCCCTCGATACAATAAATGGACTACAATGGCACCAATGCAGCGTGAAAGATGCCGCTTCTCGCTCAATGTGTTATCAGGGCATTTATATGCTATCGGTGGTGCAAGTGAGGTGGACGATGAAGAAGAAGTAAGTGCATGTGAATGTTATAATCCTGAAACTGACAGTTGGGAGAGTGTGCGACCATTACCAGGGTATCGGACTCAGCATGCCGGGGCCACATGGAGTCATGCCTCTTCATATCAGGGGGATTGGACAGAGACTTAGTGCTAAGTTCGATGTGTTGTTACAATGCTGGCTCTGATACCTGGGAGTATAGAGCTCCTATGTTAACTCCGCGCGCTGACCATGTGATGCTTGTGATGAATGATCGTTTGTACGTCTGTGGTGGGTGGTTTGAAGACTCGGACACTGGCAACAGAGTCCTGGTGGACACCATTGATGTGTATGATGTGGCAGCTGATCGTTGGCAAGTTGTGACAAGGGTACCAACACCAAGGTATCATGCTGGGATTGTGGGCGTTGATACCAAGATTTACTTCATTGGTGGATTCCATAGTGATGCCATGTTTGATCGAGCCACAGGTAAACACATTCTTTCATGTCTTGATATTAACATTATAATATATTTACTAACAGCTCATGCAAATAATATTTAAATGGCTAGACAAGACTTTAATAAATAAGATGAATCTGGAGTCACCTTACCTCATAACTTGTGTTCTATTTGAACATATTTCGGTATAACATTGTCAGCTTTTCCAGACTGTTGTTGGTTTGTTGAAAGCTGATGATGGTATACATAATACGAGGGTGAATCAAATATAAACCGGAATTACTGTTTACAATTTTATTGAACTAACAAAAAAATACAAAACCACCACCTCTTTTTTCTACATAGGCTCCTGCATTTCCAACACACTTTTGCCATCGAGTTGGCAACTTTTTGATGCCGTCCTTGAAGAATGAGGGATGACGTGCAGTCAACCAGTTGCGCACGAACTCCTCTACCGCTGCATTGTCACCAAACCGCCTTCCTCCCAGGTCTTCTTTCAGTGGCCCAAACAAATGGTAGTCATAGGGTGACAAATCTGGACTGTAAGGAGGATGTTCCAGAGGTGTCCAATGCATTTTCGTCAGTTTTTCTTGTGTCAACCGAGCAGTGTGTGGCCTTGCATTATCATGCAGCACAATCACATTTCAGATCGGTTTCCGGCGGATTTTCGGAATTTGAGTTCATCACTGATCATGGCTTGAACACTTCCGAAGGTTATTCCGTGTGAAGCAATTTCAGAAATTGTTACGTGCCTATCCTCCTCAATAAGGTCCTGTACAGCATGAATGTTGTCTGCAGTGATACTTGTTCGTTGCCGTCTTTGGTGAGACTCATTTTCCACTGAATCCCGGCCTGCTAAAATTTTTTTGCACCCATCATACACCTGCATCTTCGAAAGGGTTGCTTCCCCAAACTGCGCATGGAGCCTTCTCAAAATTTCAGAAGGTTTAGTGCCTTCTTTCGCCAAAAACTTAAGAATAATGCGTTGCGCAACAGATGTGTGTACCTCTTGCTTGCTCGTGGCATACTGAAGCAAGCGGCTGCTCTTCAGAGTGCGACACATCAAGATCCCTACTCCAGACACCGCCGCTAACTTCCCCACCAAACTGCAACCTTTGTAGTTTGCTACCAGAGCCTCCAGATACAAATTCCAGTTTATATTTGATCCACCTTCGTATATTGAAACATGTTCAGGTAGAGCACAAGTTATGAGGTAAGATGACTCCAGATTCACCTTATTGATTAAGAAGAACCTCATAATGTTACTTCCTAATGTAATTTATTAATAAGACAAGGCTTTATTTAAATATATCAAAGTTAATATAAAAATGTTTAGAAAAAATATAAATACCCTCAACTCGTGACGAACTCAGGGTCGGGTCAAGAAATGAGATGAAATGAAGTCCCTATATTTATAGAGGTCTGAGGTCTGTGAACTACGAGGGTGCCGGCCGACCACTCCTGATGCCGTCACAGGGCAGATGAATGAAATGAAACAAAATGGATGAGATGAGTATGGAGAAATGTTGGAATGAAATTTGTGGCAAGGGAAAAGGGAGAAACCCCAAGAAAAACCTGTCCAAACTCCTTTTTGTCCACCACAAAACCACTTGGAGTGACCGAGACTCAATCTTGGGACCCCAGCAGTGAGAGGCAAGCATCTAACCACTTGCGCCATGGAGCCATCAAAAAAAAAGTTTATATCTCCTATAAATTCAAAAAAATCTGAAATTATTGTGTACATACCTTTAGATAATGTGTTAATAAGATTTGAGGAGAGAACTAAGTATATCACCTCATAGTTTTTAAATGAAAAAAGTTGGCTTTAATTCAAACCCAACCTTGCAAATTGCAATTCTTGCAGTTAAATCTGATCCAACCAAGGTTGTATGGGAGAACACATGTTGTAACGTTATTCCAACTTGTATAACAGTCTGACATTCTTTAAGGCTCTCAGCAGCAGTGATTGTCATTCCTTAAGAACAAACTCTGCTGTAGTTGATCTTTTTTTTTTCTCTCTCTGTCTTCTTTTTCTTTCCCTGCTTTCAAGGTTAGTAAACAATATTAATACTGTAATTTTAATAAAGTAAAGTGATCCCACAACAGGCCTCAGGAGGCCCTTGGGGTAGTAGGAGGTTAAGGCTCCCACTTTTTCTAGACAATCGGCACTTTATGTCAGCCGGGTTGTCAGCCTTGCGTGACGGCCGCCTTTACCCCCAGAACAAGCGTCTGGTACTCATTTCCGTTAGAGGCTGAGTCGACCCCAGGGCCATAGTGCCGCCAGAGGGTTTGGGTCAGTTTAAAAATCCTGACCCCAACGGAACTTGAACCCTCGACCCTCCGGCTTG
Source organism: Diploptera punctata (assembly GCA_030220185.1). Taxonomy (NCBI): domain Eukaryota; kingdom Metazoa; phylum Arthropoda; class Insecta; order Blattodea; family Blaberidae; genus Diploptera; species Diploptera punctata. The sequence continues at coordinate 524,677 of JASPKZ010006461.1, read as the reverse complement.
TAGCTCAGTGCCATAACCACTACGCTACGGCAGCCGACTCTATCAGCTATGGCAGACCTCATTCACCAGGCCCATTTGCCATCAAGTGCCAAAAAGAATATCAAAGATATGTATTAATTGCATACTATTTTGCATTATGAAACCTAAATTTTTATTAATTAAAATTTGGATCTCATGCTTTAAATAATATAAAAATTTGGTTTATGATTAAGATTAAAATAAAATACTTTTTATAGAATATGCATGAAATATCAAAAAGATACAACATGGAAATATCTTCACAAAAATAAAGAACAATGACCTTCAAGGGTGCTCATCCAGTTCGGACAAAGATATTAGAAAATAAACCAATAGAACAAGTAGTAAGATATAACTTCCTAGGTTGCGAAATTTCATACACAGCGGAAACAGATATAAATAACAAATTAAATAAGTTTAATTATATAACAGGAACACTAAAAAGAACTATGAAAAATAAAGCCAGGAAAGACTCTATAATGAAATCATACAAGACAATGGCAGTGCCTATTATTACTTATGGATCCGAAACATGGACAGTGGCAACACAACAATCTGCCGGAATACAAGCTGCTGAAATGAGATTCCTCAGACCAATAGCAGGATATCAAAGAACAGACAAAAAACATAACACAGAAATAAGACAACAACTAAAAGTAGAGGAATTAAACACAACAGTAGAGAAATACAGAACAAACTGGAAAGAACACTTGGCAAGGATGACTGAGAATAGAATACCAAAAGCAGCATACAACTATTCACCACGAGGAAGAAAAAGTTTGGGAAGACCAAGGAAAAGATGGAAAGAGCAGCAATTTGGAGCCAGAACAGGCTAGAAAATAAGCCTAATCCGTGAAGAAGAAGAAGAAGAAGAAGAAGAAGATAGAATATGCAATTTAGGTCTATCCTTTCTGTGTTTATGAAATGTTAATGTTTACACAAAGTTACCCTACAGAAAACCAGAGTTGTTGGGTTCAAATCACAGTTTAGGCATACATTTTTCTCTTAAAATATTAATTTGTCTTTTAATATAAGTGAGAAATTTAAAATGAGAAAATGTAAGCTTTACTAGCTAAAACAGTAGTGGTAAAAAGAAAAATGAACATAAAAAATGGGTTTGAGTCCCAGTCTGAGCATATAATTTTTCTATATTAAATTAATGTTGGGAAGTAAACATTATGAGGTATAATCATTAAAATTCATCGGAGAACATTTTGTTAAACAACTCACCTAAAGGATTCATGCTTCCATAGTACCATGGTTTCAAACACAGTCGTGTTCATCCTCAGCCATTTTTCTCTTCAAATATGATTTATCCATCATTAAGATCTATGAAATTAATAATAGAAACATCGAAAGAAGCTGTACTTCCCAAATAAATGTCTTCTATAAAGAAGCTGCCATTTGCAAAAGATAGAACAAAGGTTTCATAGCAATTGGTGCACGGGAATTGACAACGTATATAAGAGAAAAAAATTGCATTTAGATTGGAACTCTCCCAGATGGCTCAGTTGGTAGAGCATTGGCCTAGAAAGCCAAAGGTTCTGGGTTTGAGTCCCAGTCTGAGTGTATAATTTTTCTCTTCAAATATGATAAAAAATGAAGCTATACAAGCTATAAATCCCTCTAAAAATGTCTTCTTAAAATAAGAAGCTACAAGAAAGTATGAATGTTCTCATCTTTAACGCATGGGATTTATAAGTCTAGGTAGCTTAATGGATAAAGTGCTGGTAGGGAAAACCAGAGATCCTGGCTTCAAATCCTGGTTTAAGTACAATTTTTTCCACTTAAAATATTAATTTCTCCTTTTAATATAAATTACCAGCCACCAGGCAAGAGATCTTTGGGCAGACAATTCAAACGTTGGATTGAGACTATAACAGACCACTAGGTCTGTCACATGAAAGGATGAAGAAGAAGAAATAAATGACAAATTTAAAATAAAAACATCAAAAATTAACCTTTAGCTCCTAGCGTTAATTCATTCATAGTAATTTAAATAGCATGACCTTGCCACAGGTTACTCAATGGGTGTTTAAATTTAAAAACTGATTTAAAATTATGAAAATTCTTAAAAAAGAGGCATAAAGTTTTTGTTTTTTAAGATATCTGAATGAAATAAATGCCATTAGAAAGATAAATCTTTCTTTATATATTTGTAAACAAATTTTATTTACTTTTAAAATGGTCAACTTTTATAATGGTGCAATAGCCAGAGATGAATTTTACAGCTTTTGTTCTGATAGTATTTAAAAAAATGTAAAACTTCTGTAAAAGTGTTTCCAGAGATTGTAGTAACATTCTTTCTTACTTGGCTGTTTACATAATGCATAATACTGATACAAACTTACACGATTATTGCCATCTGGACTTCAAACTTCCTAAAAAGTTAGTTAGACTTAATTGAATGTGTCTAAATGGCAAAAGGTGTGGGTAGGCAAACAGTTTTCAGATTCCATAGTTAAATATGGGAAATAACATTAGAGGTTCTACCGCTGTGGTCTCGGGGTAGCATGCTGTCTTGTCACGCAGCGGGCCCGGGTTCGATCCCCGGCCGGGACAGTTTTTCTGGGTGAGGTTTTTATCGGGGTTTTTCCTAACCTGTAAGACAAATGTCAGGAAAACTTTAAGGCCCAAATGGTCCCCGAAATCATATGGCCATCGCAATCATCATTCGTATTCATCTTAGGTTAAGTTTAGGATTAGGGACTCTCCTGGCGCACCACTATCATCATCACCCATCATATCATCAGGGCAATGTAACCCTGCCTTCCAGGCGCCCCAACCTCAGAAGTGGGTTACAATTATGCCATGCCAGGAGAGAAACCAGGTATGTCGAAAGACAAACCTGGGGCATTTGGAGAAAAAAAAAACATTATGATGTTCTTAATTCGTAAATGAATGAGTTATATTTTTACATCTTACCTCATATTTTATGTTTCTTTAAATATGAGGTAAGATGTAAAAATATGACTCATTAATTTAAGAGTTTTTAGATATTTTTTAAAATTAAGAATGAGTTAAATCATGGAAATGCACTGTCTCCTCTACTACCGGTATTCAGTTTTGTACTGAATCATGCCATCAAATTCCATAGAGGATCCATCCATAGTAATTCTGCCCAAAGGCAGGTCCTTCACTGCAATCATAGCATTTTCATGCTATGCTTGCAGCTTTACTAGGAAATTGTAGGTGTGGTAGCTTCCCATTGCTTTCCACAACAGTGAAGGATGATGATGATGATGATGATCTTATGATTTCAGGGACTGTTTGGGCCTTAAAATTTTTCTGACGTTTGTCTTATAGGTGAGGAAAAAGCCCAATAAAAACCTCACCCAGAAAAACTGCCCCGACCGGGGATTGAACCCGGGCGTGCTGCGTGACAAGGCAGCACGCTATCTCGAGACCACAGCAGTGGACCCCTAGAGGATAAAGTAGGCATTTAACTCAATGATACTAACCCTTCAAGTCAGGTATTTAAATCCCACTGACACATCTGTGTCAGCATTTAAATTGGCTGCTAGTTGCTTTTTTATTTACAGGGTTGCGAAAAAATATTATATTTATAAATCTACTCACCACATCATAATGAAATTTTTGAGGTATGTCAGGAAAAGACCCTTTCACTGGGTATATAGAAATATTTGAAATATGTAGAACTTATTTACAGTATGATACATCTCACAGTATAATCATCGAAACACAGCCCCTGTCCACAGTCCAAGGAAGTTTTTTCCCTCTCTTTCTCGCTCTTTTTTTTTTTGCAACACTTTGCACTTATTATTTTTTCAGTAGGAAGAATCCTACATAAAAAAAAAACCTCGATCACTATTAAGAACCCTCTGAACAAAATTTCCCACCCTTTCATGCCTAGATTTGAATTGTGATACTAATGATCTGAACTGCTAAGAGTGTCGTTAAATAAAATACTAATTTATTTTTTATGAATGAGTTGCAGAAAATGTTTTTTATATCTCACCTCATAAAGTTGCATGTTTTCACGATACCGGTTTCAAAAGTAAATTTTACTTCCATCTTCAGTCAAACTCCAACTGTCAAAATTTTGCCGTTAACAGCATCTTCTGAACTGCCATTTCATGTCAATTTTATGAACTTGGAGATCAAATTATTCTTGTAGGAATTTCAAAATTCATGGCTCTATATTTATTCTTCTGAATGTATAGATGGAAGTAAAATTTACTTTTGAAACTGGTATCGTGAAAACACGAAACTTTGAGGTAAAATGTAAAAAAACATTTTCTTCGACTCATTCATAAATTGTAAATACCTCATAGTGTTATCTCCCACTTTGATTTTGATTAAATACTAATTTATTGTTGGTCCAAGACTATTTTTATTGAATGTTTTTTTTTTCTTTTAGCTGTAATAGAGTGCTATGATTTGGATACGGATACATGGACAACAGGCGAGAAATATCCTCAGGATATCTGGGAGCATACATGTGTGACCTTATATATACCACGGTGCCGTGATGATATGGAAGTTATGGCTGTAACACAGCACAGGACATAGCAGTGCCCTTATGTGCCTTTACATACTGCGACAATCAAAATGCAAACTAGAATATTATAGAGGTATGAGCAATAGTACCTTAAAGACCATGAACATAATCATATTCTCCTGTAGAGGTATAATATAAATCTATTATTGTACAAGATAGTTGCAATTTAACTGATGCTACTTACAGTGTTATAGTATGGACTATGATGAGTGTATGATAATGATATTATATATTTATACTAATAAGAGAAAGAATTTATGCTAGAAAATAATGGGGATTTAGGGCTGCATGCAAATACATTAGTCTCTACTCAAATTGCTTCCAATCACTGGTGAGTTGACGCACCGTGAGCAATTGCTGAGATCGAATTAACGATCGACTTACCGATCATGAATGAAAATTGATGTTTTCGTAATATTGGCAACGAATTACCCAGAATTCTCAGCGATAAAATCACTTCCGTTATTTTTGTCTGCTATAGAGGAACGCATTTACGCTTGCATCCCGCAAATAATACCGTATACAACGACGTCTGCATCGTGCAATATTACGCTGATTCTCCTGTTCTTCCAGTTGAATTCTTTGGTAGACTCTATCAAATTCCGCTTCTCCGCGTATACCGAAAACATGATCAAAGTCTTCAAGGTCCGACATCTTGGATAAAGCTGCAAAGGTTTCAAACTACTTCGGTTGCCATCGGTTCCCTTCGGGATTTTCACGATAAGTTTCTATCTTGAGCTATGATCTTAAGGTACCTAGTCAGGTAGCTTACAATTATTATCGCATGAATAGATTTCTGAGTAAGCAAAATGTATTTGGATAAAACTTTCTCAGCAGAGAACGCCTTTTACTGTCTAATGTGTTCAAACATTCGACCCTTAGTGCAAATGACTACTTACTCTAATTAAAAAAGAGATAAGAGAAACAGACAAATTACTATGATGATCTTGATGAAGATTTTCGGGCTGTAGGCCATGGTCGTGAGGCTTGTAGTTCCCTGACGTTTTGCCAAAGACTGTGTCTGGCATCCTCAAGGGTTGTCTTGAGACTGGCAATTCTGTCCACTGTCTGTCCACTGTCTGTCCTATTTATACGTTCACCGCAATGTGTTCGTAAGTCTGATTGGTCAGCGTTAGGGACTTCCATTGATCCAATGAGATTGCGGTTTAATGGTCTAGTCGACTGTATGTTATATCTGCCTTCTGATTGGTCAGCAGGTCAGCAGTAGGGACTACCATTGTTCCAATGAGATTGCTGTTTGATAGTCTAGTCGACTGTACTTGTAGAGGTTTACATTTTGCGTTTTTTTAGAACCAGTATCCATATTTTGTTAACTTTTAATGGTTCCAAAAAAAACGCAAAATGTAAACCTCTACAAGTACAGTCAACTAGACTATCAAACAGCAATCTCATTGGAGCAATGGAAGTCCCTAACGCTGACCAATCAGAACGCAGATATAACTTATGAACACATCGCGGTGAGCTATAAATAGGACAGACAGTGGACAGAATTGCCAGTCTCAAGACAACCCTTGAGGATGACAGACACAGTCTGTGGCGAAACGTCGGGAAACTACAAGCCTCACAGCCTACAGCCCGATAATCTTCATCAAGATCATCATAGCAACTCCGGCCGTGAAAGTCTACATGAATACAGACAAATTACTAATTAAAACATTTTGTCTATTCATTCTTACCTCTTAGAGTTGTTTTTTGTCAAACATATATTTTAGAGCTTCTTAGTAAACATATGTTCGACAAAACAACTCTAAGGCTCGTATCTATGAATGCATTAGACCATAAAAGTCGTTCTCAACATGTACTCTGCTGAGAAAGTTGCATCCAAATACGTTTTGCGTACTCAAGAATCTGTTCATGTGATAATAATTGTCGAAATTCCGTAAACTACCTGGCGAGGTGACTTTGCAGAGAACGAATCGTGAGCAACCGGATGGGAACCGATGATAACCAATGTACTTGAAACCTTGCTGCCTGCCTTGCTGCTTTATCCAAGATATCGGACCTTGAAGACTTTGATGGTTTTCGGTATACGTGGAGAAGAGGAATTTGATAGAGTCTACCAAAGAATTCAACTGGAAGAACAGGAAAATCGGCGTAATATCGCGCGACACAGATGTCATCGTATACGGTTTTATTTGTGGGATGCAAGCATAAATGCATTCCTCTAGCAGATGAAAATAACGGAAGTGGTTTTATTGCTGAGAATTCTGTGTAATTTCTTGCCAATATTACGAAAAAAAGACTTTCATGCATGACCAGTGAGCGACTCGCTAATTCGAACTTTGCATGTTCTCATGGAAAACTCAGCTCACTAATGTATTTGCATGTGGCCCTAAGAGGTAAGAATGAACAGACAAAATGTTTTAATTATTAAACAAACCTCTTAATGTTACTTCCTATTGTATTTTAAGACAAATTACTGTTGTAGAATGTGGGTAGAATGTGACAAAGCAGCACGCTACCTCGAGACAACAGCGGTGGACTATTTACATTATAATACCCAAAAAAATTAATTACGTATATATTTTTTTTATATCTCATAAGTGATACAACATGACACTTCCTATTTGTCATACAACATACCATGAAAATATGGCTGCTAAGAAAAAAGATATGCACTCTCGGTAATTGAATTGTTAAGATTACATCTGATCATGTGCAGAAATATACTAATTATATAACACAGTAGTTGAGAAAGAAAATTATGTAAAACAACACTCTTAGTACACTGGATAACATAGTACACTTATGAAGTATGAGGTGAGTGAAATAAAAAATAAACAATAGTAGTACACTTCACTTATATTTCACCTTTACTTCCCAGGTTTTGTCCCTATTGTACAATCTATATATTCTCTGCATGCTGATTGCTTCTATAATGTAAGATTTTCATCTGTAAATTTATTTTCTAGTGTATATTGCTTCCACATTTTCATATTTGCGTATCTGCCAAAAATCATTGGTCCACACTGGAACATTGTGAGTAGCATCAGTTGAATTATAAACACTCAGAAGAATACTATGTTATGAAGAACCTGCATCTTCAAAATAAGGAAGAATAACTATTCATAGTTAAATATGGGAAATAACATTATGAGGTTCTTAATTCGTAAATCAATTAGTCATTTTTTTTACATCTTACCTCATATTTTATGTTTCTTTAAACACGGGAACTAGTTTTTAAGAGAACCATCTCTCTTATTTTCATTGAGAGTCATAATGTCAGTTGAAAATGAGAGAGATGGTTCTCTTGAAAACTAGTTTCCATGTTTAAAGAAACATAAAATATGAGGGGGTAAAATGTAAAAAATGACTAATTGATTTACGAATGTAAGAGTAACTATCTTTATTCTCCTATAAGGGATATGTTACTTGCCCAGTTTAAGTCTGCACGGCTGGAGGAGTAGTATGTTAGCGCTAGTGTCATCAAACTATTACTTTATGAAAAAAATCCCTAAACACATCTGAAAGATCATAACATGGTTGTCAAATTAGTAATTTAGATGGCAACTGCTGAAAGTGTCAGACCATTTAAAATTGGAGCATTTGTCATCTATTACCAGTCTCTCAACATAATACAGGGGACAGGAATTGGCAACATGTAATGAGGAAGGCAAAAGAGGGACAGCTCATTCCCTAGTAGTAACATGTATGCCGGATTATTCATTTGGTCAACGACTGTTGAAGGTGTTGGGTCATTTAAAAAGCAAGTATTTGTCAGCTTTTCCCTTCCAGACAAATAGCACAACACAGGGGACAGGAAGTTGCAACATAGTAAGAGAAGAAAGAGAATCAATAGCACATTCCTAGCATATTTTCCATGTGCAGATTTAACTCAGGTGAGTAATAGGCTAAATCTTGATTCCTTATTAGGGAATAAAAGCCAAATATGTGTGGTTGATTGCAAAAGTACAAAGAAACAGTAATCAGCACTTTAAAAATCATGAAGACAAACTATCTTATTTATCTGTTATGATATTGTAGTATGAAGAACCAGTATCTCCTTATTCTCCAATAGGAGTAAGTATGGATTCTAGCTATCATCTCCTACCTTCCCTGTTCAGTAATCACTATCCAGAGTTACAAGAGGAAATGTTTCAAACAACAGCCTGTTTCTTGGTATTTCTTTTTAGATTGTATTTGTTTTGTCATATTTTCAGACACTTCTGCACTTTATGGGATGTTTTTTGCCATTAATTGATAAATCTTTATGAATAGCAATTTTAAATTCCGGTTTTAACAGGTTCTTGCAGAGATGTAAAATTGAGTTTGGGAGTTTTGTTAATTTAAGTCTTGCCATAACCTCCTCAAACTCTACAATAACTGTATTTTATATCAGAATATTTTAATGGTAGCCATGTTATTTGTTATGAATAAAAAATCACTTCTAGTTATAAATTGTGCAAATATAGTTAATATTATAAATCTGACAAAATAACATGAGCCCAAAGTTCAAATCAGCTTTAGAACCAGGGAACAAGTAGATCAAATGAATAATGTTAAGAGATTCCGGACTATGTGGTCATGGTCCATACTGGTGTTCCTACCAGACATTTCTCCCTCAACTGCAGAGGGCATCTTCAGTGGCGAGTGCTTCTAGGTGTTGTTCCCTGGTCGGAGGCTCGACTGTGACCAGGGAAAAACACCTAGAAGTACTTGCCACTGAAGATGCCCTCCGCTGTTGAGAGAGTAATGTTTGGTAGGAACACTGTAATGGACCATGACCACATAGCCCGGATTCTCTTAACATTATGATTACCAGCCATGAAAGCCTGCATTCAAAGATCAAATTAATATTAAAATAAAATAATATGAGATCATAGAATGAGAAAGTCATATATTACATTGTGTATATCTTATGACAGGAACAGTAAAAAAATCTACATATGTGTTTTAATCTGTTTTCCATATGGGTTGTTATTAAAGGTCTCAGATATAAATGAGCTAAGGAGAGCAAATTCCTTTTCTATCATCTTAAGAGAAAAACAAATCATCTGAGCAGGGATTTAAATGCAGATATCTGACTTCATGTAAAGTAAACTCTCTACTCATGTCTGGCATAATACCAAATAGGGATGAGGTGAGAAGAAGTCTCTGTTATTGAAGATCTGTGTGTGAAGATCAGGATGTCAGCTGATCAGGTCTGTCACACTCTCACAAGGGCAAATGGAATTAAAAAAAAAACAAAATTGATGATATGAGTGTGGAGAAGTGGTGGAATGAAGTTTTTGGCAGGGGAAAATGGGTGAAACCTTGAGAAAAACCTGTCCTGGCTCTGATTTATCCACCATGAACTCCACATAGTGACCAAAATGCAAAACTCGGGTCCTAGATTTGGAGGCTGGGTGTCTAACTGCTTGTGCCATGGAGAGACACTGATCTCTAGTGTGAGATGTCACTGACATCTAGACCTTTCTATATTATTAGATTTATTGAACTCCCTCTATGGTGTAACAGTTAACATCTTTGACAAGTATCTCACAGGTTATGAGTTGGATTCTGAGCTATACCAATGTAAATTCATTAATTAATTATGGGAAATAACATTGACGTTTTTCAATTAATAAAATGAGTAGTATCTTACCTAATACTTCACATTCTTCAAGTATTGGAACTATAGTTTTCAAGATGTATGCCTCCCATCCTCAGCTAACATCACGACTGTAAAATTTCCATCTACATCTTCATCTACAAAGTTGCCATCTGGTGTTGATTTGATGAACCTTGAGATAATGTCCTGCTTGCCGGGAATTTCAAAATTCATGGATCTAAATTTGTTCTTCCGAATATATATCTTTTCCTAAACTGTCAATTCCAAAGGTTTTTCCTTCTTCTTCTTCTTCTTCTTCTTCTTCTTCTTCTTCCTTCCAAGTATTAGGCCAAGGCCTGTTACGATCCTATAGAAAATTTTCCCTTGTATTTCTTCCTTTCTTCCACTTACTTATACCAGACTCTTTTAACTTTACTATCTAACCTCTCTTGGTTAACTCTTGTTTTTTCGACCCTGATGCTATTAGGGTATCCGAGGGCTAGGGAGCCTTTCCTTTCTTCCATTTCTTCTTTCCTTCTCCAGAAAAGCCTGACCAGAGGCTATAAGATGGCAGCCCCATCACTGGTCTTGCCTTCCTTTGGCCAGCAACCAATCGAAGGGACTATTATTATGCTTTTAAGTCTTATACAAAGTTTTAAAAGTTGGATCTCTTTTTTCAATCTTATGATTCTACAGCAAATTATGAAGAATGCAAAGTATGAGGAGAGATACGACCCATTTTACTAATTATACCAATATGAAGTTTAGATTATAGGGTTGAAATGGGTCCAAATAGCCTTATGAAAATAACTTAGCAGCTTATTGAATTGAGATATAGCAAAATCCAATTAAGAAAACTAAAATTGAGGTTGTAACTGTGTCACAGTAACCATGTGACTCCTTATACTATAATCTGCTAGCCAATGACAGCAAATACTTGAAAGTTAATCTTGGCTCTGCGAGCTGTCATATCATGATTAATTTAATTTTAAAATTTTAATCTACTCGATGTTTTTATTATTCATTTCATACATCTCAATGATGGATAAATTATATTTGAAGAGAAAAATGATATGCTCAGACTTGGATTTGAACCCAAGACCTTTCGCATACTAGGCGAATGCTCTACCAAGTGAACTATCTGAGCAACTATAATCTAAATGCAAATCTTTCTCTCATGCACGCTGTTAATTTCCGCACACCAAATGCTATGAAGCTTTTGCAAGATAGAAGCAAAGGCTTCATAGCATTTGGTGCACAGGAATTAACAACATATATAAGAGAAAGATTTGCCTTTAGATTGGAGTTGCTCGGACAGCTCACTTGGTAGAGCATTTGCCTAGTGTGCAAAAGGTCCTGGGTTCAAACCCCAGTCTCAGCGTATAATTTCTCTGTTCAAATATAATTGTAATCTACTGTTGATTTATTGAGGCACATCATCTTTTGTATCACACACAAATTATTTCTCTCTCTTTCATACACATCCCTGAATCCTCCTGATCAGTGAAATTGTATAAATCCTTACCAGTTCAATGGTAGAGCAAAGGAATATAGCTTGGATATCTGTGGTATAAATTCCAGCTGAGGTGCAGATTTTTCTCTTGGATATGCTAACTATAGCTAATTAACATAATAGTAGACAATATTGTCTTCATGTTATCAAAATTTGATAATTTACGATTTTCCTACTAAGAGCAGCAAAGAGCATTAAAATTTCAATGTGCAAAGTCCAAAACACCATAGTAAAAATATGACTATGATACTTTTTTTAAAAAAGTCTCTATTTTCCTTTATATATTATATAATATCTTTTTAATTCAATATTTTTATATTGAAAATATCACCTCATATCTTCTTTTTTTTATAACTATATAACATGTTTATTTTTTACTCCATGATATTTTATAATAGTAATATCATTCATATAATTTAATATAATAAATTTGGGAATTTTTAACATTATGAGGTTTTATTAATAAGAATAAAATGAATTGTGAATTCTTCTTACCTCATACTTCTATGTTCTTTTTAAACACAGCACTGAAGTATCAGCGACCATCATCAGCTGTTTTCACGACTCTCAATTTTTTCTTTTGACAGTTGTGAAAACAGCTATGATGGTGACGATGGTCGCTGATACTGCAGCATTTAAAAAAAACATAGAAGTATGAGATAAGAATAATTCACGATTCATTTTATTCTTATCATTCATATACTTGTTAATGCAAAAATTTTAACTCCGTTTATGGTACAAACATTTTAATTTGGTATTTGTTTAAAAAAGACTGTTTCTATACATTAAGGTCAGCTTTCAGTTATGAATTATATTTCAATTAGACTTTAATATCTTAATTTATTCATTATAATATCTAATTAAAAAGTCTAACCTTAATTTGTCTAATTTAAATCTGAAAAAGATATTTCAGTACGTAAATTGAATACAAAAAGGAATTGGAAATCTTACACCTTATTTCATATGGATTTCCATGATTTTTTTATAAATTTCCATTCATATTTGTGTACTAATGATATTTACTTCATAAAGTAAAGTGATCCCACGACAGGCCCGGAGGCCCTTGGGGTAGTAGGAGGTTAAGGCTCCCACTTTTTCTAGACAATTGGCACTTTATGTCAGCCAGGTTGTCAGCTCTGCGTGACGGCCGCCTTTGCCGCCAGAGGGTTTGGGTCAGTTTAAAAATCCTGACCCCAATGGGACTTGAACCCTCGACCCTCCGGCTTGTAGCTCAGTGCCTTAACCACTACGCTACGCTACTTCATAGTGTCACCATGAATTTTTTTAAAATATGGAGTCAGTATTTGTAAAAATTATCTTAGATATTATTTACTATTGCAAAATGTCGTAGCATGAAAAATAAAGTTGCTATAACAAGTGTGGCTCGTGAATTCAAAATCAGAGGAGGCTCTCAAATATCAATTTAATGATAACATGAAAAAAAGAATACATACATTTTATTAATTTAAGTTTTATCATGTTACATGATGCATGCTTCCCAGCCACTTAAATTAATAGCTTTGTAGATGAGCTTTCCTCTCCTTCTGCATTGCAAAGTGGTTAATCGGGATCTCATTGAAATTTGGTGATCTAGGAAATTATTTTCTGATTTCTCTATGTAGGCCTACTATTTTAAGAGAATGTCAAGTTAGGGTATTAAATTAATTAGACCTCGATTTTTGGAATTTGCTATTTATAGTAAAATCTTTCTTGTTATTAAACTTGTTTTGAATTTCCACAGTTATTAGTTGTGATCGTGCAGGTCCTAGTGATTTTTATATTTTGTCCAAGGATTTTTTTTTAAATGTTAACGAACACAATTTTTGCATACATTCTTAACACATCATTCTTTATCAGTCACTTTTTCACTCACAAGGATATTAAAATACGAATTCACGATTCATTTGATTCTCATTAAAATACTCGCAGGAATAAAAGAGAATATGTCAGCTCTTATAATAACACAGCTCCTAAGAAAGGTAAAGGATCTGACTAAAATCTGCAGCAAATATTGGAGAGTTGCTTTCTTTCAACCTGTACCAATATGAAAATATTGGTTTTGGAAAACATGTCAGCTGTATGTCTTCTAATACTGCAAATATTAAATATTGTGAATTTAGAATAATAATTTTTTTTAATGCCTCAGTTTGTCCTTTTTGGACATTTCTGGTGTTCTCTCCTGTCATTGGCATAATTGTAACCCACTTCTGATATTGGGGCACCTGGAAGGTGGGGTTATGTTGCCCCAATGATATGATGGGTGATGATGATAGTGGTGTACCAGGAGAGTCCCTAATCCTAAGCTTAATCTAAGATGAATATGAATGATGATGATTATGATGGCCGTATGATGTTCGGGGATCGTTTGGGCCTTAAAATTTCCTGACATTTGTCTTACAGGTGAGGAAAAACCCCGATAAAAGCATCTTGCTATATTTAACGTCTACATTCTTAAAATTTTTTTTGTAAGCCCATGTTTTCCCTTTACAGAGATTTAGGCGCTCTCCCCCTACAGGGAAGAATTTGAACCATAGTAATTTAGTTACACTTGTTTTCATACAGATGTCATTTGAGTGGTCCGTGGTCAGCGTTCCGCCTCATAATGACATCTTGGAAACCAAGGTAGTACTAGGACGAGAAAATTCGGTAAATTTTGCTTAGAGGCCTTTTCATTCAGGCTTAAGGATTTTTTATGAGCCTGAAAATCTTCAGACTTGGGACCCACGGCACTTAAAGTCCCTCCCGGAGGACTTGCTCCTTGGATTTTTCCGTCCTTAAAAATCCATCAACCCTGGCCGGGTTTGAACCCGGGACCAGAGGCAAGGAGCATAACCACTAGTCCACTGCGGCTGACCATTCTTAAAATAAAAGTTTAAATAAATGCCAATAACCTATAATTATATCAGTGATAAATGAAATATAAGTTCTTTGGAAGCATCATAACCATACTATTTTTTACCGCATTTTTTCTGGAGGGTAATAGGAATCATCAAAGATGACAACCCACTCACCCCATCTAAGTGTCCTTTGTCTAGTTATGTATGTGGTTATAGTGAGTGGATGGGTTGGGGCCTTCTATGAGGGAAAAAAAAAAGTTTCCATCCTTCAAGCTATGTTTACGCACTATTTCTCACTTAAGGTAGTTTCTTGGAAATGCTGATGTAATGTTATGAAAGTTGGCTACACCCTTCCAAACACAGGACATTTAAATGAGAACTATTCCGATTTTTTCATGAAATTTTTCCACAAGTCGCACCATTGCCATAATTTTTGTCACATTATTTAATTACTGGCTAAGAATTGAGAACTAGTATTTGAATATCTAATGATTGATTTCACATACAGTGTATGCTCTTTACTTCATTTCATAAGTACCTTTAGTAACAGCCTGTAGCAACAGAGCTGCAGTGCTGAGAACACACTTGTGCCTTTATGCAAGTAGTTAGTATGGCATGTGCCTGTTGTTGCAAACCTTCACATAAATATTATGCACTGACATTGTTTAAAAAAGATTCTATGCTTTACTATTACATAAAGTTGTTAAGGATATCCACTTCAATGCAAGTTAAGATTTATTGAAATTTGTAAAATGTATGTTTGCATGAATGCTATATTTACCTGACTAGTACTTCTAATTTAAAGTGAATATTTTAAAACTCATCAATCAAACTGGAAAATAGAATTTTATAGTATAACTTTACCAAACTTTTTTGTAAACTAATAATTTTTTCTTCTTCTTCTTCTTCTTCTTCTTCTTCTTCTTCTTCTTCTATCAGAGTAATATGAGTGTAATAGAGATTTGCTTTCATTAATCTAATTATTATTATAACAGAGCTTAATTTATTGTTTATTATAAAAGTATTGTTATTTCTCTGTAAATCTTCAAGATTAAATTGTAATTGGACAGTATTTAGTAACGGTGATCTAAGCACTAAAATGCAAATATTGAGATAGTTGCTTCAGAGCATCTATCCAAAACTATTCTAGTTTAGCAAAATTTATTCAATCTACAGTTGCAATCTGCTGCTACCTAGCAAAAATTAAACCAAGTGCCATTTCCCTATCTTTACAATTAATAAGTTTGCAATTAAATAATTATCTCTGTGTACAATTTTGGCACTTGGATCACTATTACTGAACACCGTCCAGTTACGGTATGTTGTTAAATATACATGATTTTTTTAACAAGTCACTAGTAAAGCAATTATGTAGAAGTGACAAAATTGAAATGGAAACTTAACTGTACATTTTGTTAACAAATGCTGATTAAAGATCGTCACTTCGGAGTTTAGTGTTTTATACCTGTTCTCATATTTACTTTGTATTATTAAGTTCCATATCTCTCTGAATCCAAGGTTCACATGTTCATACCTGACTGTCAATTATTTTTTCAAGGTATAAAATGCATTTAAGTATAGGTTTCTTCAAAAGGGAAGTAAAAATCTTGGAACTTATGCTGTTGATTTACATAACATAAAAATAAATCTCATGCCTGAAATAAGGCACCTTTGAGCAAAATGGATCAGTCTTTTCACATTCAGCTTAGAATTGTAATTACCTGAGAGCAGTAAAATGTTAAATTATTAAAATAAGTAACTGATATATCAGTCGCCCTCAACTAACATCAACTTCTGTTTAAAAAAACTTCAAGTAGTTGAAATCATGTAGGCCTTTCAGAAACATGTTCCATCTTCGGCATGTCATTTGGTACTACTAGATGAAGTTTTTTTAAACAGAAATTCATTTTAGTTGAGGACAATTGATATATCAGGACTTATTTTAATAATTTAACATTTTGTTACATAATCTCAATGGTGATTTACAATGAATTTTAAAAATATTGACTGAGAGTACTTACTTACTCACTGGCATTATCGAACTCGTAGGTTCATGACCACGCAGACATAAGCTCTCCATACATCCCTATCCTGAGCTAATGCTTTCCAATCATTCCCTGTATAATCTACTTCCCTCAAATCATAGTTAATGTTATTCTCCCACCTCATTCTTGGTCTACCAACTGGGCTTTTTCCCTCTGGCTTTCCTACAAGAAGCTTCCATGCAAGTCTTTCATTCCCCATACGTGCAACATGTCCTGCCCATCGCAGTCTACGAGACTTAACTGTTCTTATTATATCTGGCTTCCTATAAAGACCATGTAGTTCATTGTTATGTAGTCTTCTCCATTCACCTGTCTGTTCATCTCTTTGGTCCAAAAATTTTCCTAAGTACTTTATTCTCAAATACTTGTAATCTCCTTTCCTCCCTTAAAGTAAGAGTCCATGTTTATAATATAACTGGTAGAATAATAGTTTTATATATTTTCAGTTTAACGTTTTTTGAAAGGAGTTGGGACATCAAGAGTCTCTGCAATGCATAATAGCATGCATTTCCAGAATTTAGCCTTTGTTTAATTTCTTTGTGCATCTCATTCCTCATCATCATCATAGTACATTCACGAATTTAGGCCATTTGTTGACCTGTTTCGGCCTCAAGAGAAACACCATCCAGAAGTCTTTTGAGTGGACGTCCTGGTCTTCTTCTTCCTGCAGGTTGATATCTTAACATTAGTTTGGGTATTCTGTGATCTTCCATTCGATGAACATGTTGTATCCATCTTGACTTATAATCAGAAATTTTGTTTTCTAAAGATTCCATGTGTAATTCTTCTAAGATGTCTTCATTTTTTTTGTGATCTAGTAGTGTGTATCCTGCAGTCCTCCGAAGATATCTCATTTCAGCAGATCTAAGTCTCTGTATATCCTTCTGTTTCAACGTCCATACTTCGCTACCATACAAAAGAGTTGGAAGAGCCAGTGTTTTATACACTTTCAGTCTTGAATGCTTTTGGACTAACTGTGGCTTGAAGATAGAATTTATTAACCCTAAAATTCTTAAAAATTTAGATATTTTTGCATTTACATCCTTTTCTTCTTCATATGAGATATTGCATCCTAGATATGTAAAATTATTCACCTGCTCCAAAATTTTATTGTCCAGTACATTCCTATTTGTGATTATTGTTCCTAGATATTTGAATTCAGCCACTTCCTCAAAATTTTCCTCATTTGTTATTAGCTGTCCATTTCCATTACATAATGAATTTCTGTGTATGACCATATATTTAGTTTTATTGATATTTACTTCCAGTCCTAATTGACTGAGAATACTATTAGGTAAAATATATTTAAAAAAAAAATTATATATACACACCTCATAGTGTTAATCCCTATAAAGTTAAAAATATTATCTTAGTTCTATCGGTTCTTAAATCTGTATCTTTTATATTATTTCACCATCCTTCTCTTGACAAATATTCATGGCAAGGTTTTGTCATAGGGCTTGACTCAGCCAAAATGTTATGTTCATCATTAGTTCTAAAATAGCTACTAGTGGCATATATTCCACTTTTTGAACTTACTTCTTAAACATCCATCCATAGTAATTCTGCCCGAAGGCAGGTCCTTCATGCTATGCTTGCAGCTTTACTAGGGAATTGTGTAGGTGTGGTAGCTTCCCGTTGATTTCCACACCGGTGAAGGATGATGATGATAATGATAAGGATGATGATGATGGTCATATGATTTGATTTCAGGGACCGTTTGGGCCTTAAAGTTTTCCTGACATTTGTCTTACAGGTGAGGAAAAACCCCGATAAAAACCTCGCCCAGAAAAACTGCCCCGACCGGGGATCGAACCCGGGCCCGCTGTGTGACAAAGCAGTTCTTAAACATAGTCCCCTTGAAATGGACAGCATTATATAATTTTATAGTTAAAAAAAAAAGAGAGAAAATTTAATATTGGAAGAAGGAATTCAAATAAAGCAAGTGAAACAAACTAAATATTTGGGAATAATTATGAATAACTTGAAGGTATAGGCAAAGAGAACATAAAGCATAGAATTTAATTGAGTGGCAAAGTAATATCGTCGTTAAATTCCATATGGTGTGATAAGCATATTTGGAAAGACACAAAAAATATATTGGTAAAACATTGGTGGAATCTTGTTTTTATTATATTATATTTGAAGAGAAAAATGTTTTCGCCTAGACCGAGACTCGAACCCGGGACCTTTGGCTTGCCGGGCCAAATGCTCTACCAACTGAGCTACCGAGGCGAGTTACGATCTATATGCAAATTCTTCTCATATATACGTTGTAATTCCCTTTTGCCAAATGCTTTTGAAACCATTGCTTCTATCTTTGCAAATGGCGGCTTCTTAGTTAAGAAGACATTTATTGGGAATTTAACATTACTTTATAAAGCTAGTAAGGCTTCTAATGATGTTTTTATTATTGATTTAACATTTCTCATTGAAAGATAAATTATATTTGAAGAGACAAATTTTTTCGCCTAGACCGAGACTCGAACCCGGGACCTTTGGCTTGCCGGGCCAAATGCTCTACCAACTGAGCCACCGAGGCGAGTTACAATCTAGACGCAAATTCTTCTCTTATATACGTTGTAATTCCCTTTTGCCAAATGCTTTTGAAACTATTGCTTCTATCTTTGCAAATGGCGGCTTCTTAGTTAAGAAGACATTTATTGGGAATTTAACATTACTTTATAAAGCTAGTAAGGCTTCTAATGATGTTTTTATTATTGATTTAACATTTCTCACTAAAAGATAAATTATATTTAAAGAGAAAATTTTTTTCGCCTAGACCGAGACTCTCTTCAAATATAATTGGTGGAATCTGTTGCAATGTATGGAAGTGAGGTATGGACAATCAGCAAGTACTACAAGAGTAGACTAATAGTTCTAGAAATTTATTATTTAAGCAAAAGTGTCAGAAAGTCAAAATTAGAACATGTCACAAATAAGGAAATTAGAAACATAATAGAAGCAGAAGAAAGCATAATTGAAAGAATTGAGGAGAAGGAATTAAAATGGTTAGGACATATTTTAAGAATGGAAGATGAGCGATGGCTAAAACTACTATATCAATGGCAACCGACCAGAAAGAAGAAAAGAGGGAGACCAAAGTTAACATGGAAGAATAGAATGAGAATAGTAATGCAAGCAAGAGGGCAAAGCATTGAAGATGCCCAAGATCGTAGGCTTTGGAGGTTTGGCACGGGAAGACGGCAGCAGCTGTGAAAACCCGAAGGTAGATAGAAAAAATATAATATGTTGAATAGTGCTGAATTTTTATTTATTAATATTATATATAGCTTATAGCTTAAACTAGTGTAAAAGAATCCCATCCTAATGTCTTCTTGATTAAAAGGAACCCGAATGCATTGTGAATAAAGTTTCACTGTTCTGAAACATGGCATAAGAGAAAAAAAAAAAATGTTAGGGCAGGACTTACTTAAGGTATTTCTCTATGATTTTTTTAAGTTCTACAGAATTGCAGTGCACATGCATGAATGCTTAATGTAACTTACACCAGATGGCCGGATGTATCTTTGAAATTGGTGTGACCAATATTTGCAATTAATTCCGAAAGAAATTAAGACATTAATTTCATTTTGTTAGGTTCTGATGGGACAAGTTAGTGTATACCAGATTGTTGTTTATTAATGTAATTTATTTAGTTAGGTTAGGAAGGGGAAAATTGGTGTACATCCATTTCTTATAAAACATGTTTGGGAATTAATTGTGAAGGTTAGTCATACTAATGGGTGTCCCAATAAGAACGCCGGATTTATTAATGCACAAAATAAACTATATTTGAAAGAAATGACATATATTTATACATGAGCACAAAGGGTATACGTTCTGATTTAAGTATGGAAAATGACATCTGACATATGTCCATCACGAGATGCTCTACAGCTAGTGACTCTGTCTATGAAATTTGTGATTACTTTTGCACAGTCTTGCGCTGACACGTCAAATTTCCTGCTTCAGGTCTTGTATGGTTCGGGGATTGTGTTCATAAACCTGTGATTTGATAAACCCCCAAAGAAAGAAGTCACATGACCTTGGTGGCCAGTTTTGGTCACCTTTGCGCGATTCCGGCCTAAGAGCACGAAGCCTTCGAACAGTTTGACCATAACACACACCATTCTGGTAATAAGTTTTCACAACTAAAACTCATTGTTTAGCAGTATAACACTTCATATCCAGTAATTGCAACAAATGTAGAAAACATAAAGTGTAGGTAGAGTGCTGCCAACCTCATAGTAAAAAAATGGCTGCCAATTCAAATCCGGCGTTCTTATTTGGGACACCCTATAATTTCACAGATATGTCCTGCCAGCTGGTGTATGTTGCGATTCTGTAAAACTTAGAAAAATTCATTGAGTAAGTGAGTACCTATTCTGAAGTTTTTCCCCAGTTTCAAAGGAAAATCTCCATTATCCTCAGCCAACAATCTATTGTTGGAAAAGTAGAGACAAGTTAATGCATTTTAAAATTCCTTGTGAGATCCATCAGCCCAACAATAGAGGAAAGGGATGTGCAGAGCCTCCAACAGATGACTGAGGATGAAAAATATTTTCCTTTGAAACTGGTCCCAAGAAGAATTAGCTTATTTGAGGTGAGGTATAAAGATCTAATTCAGTAATCGATTGATTTGGTGTTTTTTTATGAAAAACCACGTTGTATTTAATAAATAAAACCATCAAAGTTTTATATGATTTTCATTTGTAACTGTTTCAACACACTGTATATTCATCAGATGAATGTCTCGACTCATAAAACTTTCATAGTTTATTTATAAAATAGAAAATCCTAAAGATAAAATACTCATCATTAATCCCAACTGTCTTCAGAAAGAAAGAACAATAATTTTCTTTAAAATCTAATTCAAGATTTAAATTAAAATTCTTTATACCTCAACTCATATCCAGTCTTCTGATTAATCCGGTTTCAAAACCTAGGTAGTTTCATCTTCAGTAATATCTTGACAATTGGTATGTCATTTAGGAGAGCTTCTTATTACTCCATCCGCTGTGGTCTCGAGATAGCATGCTGCCTTGTCATGCAGTGGACCCGGGTTTGATCCCCAGTTGGAACAAATTTACTGGTTGATGGTTGTTTTTGGGGTTTTTCCTCACTTATAAGATAAATGTCAGAAAACGTTAGAGCCCAAATGGCCTCCGAACATCATCTGACCATCGTTATCAACATTGACATTTCATTAAGTTTTGGATTAAGGCCTCTCCTGGTGCATCATTACCATCATCAACACCTATCATGTATCACCGGAGCAGCGTAACTCTGCCTTCCAGGCACTCCAACCTCAGAAGTGGGTAACAATAACACCATGCCAGGAGAGAATACCAGAATGTCGAAATGGCAACATGGTGGCATTGAATAAAAAAAAATGTAAAGTTGGCGAAGTCCTTATAATTTTCTTCTGAAGAGAGTAAGAATAAAATAATGCAAAAATTGTTCTCAAAGTAGCTTTGCTTGTGTTGAGCTTTCAATTATATTTTTAAATGAATGGGAAAAGGATGAACAGAGAAAATTATGAAAAAAAGAACATATAACATGACTATAAATAAAGGATTTGAAGAAAGAAAGATAAACAAGAAAATAAGTTCAAAAGACAAAAGTGTATTAATCATAGTACACTTCTAAAAGAAAAAGAATAAAATGTAAAATTCACATATCTATTGAAGCACCTTATGTTTCAAAATTTTTTAAAACATTTCAACATAAGATTGGCACAAAAAAAAAAACTTCCGCATTATTAGATTAATTAGATCCAGCAAAACTGAGAAAATAGAAGAAGAAAACAAATCAGGGATTTATCAGATTGAATCTGGGAGAACGTGAAGAAGTGTACATAGGAAAATCAAACAAATTTGAAAACTACAGTGAAAGAACATTTCAGAAATTTCAAGAAAGGGGAACTGGATAAGTCTGCAGTGGCAGCCCATGGTGAGAAAAACATCTTATTGAAAGAAAAGCTAAATTATTAAAACAAATAGAAAAACCCAAAGAACTGTTTGGGAAAAATCTACTTTAAAAAAAAAAAAAAGGAGAAATGAATGAACTTTGAAATTCCCGAGGAAAATTACTTGATTTTGAGATTTTTCAGTCTACTGAGAGGGAGCAAGAGACGGATCTTCAGGACGACAGAACAACGGCCTTTTAAACTGACGGTGGTATAGAATGTTGTGCCGAAACTAATCTGGAAGAATATGAGGTGAGTGAAAAAAAAAGAGACTTAAATAAAGGATAGGGTACTTTTCATGCGATTGGTCAACCGTAATCGGAAATGTAGTTGAAATGTTTCGCCAGTCAAATTCAGATGGCGCAGAGGAATAAAATTTCTTCCAAAATTTAAAATTGAGAGACACCTCTATTTGATTCTCTATGAATATAAGAGCATAGAGGATCGAGCATAAGCGCTATTCGGTTCTCTATGGTTATAGATGGCAGTACAATCAGAAACTTCCGAGATTTCAATGTTTAATGTATTGTACTACATAGCATGAAAGAAAGTGAAGTGTTTTTAAGACATATCTGTGACAATAAAAGTTTGAAGAATTTATAATATAGAGTATTGTAAAATTTGCAACGCAAAGAAGCCATGATACATAAAGATGGCATCAAAAGTTTCTGTATTTAATCGTATACACCAATTACTCGTGGTTCATGAAAAACAGTGCAGCCACCACAGATTAAGCATTTTGTGATGGTACTGTGTCATCAAATTTCTTTGTTTACTTTTAAGAAATTTATTGAGAGTTCAGGTTTTGTAAGTTATTTTCACTTCTTTAATAACTATGGAACATTTTTATGCGGAGAGTATCACATAATATTTTCATTATATTAACCAAATTTCAAGATATTGACGAACAGGAGACGGCATTAGTCTGTTGAGCCAATGAGGATCACAAGTTTAGACCTTGTAACATCATCATCCAGAAAAGTGTTAATGAATAATGATCTATGGCTGTGAATTGTGCTGTAGTGTGTTTGATAAAATGTGTGTGTATCATTAAATGGTGTAACGTCTATTTTACAGACGTAAATAGTGATTCATAGTTAATAATCCGGAATGTCTGGAAGTCGCTCAAGTAACGACCCGGAACATAAGTCACCACGGGAAAGTGGCGAAGATTCTGAAGACGAGAGTGAAATTTTGGAAGAAAGCCCTTGTGGTAGATGGCTAAAACGGAGAGAAGAGGTGAGTGTATTATTTGTTAACAAAGTTAAGATTACTTTTTCGTTTATTTCCAGAGAAACAGGTATAACCAGAAAAGCTTAAGTCGAATCGTTAAATAAGTATATTTATGTTTCTGGTGTATAAATACTCTATTATTTATGCCGTGTTAGATTAAATACAGTTTTAATCATTTGGACAGATTTATCTTTAGTTTAGTTGACTATAATTGAAAGAGGATTACTATAAAATCAGTTTTCTATATTCTAGTTTCAACTAGTTCGTGAACTATTAAACAGTTCACGGATCCAGTTCAAATTTTTAAGTAAAAGGTAAGTAGGTTGTTAACCATCAATTCTGTGAAATAACAAGATTTACAAGCATGTGACCATTATAAGTGTGTAATATACATGTGCAATAGATAACCATCTACATGTATAGGTGATTGCTTTTCTTAGTGTTTATATAGTAGATGGTCCAAGTAATTTTCAAGTTACATGTGGGGCATTCCGCACCAAATCATCCAAAACTGTATTTAAACTTACCTATATATATTTTCAATCCTTATAGAACAGTACACATGCGCAAGAGTTTGTAGAGCCAGAGATAACCCACCATCAAACCACATATCAATTATTAACGATATCGTACTAAAGTTCATACAGCTTATGCTAGATGGCAGCATGTTGCTATGAAATTTAAATGACATCTTTGCAATAGATCCCCAAATCCATGTTAAAGAAATATACAAATAATATTAAAATTACCAAACGTTTATTAAAAATGGGTGTACACTTACTTATCACTTTCTAATGCCGTTCCAGCCAGCGATAACCCAAACCAGCGATTAAAACATCATAAACTAAGTAATATACACTGTGGAGAAAGTAGCAGTTAGCATCACAATATTGCCTAACAGTATCATAATATTGTGATTTGCATATTTAAATAAATACTTGAAAATTGTCTAATAATGTTATGAAAATTGTTTAAAAAAGTTTAAAATATTAAAAATGTTAGTAAATACAGAAGAAGAGCTATAGTTTACAACAATAAACTGAAAAATCAAGAGCAAGTAGAAGTGCTTTTCAGCCCAAATTTGTCACCCACCACCTCCAATTATGATGAAAATTTATATTTTTTTATCTTCTCACATAGGCCTAGTTATGAAAGTGTAATTCCATCGGCTAGGGGAGTGCTAACATTCTCTCATTTTGTATGCCCACTCAAGGGTTGTTTAATTTATAATGTGGTACCTATAAAACTCTAGGGAGGCCTATCAATACTAAAAAAAATAGTTTTTGCACGATAGTGCGTTTTGTCGTACTTACCAGCAATGGCGACCATGATTGAAAGTTCAACTTCTATATTTTGGGATTGCCAACCTAAATATCTATACTGTAATATTGCAACCCATGTGCAGGAAGTAAAACTACTGCCCTTTATGTATATACAAAAATATATCCAAAAGGTAGTGTTAATATACATTATATGAAAGAAATCATTGCATTTTAAATGAACTGAACTTTATTTGAAACAATATTGAAAGTTGACTTAACAAAATTCTACTGAAAACTTGTAGACTTTTTAGCTTTACGTCCAATATTCTGCTTTTGAAGAAGCTAACTAGTATAACAAATCTGCAGTATTGATACTTTCTTTTAAATTTATCATCAGCATTGAATATTCTGATCACTAACTCGCTGTAGACTTTAATGTTTCACTCCTAAGCACTAAATAAGCAATCATACTTTTCTTCACTTACACTACAATTCTTCTCCTCCAGCCCAACTTCCCATGCTTCTTCAATTTCGTCGTTTTAATTACAATCATTCATACTTGCAGCCATTTTATGCGAGATTGATATCAAGGCCTGCTGTATTCTCAACAATTTTTTTTGGCATTTAGCATATATACATTGGCCAGACTGCTAACATCAGTCAATTGTTTATAATGAGTGCAGATATTTCCAACAAAGATGTTATTATTTTACTTATTATTCATTATTTTGAAAACACCATCGTGCAAAAAATAATGTATAATGTAAGTTTGTGAGATATTTTACAGAATCTTGGAAATTAAAAACCTCGATATATATGTTGGCGAGACTGCTAACGTCAATCAATTGTTTATAATGAATGCAAATATTTTCAACAAAGATGTTATTATTTTACTATTATTTTGAAAACACCATTGCGCTTCCTAACCTCGTATTGTAATATACTATTAATTAAATTTTTGGAAAAAGTCGGTTTTATGTCTCTCAGGAATTCTTCTAAGTTCCACAGAATCGCAGCGCGCATGCGCGAGTTGTTGTAATAGTTAATATAGACTCCGGTAGATGGCTCTGCAGTCGGCGTCACCAACTTTGGGAATAAATTTCCAAATGCAAAAAAAAAAAAAAATTGACGTTAACTAACTTGCCATTTTCTAACTAAAGAAAACAATTTACATGCATATTATTTCTTCCCAAATGCTTAAAAATGGACGTAAACCAACTTCCCATTTCCTAACGTAACAAAGCAATTTACATGTGTACTATTTAATGAACTATAAACTAATTTTACGTACACTAACACTAACTATAGTTTCAAATTATTTTCAAATGGTGGCAACGTTGGAACAACATGGGAAAGTAGCAAGGAAGTAAGGTATCCACGGTCATGTTTTACGTAAATATATAAATATAAAATATTGTGAAGAAAGCTTGAAGATCATTGCAAAATGTTTAAAACAGTACAAAAGTGTTTACAAGTGTTTAGTGCATCAGTGACATAAGAATGTAAGTGTAGAAATGTGAGAGACATAAAACCGACCACATCCAAATTTTTTTAATGCAATGAAGCAAATACAATGCTACGTATTTTGTTGTTTCTTAAAATAGGAAATACGTTGTAGATTAATTTTAAAAAATTGCCTTGTTTATCACTCTGCCTCTTAAGAGATATGCATTTTTTTGTAAAACACCATTTTTGTGGTAAAAAGTTTTTTAAAACTTATAAAAACATTTTATTTTATGAAACAAACATAAAGTGTTGCCATTTTTGTTCTGGAATTAGCACAGTTCACTCAACGATACTGCAAATTTTCATAAGATTTGGACTTTATAGTTACAAATACAAATATTTTTGATTGAAAGTACAAGTTCTTTTCAAAAATTTGGAAAGGCAAAACTGGCTATTTTACTAATATTTCAAAGTTCTATACAACAAAAACCAGTTGAGATAAAGATATAAAATTTGGTATACTTTCATAAGTATGTGAGAAGATGAAAACTATAAGGTTCCATCAAAATCAGATGTGGTGGATGACATGGCCCGGATGACTCAATATGGAATGATTCATGTAAAAATATTTTCTTCTTTATTCTTATGGAGATTTATTATTCTGTCATTAGGCCTGTATAATTCATACTTCCCAACACCTAAGATTTTGAGATTGGTTTTAGGCTATCTTGTTTAGGATATTTATGCTAAACCTTTCGCTATTATACAAATGGAAGAATATATAGCAATTGTAGACCATTCACTAATTGGGCTAATTATTGGATTTAATTTTCATTACTTGAATTATACACTATATGATCAAAAGTATAGACATACTCATTAGTGCCGCTATGCCCAGAAGAGCTTCACATCAGTTTGCATGGCGGCAACATGTTGTATACTGTTTAAAGTAATACAAATAACAAGCATTGTTATATATGCAAAGTTTAGAGACTTTCAACATGACGGATAATGTTTCTATTAAATGCAGTGAGAAATTTTTCTAAGTCCCAGGCAGACACCACGTGCATGCAGCAACAAAGGTGAACCTAATGCAATTTAAGCACTCTAACCTATGAAAGAATGTGACGCCCAAAAATAAATAGTAAGTTCTGAAATTCTGAAGTACATACTTCATGTTTGCTGCACTGAAACATGTGTTGTTGTATAGAATATTCGTTAAAATCAATATGGCTGCTACATATTTATGTTAAATATGTAGTTAAATATCATAGAAAAACATATTGAAATAATCATTAGAAAAAATGTAAAATTTATTGTAAATGGTGGTAAATAATTTGAAAATAAAACCCTGTTGGTGCATGCACTTGGTCTGCCTGGGATTTAGAAAAATTTCTCACTATGCTTAATGGAAACTTCAGCCCAACATGATAATGATTATAGGTGCCCATCTAAGCAGAGAGATTTCAGCCATTCTGGAGCTGTCAAAATCAACAATTTAAAATTTTTTAAATGGAAGTATTGCAAATAAAGTGGACACGCATATTATGTTTGAACTGGATAGTCAATATTTAAAGGGAGTGTAGTCTAAAAATCAATCATTTGTTGGTGGAATGGGATAGTCAATATTTGAAAGGAGTGTTGTTTAAAAATCATCATTTGTTGGGTGAATCAATAACCCAGGAAATCAGCCTTGCTACCAGTAATGAAGTTAGCACCATGCTGTTTGTCAAGAGTTGAGTGAATTGGGCTATCATGGCTAGGCAGCTGCAAAGAAGCCAAATATTTCCCCTGTGATTACAAAGTATCACCTACAATTGTGTAAAGACAGTGAACCATTGTAATGTAAATCTAAAAGTTTTGACAATTGATCATGCTATAATGGATTTTGGTGTGACATATGCTAAGTGAATAATATCTACCATTCTGTATTGTGTCAACCATGAAATTTGGAGGAGGTGGCATTACAGTGTAGATATTAGCCCTATTTTACACCAAAGAAGGTGCCATCTTTTGTTTTTGTCTAAATAGGATTAAGTGGTGAGTACCATATGATTTGGTTTGGCACTCTCATGCATTTTCAGAATTATTTAATGAACCTACATTTTGCTTAGAGTAATGATACATTTTAGCAACATACTTTAATTTTGATATCAATTATATAAAAATAAAACTTAAAGTTTTATATGATTTTCACATTTATTACAATATACATAGGACACTAGGAAAGTTTTGCAATACGGGCATACTTTTTATGACCTCTCAAAATAACTTCGACCATACTCAATATACCTCTTTGTATGTCGAAACCAATCATTAAACCATTATTTTCACTTTTCTTTGGACAGCTACATGCATTCGTTGTCCCATGCTGCCAAAAGCACCTTTTGCGAAGGGAAACACTTTCCTTTCATCTTTCGTTTAACAAAAGAGGAGCAAGATCTGGACTGTAAGGAGGATCTTCAAGCAGCGGAGGTTTCTATTTCTTCAAGAACTCCACGGTATCACTGGCCGCATGGGCATGTGCATGTGCATTATCATGATGCAGCATCCATATGTCTAGCCTTGACCTTGGGCGGAGTTTCTTCAGCGCTGCAATCATCTTTGGCAGGCATTCTTCTGTGTACTGTTTTCCAGTGACTGTGCATTGTTTTTGCAGTATAACCCATTCCAAAATCGCTTTGTGGTGAATAATACGGTTTTCATTCTCTTGTTCACTGATCGTGATTTCCTCACTGCCACTGGTGTACCCTCATCTTCAAATAGTCTCAACTTATTCTGGGCATTCGTTTAGACGCCGTAGTAATACAGTCATTTTTCGTCTCCTGTGACGATGTTGTTTACGTTAGGAGAAGTCCCGTTATTAAACTTTTTCAACATTTTTCACGAGTGACCTTTTGCTCCTCAGTAAGTGCACGTGGTACCCACAGTGAACAAACCTTAACATGAAGATGCTCATGTACAATTTTATGAATGACTTATGCAGGGATATGGAGGGACTCTTCTATCTGCCAGTAGGTTATTTGCTTCTCTATCTCCAGCAGTTTCTTTACAGCGTCGATGTTCTTGTTGGCAACTGACTCGACCGACCGCCCTGAACAAGGATTATCTTCAAGGCCAAATTTTCCCTTCTCCAGTTCTCTGTACTAGCGGAATATGGTCGTGGGATGTGGATAACCATTCCCCAATACAGGAACCATCTCCTTAAAGCACTGATCTACAGTCAGACCACGAAAAGTTGTAGCGAATAATGACACTGTACTGAAGTTAGGACCACCCTGACAGTTTTACAAACTTTCACTTCTATTATTATTAAACTAAAACTGCATCTGCGGAAGAATGATCCCCCAATTTTATATTTGTTTGAACTCCTCTTTCTTCCCCTAGGGGAGCCAGGCCTGTCTGGCCTTGGGCTATTGCATGTTGCAAAACTTTCCTAGTGCCCTATGTAAATTTGTAACAGCTGTTTTGTTATATTGTAATAAATATGAAAATCGTATAAAACTTTAATTTTTTATTTAATTAAATAAATATGGATTTTCATCAAGTAAATGCCAAATCAATTGATTAAGTATTTTTTTAGTTCAATTTTAGGTTCATGCCTTAAAATTGATGTATAAAATTTAATTATCATCTTCATGGATTAAGCTTCTTAAGTTGAGGTGCCAGGAAGACGGAGTCACATTGCCCCAATGAAATGTCAGGTGATGGATGATATTGGAGCACCAGGAGAGTCCTAAAAAACCTAAACTTTCAAGGGAAGGTTCTCGGGAATGACCAATAGATTCTAACGAAACTAATATCAAATAAAAGAAAACAGTTCTAGCAGTCATACCACCTCTAAACATGGGGCCACAACTCCGTAACTTTTGAGTAATTCATTAATCAATTACAATTTGGTTTGGGTGAGATCTGATGTCTGGCCTTAGTAAGGGCTAGCATACCATCCCTTATTCATTACCCCATCTGCTTTCATAGAGCAGTTAGAGCATCTGGCTAGGAACATGAAAATAATATTAATTTGTAAAATTGTATTCATATATATTTTTTGTGTGCGTATTCATATTATTTAAATAATTCACTCATTTAGTACTCTGCATCTTACCAATTACACTGTAATTTAATTTTATCATGCATCTTGAAAATGAAGTGTATCTGTCAGAGAGAGAAATGTATCATCATTAGTAGTTAACGAAGACAAGGATGTCCCTTGAATATCCATTATGAATAGACTACACTTTTTTAACTAATTTTTACTTTCATAAACCATGTTTCACTGTAGAAGTACAGCCACAAACTAAAATAACATAACATACCCTTGCTAACAATGTTTGTTTGTATGTGAGATGAGATAGTGGATGAATACAGAACCTATAAGTACTTGCAGTCATGCTTCGTCTCTCTATTAAAATTGTTGGGTTCTCTGTTAAAGTAGATGTCTGGAAATAAGTAAAATTAAGTGCTTTCAAATTAATGGATATTTCAATGTCAAGTCACTAGCCTATATCTCTCACAACACATATAGTGACCCATGGAGCTGTGCAGTCGCAGTCATTCTCTTATAATATCAAAGCAACACTGCTTATCATGTTAGTGTCACATGAGGAATTATGAGATAGGGAATGGGAGGTTGCCACAAGTGAATATTGGACCACTGATATGTACTCTACTTTTCTAGCAAATATGAAAGCACTGGCATTGTTTTCATGAACAAATAAAGGCCCTTTCCTACCTGCAATTTTATTAGTATTATTGATAGTTTATTAATTCTGAAACTAATGTGCATGAGTGTAAGTTCTATCTGTTGAAGTTCCAAGTGACATCATCAAAATGGATTGCATATATATAATTCTTATGTCTGGTTATGCAGGTTAAGCATATGGTGCAGATAGTCCACTAGAATGCAGAAGCATAATCTTCACTTGTTTCTTCTACACTTAACACACCCAATCCACCATTTGTCATAATTAAAAAGCAATAAGTCCTGCAATATTGGTATGGTCAAGTTCATCATTCAACAATTTTTTTTCTTCTTCATACATTTCAGAGTTTATTGTACTCCAATACTTTCTGCTAAATATTGAAGTGCAAGAGAGCAAATGATTTCATTATCAAGTACTCGACATTAGATACCAACCAACATTTCAGAGTTTGAATGTACCTTTATTATCAATTTTTGGGTATTAATAGAAATGAAAGCATGTAATTTTTGTGTTCAAGTTTTTAAATCACTCTTGAAGATATTGCTCTTAATCAGAGTGTTGAAAATAATTATGTATTCAAAGTCATAAGTTTTAATACTGTCTACACATAAATTATAAATCTGATGGGGAGTCATTATCTGGTTACTGTCTGGCCTTTGTAAACTTGCGTGTGCTGCTAAATGTTTCACTGTCCTACTGTGAGCCTTTTCCATGTGATGTTGCATAGAAATGTCATGTCTAGGGCAAGGCATTTAATGACCTATAAATTGGGGGGGGGGGGGGGTAAATGCATTTATGGGGTAGTAGGTAAATGCATTTATGACCTAAAAATACAAAAAATTACTAATAAAATAAAAAATTACCAATAAAAAGTTAAGAATTGCCAATAAAAATACTATTTATTAGATTAAGTATTCTCTTGATTACTGAATTACATAAAATTTAACTTAGTATCAAAATATTAAAAGAAAAAAATACATATTACAGTACCTTTTATTGCAGAAAATCCATTTAAATTACACAGTGCACTTTTACAACAATTTTGAATTGCAGTTAACAATCAAAACTTGGCGGAGATTCTCAAACATAAATGATTGTCTATTGTCTGCTAGTACTGACTTATAAATTGAAAAGCTCCTCTCTACTTCAACGGAAACAATTGGAGCATACTGAAAGCAAGCAATATCTCCTGGATTTAACTCAGTCAGCAAGAGAAAAATTTTCACCAGACAAAGCTCTGTCAATTGAACACAATGTTGTGTATTCCCTGTTCTTGGTTATACACTTCTTTATTTTCATTGACACTGTATCACCCACTTTACCACATGCACGGCTCAAATCATTCACCACTTTATCCACTATTTGTAGCTGTTCCACTAATGTCACTTGGGATTTTTCCAGTGAAGTTATGGCATCAGGAAGGAATCCAAAATTTGTATTTATGTAAGAAAGTTTACCAGCAATTTCCTTTATCATCTAACAGTTCTTGCGCCTTTTTTTATTGACATAGACTCACCATTATCAAAAGAATCAACCACTTTCTTCACAACGTCGAAATTCTTGCAATAATAACTGCAAGCTTGGCGCCATGTTTCCCATCTAGTCAAAACAGGTGAAAAGGGCAATTGGATTTCTAGAGTTTCTTTTTTGAATGCTAAAATTTGAGAGGGGGCTTTTAAGAATATTTTCTTCACGCATCCAATTAATTTATCCACTCAGGAAAATTTGCACGCACTTCTTCCGCGACCCGGCGTAATGCATGCGCTAAACACGTCACATGCACCATTTTTGGGTACAGTGCACTTAAAGAAGCAGCTGCTTTCATCATGTAGGGTGCTGCATCTGTTATAAAAAGCAATACATTGGAATTTCGAATCCCATCAGGCCAAAGTATTCTCAATGCATGGTCAAATACTAAGCTGATCGTTGAGTAGTTGACTTTGTCCAGCTGCTCACAATGTAGTAGAAATTGTTCTCCAGGGCTGTGTGTTTCTAAAACTCCAACAATAACATTCGCTACATAACGGCCCATACAGTCTGTTGTCTCGTCAATGGATATGAATATATTTCTTTCTCCAATCCTTTCTCTTATTTTTTGCAAAGTTTTGCCATAGCAAAGAGCTACGTAGGTTCTTCTCAATGTTCTGGGATTAATTTTCCGGTCTCCTCTTCTAAGAGAGTTCGCAGCTTAGGATGATTCAATTTGTGAAGTGGAATATCAGCAGATAGAAAAGCTTCACATAGTTTCTCACAAAATGGCGAAAACGTTGAACAAGTTCTCCCTCCCCCAGAAAGCATTTGCTGTAAGCTTACAAAAACTGGATTTCTTTTCACGTGCGCTGCAGACCACGTATTGTTTCTTGCTGTTTCTTCCCTCCCCGTGTTTTTCTACTGTAAACTTGTTTTCACAGCAGCCATTCTCACAAATCTCAAATCCTTGGCAGAATAAAATACGACCATCCTTGTGAAACAATTTTCTTTTCTATTTCCTTCTCCATCTTTTGAAACAAATGCCTTTAATTTAAAACAACTATCACTTTCCTTTACTTTAAGGCATTTTTTCTCTAACCAACCCTTTCATACAGAGGGGTAGGAACAACTGACCACCTCACTTAACAGCATAACAATGGGAGTGTGGGCAAGTCCATTAGGCACATTCCTTGAAAAATAGGGATAGAAGCTAGCAGCATTAAGAAATTGAATAAAATTCCTTGAAGTGGGTAATTTCATTATGCACATATCTTGAAAAATAGGGGTAATAGTTAGCAAAACATCTACTTAATTCCAAGAAATTGTATTGATAAGGAAAAATACTGAATTATAATAAAAATCTCAAAATCAAATACAAATAATGTCAGCCTTCCGCAAAAGTGTAAAGATGCTCAGAATGACCTAAAAATTGCCCAAAAAATACATATCCCTAAAAAAAGTTAAGAAAATGCAACAAAAAAATTGCCCTAACGAATTGCTTTTATTTAATCCGTTTTTTAATATCATACATTTTCATATATATGTTTCAACCTTCATAAGAAAAGATGCAAAATCATTAATTGCCTTGCTCTAGTCATGTCAGTTCTACCTTATGAAAGCAAATATCAATGAGATTTTCTTCTGTTTTTTAATTGAGCTGCAGAGTCATCAGAGAATGTAATAAATGTTCTTTGGGGTTTGATTTGGAATTTTTTCTTCATATATTATGTTAAATATTACTGATAATGATGAACAGCTGTAGTGTCATGAGATAAACAGTCTGATATGACATAATTGATATGATTTAATGTCTGGCCATCGTTTTTTTAAAATAAATCACAAAAGGGTGTATTGTCACGTGATAACTATTCTAATGGGAAGACTGTCCTTCCTCTTGTAGAATGAAGGAATCGTTCTCTGCAAAATCACATATTAATTTGCATTGATCACTAACTACAGCTCATTTTGGAAATTTGTTTGTTGTACTGCTATGAAAGAATGTCATTAAGAGCTCTAATTTGTCAAAGAGAATGCCCAGAAACTCATCAGTTGAATGATTAATTATTTTAATTGTTAACCTATCAATTGGTATTTATTTTTATAAGTAATTTCAGCATCTGCGTTTGATTCAAATATATCTGTCAGAAATTTTCGTGATTTGTTTTGCCAGGACTGTTGGAACAAGATCCCAAATGGCACTCTGGTAATGAAGAATTGCAAATGGGTTGTGAAAGGCAGTGTTTATAAGAATTTATCTCGCATTCCAAACCAGTTGTTAACTCTTCGACTCTGCTTCCTATTAGCATCAATTTTGCATGTTGACAAATACTGCATTCACATACAGAATTAGTGCCAGACGATGATGACACAGTGACAATGTGTTTTGGTCTTAATCTCACAGAATTTGTAAATTCCAATTTTCACACTAAGATAGTGTTCTTTAAACAAAATATAGGCTTCATTCATATTATATAAAAAGAGGAATTTCCTTGTGCACTTTTCTTCCATCTCTCACTGAAATGAAATATTTTCCCCCCTGACATGCATCTACTCATTTCATCATTAAAAAAAACGCACAAGTTTCACAGAACCACACAGTTTCTCTCAGATTTTATTTAACGATGGTGTTCAACACTCAGGTCATTAGCGTCACAATTCAAATCAGAAACAAAACTAGTTTAGAATAATTAGTTTAAATTAGATAGTAGAGATGGATTCCAGTTTCTTAAGACTCTAAAACAACCATATTTTAGATTGATTGTATTTACCCATGTTTACTTTATGGAATGAATGAGATAAAATCTTCCCTACTGTGATATATAGTTTGTTATGGTATTTCTGGTTTAGACACACATCAAGCATGATTAATACCGCCATTTATTTATGCTGGGCCCATGGCCTAGGGGAGGGGTTTCCATCCATAGTAATTCTGCCCGAGGCAGGTCCTTCACTGCAATCATAGCATTTTCATGCTATGCTTGCAGCTTTACTAGGGAATTTAAGGTGTGGTAGCTTCCCGTTGCTTTCCACACCGGTGAATGATAATGATGATGATAATGATAAGAACGATGATGATGGCCATATGATTTCGGGGACCGTTTGGGCCTTAAAGTTTTCCTGACATTTGTCTTACAGGTGAGGAAAAACCCCGATAAAAACCTCACCCAGAAAAAACTGCCCCGACCGGGGATCGAACCCAGGCCCGCTGCGTGACAAGACAGCACGCTACCTCGTGACCACAGCGGTGGACGGGTGGGATTTGAACAAAAAAAAACTTCGGAATCAGACTCAAGCATAGTACGAGTGATCTCTACGTAGTTCGCAGAAGCAAACCAATGATTTCATGTATAATAGTCGCGGATTGAGAATATTTTTTACGATTTTTATTTTAATATTCAGGGACTCAAAATCCTGCACACAATTTCGAACTATTGTTCAAATCAGGACGCGTAAGGGCTGAAAAAAAATGTCAAATTATTTATGTGTCTAAATGGCACAAAGAGTAGTGCATATAGGCGAGTAGTTTTCAGATACTTTTGAAATTCACACTGGGTTTAGGCAATTCAATTTTGTATTAGAGCATGCCATCATATCTTTAGAGGATAAAAAAGGCGTACAACTCAATTATATTAATAAGCTGTTAGTATATGCTAATGATGTATCATTAGGCGATAGCAAAGAGATGCCGGTACTAAGGACCAACACGCACATTCTCTTGAGTAATACAAAGGAATTGGGACTGGGAGTAAACATTAATAAAACTAAATATATGGTCACACATAGAAATTAATTATATTATAATTGAAATGGGCAATTAATGACAAATGATTGAAATTTTCAAGAAGTGGCTGAATTTAAATACTTGGGAACAATAATTACTAACAGGGATGGAGTGCAAAATGAATTAAACATTGACTGACTTCTGGAATTGCATGCTATTATGCATTACAGGGACTTTTGCCATTCCAATTTCTCTTTAAAAAACGTTAACCTGAAAACATATAAAACTGTTATTCTCCCAGGCGTATAATATAAATGTGAAACTTGGAGATAGAGGAAAACAAAATTAAGATGAATTAACTAATCACACCTTGAGATCTCATAGGAACAGCCTCACACGACCTGACCCAAAATGAAAAGTTTATTTCCAAAGTGTCTTAAATCCAAAATTCGTGATTTTTCGATATTTTTATATGACAAAAGTCTTTATTTCGTCAGGTATCATAACGTTAACACGTGTTAACACGTTATGTTCCTAAATGTCTTATATCCCCTGTTACAACGGTTTGAAAATCGTGTTTATTTACGAAGTGTCTTATATCCCTGCTTTTTTATTTCGAATATGTCTTATATCCATTTGACCAATCTGCTGATTCGGTACAAAGCACGTGACTCATCATGGGGGCTGCTATGGCACTCCTTGTTACATGTCGATGAACGACAGTCAGCTGTGATTTTCTGTGGTGTTTTTTTTTATTTGTCGGTGAAAAACAAATGACTAGTTGTGAAGAAGACCTAGTAAGTCATTTAGGACGGACAGCGAGAAAAAGAGCTCTAGTACCTTCAGAGAGGGTTAAAAACAAAGATAAACACCATGGATATACTAGTGATGGTAGTGTACCGAAAGTGGCTAAGTAAGTTAGGTATTATCCAGCACATTAATGCAATGCCATTCTGGCAAAAAGTATTTTCAAATAGTGCAGCAGATGCAGTAAATGACTCTTCTGATAATGAACTCTGGAAGATTGCGATACCTTCGTGTGAGCAACATTTTTTTTTTCGTTTACACTGTTTCTCCTTCTTGTTTTACCTTTTTTGTTAACTTTATTATATTCTCACAGATGGACAGGACACACGCCCAGACCCAAGGTGTTGATTTAAAATCCCCTACCCCGCCGGGAATCGAACCTGGGTCGATGGAGTGGAAGGTAGGCACTCTGCCGACTACGCCACGGCGACGGACTATTTGGCAAACTTAATAAATTGCATACTTTATTGAGTATTAGATATTACTTTCTCCTACTAAAACTTTCCTTAAACTATGTTTACTTCCAAAACGTCTTAACTCCAAGTCAAGTGACACTGTTACTACCACTTGTAATGGTGGAGGATTTTTGAGAGTATGTGACAATATTGCCAGTGTAGTTACAAATAAACATAACTTATAATGAAAACTCAATTTAAAATTTAAATACCTTAAAATAAAAATCGCGATTTCTGGAGTTTGGTATTTCATGGATTTAAGACACTTTGGAAATAAACTCTTCAAATAAATTCATGATGTTGAAGTTGTTCAAATAAATTCTTAATTGTATTGTGAATACTGGTTATGTTGTAGATATACATTTATTCAACGACGCTCTCCAATAGCACAAGTAATTAGCATTTCAATACAAAAATGCACGCGAAAGAATCGATACATTTTGCTCAGAAATCTTTTGATCTCAGTCTTGAGTTTATTTTTTATATTTCATAA
Organism: Diploptera punctata; assembly: GCA_030220185.1. Lineage (NCBI taxonomy): Eukaryota > Metazoa > Arthropoda > Insecta > Blattodea > Blaberidae > Diploptera > Diploptera punctata. Next base: position 486,630 of record JASPKZ010006461.1, on the reverse strand, counting down.
ATCTACGATACGGGACCCACGTCTTTACTTCCTTTCCGAAGGAAGCTATATTCAAGATTTTTACGCCCTGAAAAAATCTACCCCAGCTAGGTTTGAACCCGCGAACCCCGGAACCAGATGTTTTTATAGTAACCACTAGCACACTGATACCGACAGTGGTTATATTGTAGTTACTGCAGAACGAAATTGTGCATGTTCTGCTATTGATTTTCTTTACAGTGGCTAAAGAGTCTTTCTAAGTGCTGTTAGGCAGTGACTAGAGACATTTTAGTGAGCCTTCAATTTATGGATATAATGTTTTTGTTAGCATCTATTCTGTAACTATTTCTTGAAAAAAAAATACAAATATCCCAAATGCAATTTATAACGTTTAATGACGATTCAGGTGATGGAGGAAACATTTTTTATATGCTATATACCCATTTTTCCTCTAAAAGAGGGACACTCTTAATTCGACCCATAGTCATTAAGCAATATTTACTAAAAAAAGCGTGTTGAAACTGCTCTCCATTGACATTATTATAGGTATTGCATCTTCATGTAGGTAATTTTAATCTGTTGCCCATGAAATAAAATTGAAATTCTCAAAATTACTTGATTTATCTATTAATTTGTCACATTATATTCGGTACTAGAAGCCATTTCATCCCGCTCTAAATATGCTATAATTTATTTAAATTAGGTTGGACATACTCTAATTTGCTATACAACTAACCAGAAATTTCCTTTATCTTTGAACTCCTTAGATAAATTGTGTCCTGTATCGTAGCCGAGTGGTTAAGGCAAGAAGCCTGGGCGCAGAGCTTGCGTTGGTTCAGGTCTCCATGCGAGAGGAAATTTTCTCATGGAATTTCGGCCATATAGGACCGGTGCCCACCCATCATCATGGGGAATTTGGGTAGCTACAATAAGTAGCGGCTCCAGGTTGAGAAAACCAGCTATAATGACTGGTGACCACATGTCACCCCTACACTGGCAGGATGGTCTTCTATCTCTATGATTAACACGTGTAGATGTGAGACCAGCAATCGGATGCTAGGCCAAGGGGCTTCTAGGTCTCTTGCCCTATGGAGTTTAGTTTAGGTTAATTGTTATTCACTGATAAAATATCTTATTATTAGATTAATGAAAAAGGATGGAGACATTTGAGATGTACTACAAATTTCATCTATTGTGTGTGGACCACTTGATGATTATAGAAATGCATTAGATGAAAAGTCATATCATGAATGTATACTTCACGAATCTCTCATCAAATTTTATACTACCGGTCTGTAGGAAAACTGTAATTAGATATAACAAACAAGTTATTAGATCGTAACGGGCCAGTAAACCCAATACACATGACCAGATTTGATATGTATAAAGTTGTATTATATTTGCCGGTGCTTGCACTGTACATTTTACATTTACAATAGGTATATATTTTTATTTTTGTGTGGGTTTGGTATAAATGGTTTGTCAATTTTTAGGGAACATAGCTGAAAACTAATTTAGTAATTGCGTGTTAAATACATGCCAGAAATTCCATAATTCAACGATACTAGCATTGATTTCTGCTTCATTTTGAGAAGTGGCTTTTAAACAAAATTCTATAAAGTAAAGATGAGTAAATGCAATCAATCAATCTAAAATAAGGTTGTTGTGTTAGAGTCTTAAGAAACCGGAATCCATCTCCACTATTTCATTTAAACTTATTATTCTAAATTAGTTTTGTTTCAGAGTATAGTTAGAAATGTAAACATATTTTTAATGGACTCCCGATTTTTTAAAACTTGAATATATATATTTCGATCTTCGCTATTGTAAACTACAATTGTTATATGCATACTCCAGAAATGCCGTTGTGGACATGGGGTATCACCAACTCCAACTTGAAAATTAATTGCCCTACATCATTTCTTGTACATAAAAGGCAGAGTTAATTTAGAGTGAAATTAAATCTGGGTGAATCACAAATGGGAATGACGACGGCGCGTTAAATGATTCATTATCCTGTCGGCAACTGTCGTCATACACTACGCGTGTTGTTACACAGAAAATAAAAATAAGATTATGACAGTATGACAACGATTATAAAAAATTGTGACATTCTTAATATTAGGTTACTGTAAAATTCCAGATTAGGCTTTGGTAGTCCTGGAATTACTGTGGTGTCCAGAAATTGGTATACAAACGCGAGTGTAGGCTTAGGGATGGGCAGTCTAAACCGTACCGTTGGAATTAGTGTACATAATCCTATAATGTTGTATGGATTATCGTAGAAGGTACTAGAATCTTTATACGTGGATTGGCCTGGATATTCCTAGATTTTTTTTTACTTCATTTTTATTTTAGATGTTTTTTTTGTTTGTTATGGGTTTTCTGATATTCACCGATTTTAAATGTTGATATTATGAAGTGGTGAATATGATAAAATGGATCTCGGAAATTAAATTCAAACCCAGAAAGTGCCTTGGCGACTGAAGGAAACCAGGACCAAACCTCAGGTTACTCGGCACTGAATTTTGAACCCGGGTCGTCCCGAATACGAGTTTGAATTTTACTTCTTGAACTAGCTGACTTGGTTCCTAGAATATTGATGTCGAATTATTAGTGTGTATTTTTTTTTTTTTTTCCTGATTAACGTTTTTCTTATTTCGGAATTTATCCATCACACTCAAGAAATTCGCCTTCTCCATTTGTAGCGGTCCAGAACATCATCTCTAAGTCCCAGTTCACTCATATTTCTCATGCCATCCATCCAATCTTCTACCGTCTTTCTCCAATTGTCCGTAACACGTTTCTTTCAACTCTCATAGATAGATCATCGGTTGATTAATGTTTTTGATATCGTCCGATTCCTAATAGCCAATTTTGTCGGTCCATCCAATCTTCTGGTTGTAGATGTTTCTCCTTCATGTATAAACATATTCCCTAACTCCAGGAAGTTTTAGGTCTTTCTCTACCTCGTCTTCCCTCAGGTTTCCATTCCAAAACAGATTTTGGTAGCCGATCCTCTTCCATTCGCTGGACATGTCCGTACCATCTTAATTGCTGGGTTTTAATATAATCTAAAATGGTGTCTTCAATCTTCATTTTCTCCCTTATAACAGAGTTCATAATTTTTTCTCTTCTTGAAATTCTTGCTGCCCTTCGTATAAAATCCATGTCCGTTACCAAAATATACTTATTTTTTAATACACAAGTGATCTTCTTGGTGATAAAATATTAAAATATATATGCAGTCAATATGCCCATTTCACCAATTAATGTTTTAAAATGGTCAACAAGTTTCTACAGCCAAGCTGTCATTCTCAAGACCAGATATCTGGTCTTGAGAATGACAGCTTGGCTGTAGAAACTTGTTGACCATTTTAAAACATTAATTGGTGAAATGGGCATATTGACTGCATATATATTTTAATACTTATTTTTGTTTTTGTTGTTAATGGCCAAAGTTCTGCTCCATAAGTAATGATGTTTTTAATAATTATATGATATATATTCATTTTATTTTTATTACTTATATTTTTATCCCACAGTATTCCATTTAGGCAAGCAATTGCAAATTTTCCTTTATTATTTCTATTTCTGATTTCCTTTTCATAACTCCCATTTTTATTTATTTTCGTAATTTAAACTTCCTGATTAACCTACAAATCATAAAACTCTTAATGTCGGGGGAATTAGTCTGGAAATTCTTTAAATTTATGTTTGCTATGAGCTTAGGAAGTCTTTAAAGCTCGATCCCGGGATTGGCTTGAAACTTTTAACATGTAATAAATGTATGTGCTATCATTTTCAACACTAATTATTGACTAAAGAAAAACAAATTTTGCGATGCTATCATTTTCCATTCCATGGATGCTATGTTCTCTAGTTTCGAGATGCCGTCGATGAACCCAGCCAGAACCCTGGGTCCTGCATTTGTTATGAATTTTTCAAGACTAATAATAATTATTGACTGAAGAAAAACAAATTTTGTTTTTCTTCAGTCAATAATTAGTCTTGAAAATGGCATCGCTATTGAGACTAGTTGCCTCTTTTAAATTTAATTTGGTGATTTGGGTTTTTATTGACTATGTTTAATATAAATTTATTACCAAGAAGATCCTACTATTTTATTAATATATACTTATGTTTGACTCCTCGATACCAGTTTTCAAGACTGATTTGATACCTTGACCACCATGATCGCCAGACGTGACCTTATTAGATTTCTTTGTGGAGTTTTTGTAAGAAGGCAGGTAAACTCGGATCAACGGAAGGGCCCCTATAGCGCTGGCATCGTTCTTAGAAAAGTACACGTCAATGCTCACCATTTCACCGCACTCCCCTCCCACTACGTCAAACAGCAGCCACAATAATTTATCGAGTAGGGATGTTGCCAAACTTCCCCCAGTGTCATGGCTCTTGAATATTGAATAGTGCAAGTTTGGAGTCGAGTTGACAACACTGGATTGCAAATGCAAGAGAGAGAGAGAGAGAGAGAGAGAGAGAGAGATAGGGATGCAGGGAGGGAAATGATTTTCCGAGGCAGAAAAGGAAGTAGGCTTTAGTACGGGGCACAGATCCGTTGGACAGACAATAGTATATCACATTCCAATGACATATTGTACAAGATTTAAGGGTGGAATCGAAGAAGTGATATGAATGGTCTTCCAGAAATACTTTCATAAATTTACACGTGTTGGGATATTGACTGATCCCACTCCAGTATAATGATGGACATCCATCCATAGTAATTCTGCCCGAAGGCAGGTCCTTCACTGCAGTCATAGCATTTTCATGCTATGCTTGCAGCGTTACTAGGAAAATTGTAGGTGTGGTGGTGATGATGATGATGATGATAAGGATGATGATGATGGCCATATGATTTCGGGGACCGTTTGTGCCTTAAAGTTTTCCTGACATTAGTCTTACAGGCGAGGAAAAAACCCGATAAAAACCTCACCCAGAAAAACTGCCCCGACCGGGGATCGAACTCTGGCCCGCTACCTCGAGACCACAGCGGTGGACATGATGGACATATAGAACTGTAATTGAAATTGTGGAAATTCTGTTTAGAAATCTACAGCTGTATTTTGAAGCAATAAATGCAATACCCAGGAAATATTATAATCTGATAAATCAATTCTTTCCCGGATATGTGTACATTCACCTCCTATTGCATTACATTTTCAGAAACGGTAAGAAAACTCTTAACATGAATTACACGTCACGAAATACAGATTGTAAGTCTCTGTGTGGCAATTCTATTTAAGACATTTAAAACCCAAACCGCTCTTCTTTAGAATTGTGCTGACGACCGTTCGATAATCTCAGATAGCGCAGTCTTATTGCAGAGATAATATGGAGATACAATGAACCTGTCTAAAACCAATGCATCAGCACTTCATTAAACGCACATGGCAGTAATGAAAATTGTAATGTAAAAATCATCAAATAAAAATATAGTCTATTAATTTACAGAAGGAAAAAACTTTTTTTTTGTTCTCTTTCTTTCATAGTATCCATTAAACCTATACATAAATGGTTCGATTTATTTAATATTATTAATGAAACAGAAGAAAACGAATAGTAATAACTTTGATGTGTGTAGAATTTCACAATAAACCTAATAACAGTCATGCATGATTTTGTTTTCAGTGTGGTCCGCCACATTTAAATAACTGGCACAAGAAATTAGTGTTCTGCCAATTAAAGGGTTAAATCCTATCTTCAAATGTATCTTGATTGATCTTGTATCCTTTTCCCCAATAATATCTTATTTGGTCATCTTGTTTGTTTATTCTTACAATCCGCCTTACCATGTTTTTACATCCCCATCTAGGCCAATAACTTATCGCTTATTTATATGCAGACCATCATTGCTCAACATATTGCTTAGTTCACTTCGACAAAGAATGTTTTACTGTTTTCTTTACCTACCTTAGTTTAACCTCTCCCTTTTGTAGGCACGTTTACATGCCCTACGATTCATGAGGCTTAAAGGGACACGATCTGTTGGGAGATAATTTTAAACTCTGAATCGAACAAGTACTTTTTTTTTATCACATAAGGACATAGCTAGGACCTTCCTGGGTGAGTGAGGAGCTCAATACCAAGAAAACCTCTGAGACAACTTGGAACATTTATTATGTATTTTATATGTATGTCTTGTTATATTTTACTTTGCTTTTTTTTTTTTTTTTTTTTTTCAAATACTGTAATTAAAATGTTTACTATTTAATTTAGGTTAATTTCATTAGACGTGGTACACATATGAATTACAATTTATAAGGGGTAAGAGACCTTCAGCATTCCTAGGATGTGAGAGGGGATTGAAATAAAAACATATCGAAAACCACCGAAATATATTCCAGCATAATTCTGGAACGCCTAGAGCATTTTCATCTAAATTCGGTAGGCCTATATATGTAACCTATAATCTGAAAAGTTATCTTGTGGGTTAAAATTCGCCTTATACCTCTAAGTGAAATGAGGAGAGGGGGTAAGATCCAGAAACTATAGAAAACGAGCGATTATTATTGTCGATATAATTTTCGGATCGCTAATCATTGGTGACAGTCCCGATGCCATTTGAGTCCTGCTTTTACCTCTAGCACTCCTCAGGGGTGAAAAGGATTGGAGAAATGGATTTTAATTAGTATCTAATCCATGGTTTTCTGTGGATCTTGATTAGTGTCAAATTAATAGTTTTCTGGGTGGCTAAGCAGATTGTGACACTCCAGATGTGCTAACTACGTCACTCTTGACATCTATAGCTAAATAAGCGTAATTTAATTAGTTTGATAAGAAGCTTGTATAATGTTATGGCGGTTGCCACAATATTGTATGGATGTGAAACGTGGGCTCCAATGGAAAAACAAAAGGATAGAATACAGACTGCGGAGATGAGGTTCCTAAGACAAGTAAAAGAATGTACAAGACTTGATAATAAGAAATGATATAAGAGAAGAATTGAAAGTACAGCCTTTATTGGATAAGGTCACGAATACAGACAAATGGATTGATCATGTGGATGGAATGAGTAAGGAGAGATATCCATTGTTAGCAAGAAATTATCAAGCAAGAGGAAGACGTGATGTTGGAAGTCCTAGAAGACGTTGGGTTGATGCATTATAAAGTCGGAACGGGCAATTGCCTAATCCCTGGAGTGATGATGATGATGAAGAAACTTCAGCTAGGGAACACCCGTGTCCCCACGCTGGACGTATGGGGTGTATACAACACAATGTGATTGGTGACACTACCGATGGAATTTAAACCAAAGTTTGTTCCCTTAAGTACCTCTAAGGGAAGTGAAAAGTGGTGAAAAATAAAATTAAAGATTGACCGATATTAGTGTCAAATTCATAGTTTTCGGGGTGATTGAAGCTGATCGGCGATAGCCCATATGCCATATAACCCCTAGTACCCATAAGGAACTGAGAAGGTGTAAAAAAATGTTCAAAATGACCATAATTTTCTAAACATGGTTTGATGTAGATAGGTGGTATTTATTTAATTATGCTCTTTAACAGCTAACGTCATTAGCATCGCATTTCATATCTGCATTTGAAAGGACCGACAATTTTTTCTCAATTACCTCCTGTTCAGATTTGAGGCTCGTTTACCCTGCCCTAAAATCTACGACACGGGTCCACGACTTTACTTCCCTTCCGAAGGAAGCCATACTCAATGATTTTTATGTCTTGAAAAAATCCATCGACCCCGATCGGTTTGAACCCACGAACCTCGGTACCAGAGGCGAGTATGGAAATCACAAGTCCACCGAAACTGACTGGCCTGATGAAGTTATAAAAAGTTAGGTTGGTAATTCTCGGGCGTATGAAATAATGTACTAAACTAAACAAGAAATATTGGTCTCCTTCTTTAGCCATTTGGAATCCTTGCGGTTTATTTTAATCCATTATAAGATATAAATTCAATTAAGTGTATTTGGTGGCGTGTGTAATTATTTTGGTTAGAAAGACATTATTACATTCTGACGTACAAAGTATAATTAATTGGACTATATCTGTTTGTTTACCGATTCTGCTCTTATCTCTTTGTCGTAGAGTTGGGTAATATAATTTATTTCGATAATAAATTTTTTAAATCATCTCGTTAATTTTGATTCAGTCTGTAAAATTCGTTTACGATTAATCGATTTCATTGAATCTAGTTTTGGTCGACGACTACTGGTTACCATGCTCGCCTTTGGTTCCGAAGTTTGTATGTTCAAACCCGCCCGATGATTTATTTTTAGGATGTAAAAATCCTGAGTGTTACTTCCTTCCGGAAGTAAATAGACAGCGAGATTCATGCCTTGGTTTTATTGTTCATAAAATAATCTCTTTCTAAAAATAAGAAGCATCTGAACAAAATTTGCCCATCATTTAATGACCAGCTTTGAATTGCGTCCCTAATGACCGTTAAATACTATTAAATCGAGTTACTTGTTGCATTTTCTTAATAAGACGAACTAATTCAAAACTAGTTCTACAATTACATATCAAATTTATGATGGCCATTGTTAAAACCCTAAACAGCTCGTAGCCAATAATGGAGGCAATCGACCTCCTGATACTTAATTTCGATTCATTCGAATGAAATATTCGTCCAAGAATAACTCGATTTTATTTATTGGTGTACAAATTTTGGTTCATTCGAATTAAATATTCGGCGAAGAATAACTCGATTTTACTTCTTGGTGTACAAATTTAGATTCATTCGAATGAAATATTCGTCCAAGATTAATTCGATTTTACTTCTTGGTGTACAAGTCTTAGTGATACTGTATCAGAGTATTGGGTCAGTCTCGAGATCTGAGGATTGCTGTGTCGATTCTGATCAAGGTTAAGAGCATTTTTGGGTTGATATAAGTAATCAGTCCTGTATTACAGAATCCTCTATTATGAATAGTTTGCCAAAATATTCAAGACTGGAAGCTTACTATACGGTTCTTTAGCTGACGATAATTCATTTAATAAATGTATTGCTATGTTCCATTTAGAGAGTAAACTTTTTCGTCCATTTATGTTCTTGATGTATGTTATTCCTGTCATATATTGTTTTTAGAGTTTGAGTGGATTTCACTTAATAAAACCACGTTATGACCTTGGTTTTGATCTAGTTAATTCCTATGACTTCAATTCTGCCAGTTTAAATTATTATTATTATTATTATTATTATTATTATTATTATTATTATTATTATTATTAGCACGTCATATTCTGATGTATATTTGTCAAAGAATCAGTGTTGTATGGAAGTATGGGATAGCCAAAGTTGTAAAATGGGGCAAGGTGTTGGAAGAATTGAAAAATACTGAATTTGGATAGTATATGTATTGTCAGAAATAGAGATAGTAATTACGACATATTACTCAAAAGGAAAATATTTGCTCATGCATGTCATGAAACATTCCATTCTAAGATTGTAACAATTCTTCTAGAAATAATATTTGACAGGATATAAATTATGAAACAGAAAATTTAGTCAAGAGATTAAGAGGAAAGTCGAGACCTAAAAATGAGGAGGCTGATTATGAATATGTTTGTAATAGATTTAATTTTATAGGAGATGTTGAGATAATTTGCAAATGATATGAATATTAACATTATAATTGCTATTTGCTAATCTTATCAGACTTATGCTACATGGAATTAATATAGCAAATGACAAGGAGTCATACTGTTATATACTCTAATACCATGGGGTGGAAAATGAACAAATCTGTTCAAAGTAGTTAAATGAAAAAAGCATATCTTTCTCTTTTATTTATTTTTATTCAGACATTAGACTCACTCACTCTCTCTCTCTCTCTCTCTCTCTCTCTCTCTCTCTCTCTCTCTCTCTCTCTCTCTCTAATATACACACATTCATTCATTCATTTTGAGAATTTTCCCCATAATTGAGGGTTTTTTTTTTCCAACCAATCTTAGTAATTAACATGCATTTAAAAATACATAAATGACTACGGACTTATAGACTATCAGTATGAAACATTCACAAATTTCCCTTAATTAAAGTTTATATATATATACATACATACACACACACCACGGTGATCTAGTGATCATGTTCCTTGCCTCTAGTCCCGAGAATCACGGGTTTAAACCCGCTTGAATTTTTTAGGTTGGAAAATCCAAAGAACAAGTCCTCTGGGAGGGACTTTAAGTCTCGAATCTGAAAAATTTCAGGATCGTAAAATTATCTTAAGTCTGAAAAAAGAGGCCTTAGGCAAAATTTACTGACCTTGATCATCCTGTGACAATATCTTAGTTGGCAGCTAGATGTTTCATTGAGTCGGTTTGCTTACCACGTTAAATTAGCTTGATCTAGAAACTCTTGGCTATGGATAGACTCTACGGATCGTAAATCCAATAAATAAGGCCTATCTACATACATTACGTATTTATTTAGCAGGTTTCACAATATATATATATATATATATATATATATATATATATATATATATATATATATATATATATATATTCCTTAATACAAAATACTTCAATCTAATAATTTTGTTAAATTATACACCGTGTTCACAAATATAGTATTATACTTTAAACTACTACCACGTCGCTTTGGATAATCGTATCTAAATGAAATTGGCAACAATCAAAAGACAAACTCAACAAGTTTTGTGTAATGATAATAATGGAGAATAATGGACAACAATACAAAAAACTAAACTGAATTTATCATCATCATCATCATCATCATAGTACATTCACGAATTTAGGCCATTTATTTGTTGACCTGTTTCGGCCTCAAGAGAAGCACCATCCAGAAGTCTTTTGACTGGACGTCCTGGTCTTCTTCTTCCTGCAGGTTGATAAATTTAATCATGTTTTTTGTGGACGATATGGGTTCATTGTTGGGTATTTAGCAGACAGGTTAAAATGGACGTCTGCAGCGTCACTCGTGGTTGCCACATTCAATGTCTATGAGGTATAGCAAAAACTTTTCGAGTTTCTCTTTTGATTGTCACCAATTTCATTTAGATACGATTATCCAAAGCGACGTAGTAGTAGTTTAATATATGATACTATATTTGTGGACACGGTGTGTAATAGGTATTAGACAATTTATATTAACTTATTTCTCCAAATATTTATATCTTGCATATTTTCTTCTGAGATTACGAATATTTGAGAATAAAATGCTTAGGATTTTTTTTAAGCAAAGAGTGAATGAGAATGGAGAAATCTATATAACATATATGTTATATTTATGGGAAACCAGATATAGTAAGAACAGTTAAGTCTTGTAGACTGCGATGGAAGGGAGGGGGCATGAAAACTTATTGTTGAAAAACCAGAGGAAAGTGACCCGTAGATAGGCGAAGATTGAGGTGGGAGAATATATATAAAACCATGCTTTGAGGGAGCTGAATAAATTGTACAGGGAATGGAGGGATAATATGAGCTCAGGATGTGGATATATGGAGGGGCTTATGCCCAAGTGGCCATAAACCTCTGTTTCATTAGAGGCAGTGATTTAATATCTTCGTATGATATACCAAAATTTTGTATATACTATTCGCCAAATATTATTTGTTCTATCACGTCTCCTTCCATTCAGTTCCTAATTGTGTATTATCTCCACTTTCTGTACATGTGCATATCATCGGAAGTTTTTTTTATATTGTAGTTATATCTTCTACTTTAATTATTCTTCATATATATATATATATATATATATATATATATATATATATATATATATATATATATATATATATATGATACTATATCTATGTACTTAATACACACACTTACACACGAATGAGACGCATTGTTTGGACAGCCCTAAAACTCTGATCAGGTGAGTCATATGACCGCTCAGTGAGTCATTGGTGTGTCTGAGATACTAATAAGGCAAACCCGCGGTACATCCTGCTGCAGACGGGATATTAAAATCAGTGATAATTCCAAAAATTGACAGATCTCGGTAAAGTGTAAAAAACAAAGTTTAAATCATCGACAATTATTCCAGTCTTCCAAGCAGAAGTACTTGAAGTGAGATTATTAAGGCCTTTTGCATGGCTGTACACTACAATATAATTCATATTATATGAAATGAACTGAATTGCAACTTCCAGACATAAACTTCACAAGAAAATATATCCAGGGAGAAATTACACAAGAATGGAACTACAGTATTAAGAATGTCATGCAAGTAATGCTTTACAAACGAAGAAGGGAGCGAGAAATTGGATCCCAGGAAGTCGTTAAATATACCTCTTCGAACGAGAAAGTTTCTTTGAGGTGTTCCATACTTCTGTGACAATGGACTGATGGCTTTAACTTGCCATACGAATGAAACCTCTTTTTTTGTACATCTGAAAATTCAGTCGATAATGATCGAATCCACGAACCTCTGATCCAGAGACTAGCATAGATGCTTTCAATGTAAGAAATTAAAGCTGTAGGTTCCGTTCGTAGATTCGTTACATATAAAGTATTACCGAATAGGAAAGAAGTGGCCTCTAAACAAGATTTGTAGGCTCATTCATATGTAGCTTTTAGTCGCGATATGGTTACCAGAAAATTTAAAGAACGTTGTTTATCCATTAAATGACAGTTTTTAAAATGGCTATTCTTACAAAATTTTATTGTTGCTACATAATTCATGAGTCAATAAATTGAAGACCACCTTCAATTAAGGATGTAATCAATAATTTAGTTTTACGTTTTTTAATTGAAAACTATTTTTGAGTTAATTCGATTGAGTGGTAAATGATGCCATATTTAGTAGCGTGTCAATGACGGACTAATTTAGGAAAGATTACAAATATCACAATGAATATGTTTATTTAACACCTTAAAATTACATTTGAAGAAGTTCATGATTATATACTTTTTAAGAGAGCTCCTCAGTTCTTCAATTGTATAATAGATCAGATAATTGGTTACATATAAAACGCTGCTATTTGTTTTATGGGGATGAATTATTTTAGCTGCATTATTTTCCCATCCAATCTCTTAGTTAGACGAAATTTAACTGCCAAACTTAGTATCTATATGTAAAGTAGAAGGAAAGAATTCAAGTCAGAAGTTGTAAAATCGCTATAGGTAAATAGAAAACTTAGTAATAGTAGGGAATGTGCCGAGAATGTTATAAACATAAAGTAACTAAGTGTGATTTATTTTTGGAACGGAGTTACATTCTTTCTGATCGGAATGTGTGAAGCACGTGACTCATCAAGCGCAGAGGGTGAATGTCCTGTGACACACCCCTAGAGGTATACTAATAATAATAATAAAGTAAAACATCTTGATATTGCTTTCAAGAAAGTAGAACAAGATATAAAGTAAATTTTCGCCCTGTATTAATAACCAGACCAGTAAGACACCGTTAATATTTTAGGAGAACAAAAAACATGTTGTCTTTCCAGGGCTACTTGTTGAAGAGAAACAATGACAGGAAATTCTTAGTGCATATTTATTTATGAGTTCATGTTCTGTGTATAAAATAACCAGTAATTCAGATATATTGAACTTGCCCAAGAGCTCTTTCTATGCCTTGTACCCTTTTGATGTGTTAAATTTAACGCGTGAATAGTATATGGGATATGGGTGTCTTCCAACTGAATGGGTGGTTATTTTTTTAAATTGTATCCCATGAACTTACCACCGAACGTTGATATCATTCTATGCTTTCGTCTCCACAACGCAACTTTGGTTCATAGAAAATAATGATAATTTGTGAGGGTACGGAACATCGCCCAATAATAAAATTATATCGTGAATTAAAAATACCTATTACATATTATGTCACGAATTATAACTAAAATTCACTGGCACTATCATGGGCGCGCGTACTTGAACTCTCCATACATCCCTATCCTGAACTAATATTTTCCAATCATCTACTGTATAATCTACTTCCCTCGAACCATGGTTAATGATATTTTCCCACTTCATCCTTAGCCTATCAACTCCCTTTGGTTTTCCCACAAGACGCTCCCATGCCCCTCTTTCATTTCCCCTTCGTGCTATATGTCCAAACCATCGTAATCTACGAGACTTAACTGTTCTTATTATATTATTTCTTATAAAGATCGTGTAGCTCACTTACGAGTATGTAGTCTTCTCCACACGCCAGTCTGTTCATCTCTCTGTGGTCCAAAAATTTTCCTAATATTCTCAAATACTCATAATAATTATTAGATTCGGAAGTTGAGGAATTTTTTTTTTCATTTTATGTCTGAAGACGAGGCCAAACTTATTATATATATATATATATATATATATATATATATATATATAGGGGTATATACATTTGGGGTCATTGTAGGCCAGAGAATGGTGGATTTTTATTTGTCCTTTATTGGTCTTTTTTAGCCTTTTTTTTTAGGTCTTACGACTTTTTTTTGCAACTTTACTTTGTTTTAATTATATTTATACCATTTGTATAATTAAAAAATCCGCAGAGTCTAATCTCAGTTTCAACTTCTTTTAAAACACTATCTAGTTATACTTTACAAAGGCTTCTCACATTGCTAACATTATTGTTCCGAGAGAAATTATTGCATCCTCACAAAACATCCCTTTATTTTTAACCAGCCTACTGACCGCCTGATATCCATTGCGGGTTCGCTGAATTCATTATAGGTGGGGAAAAATCGTTTATTGTACATAAATTCTTTTTAATGAACACAGAATTCAAACTATGTTGAATTAAAAAATTATATAGGCTACTAGCCAATACCCGGCGTGCACTCCTACGCCTAAATAAATGAAAATTAATGTGTTTTTATGTTTGGTTAAATAAGTAAATGGAAACATTTATATCGTAAATTATTTTTAGATACCCCGTGCTGTTTACCCGGCGTTGTCTGGGAATCTCCTCATCCCGATCTTCTTGGCATAAATGAGCTGAAATACGAAAATTAATGTACTTCTTATGATTAGTTGAATAAGTAAAATGAAAAATAATTATAAATGTATATCGTAATTATTTTATGATTCCCCGTGCTGATTTCCCGGTGTTGCCCGGGAATCTACTTACCTCGATCTTCTTGGCATAAATGAGCTAAAAGACAAAATTCGTTATTGTGAATTATCCGTAAAAGAATACCTGTCGTGCTTGCACAAGAATCTACGTACTTATCCCGAACTTCTTGGCATCAGTGAAAGACAAAAATGATTATTGTGAATTATCCGTAAGAGATAAACATATGCTGCCGCGGGCATTTTTTGTAGAGCTTTTTGAGATATTCAATTCTGTGTATATTAATGTTGTGTATGTGTTATGGTTTAGGCAGCGTAAGCCATTTAAGCGTCCAAAGAGCTACCTTTTTCACGTTTTCCACTACAAATGACGATTTTTAAGGGTATAGGAGTTCAATATCACAACTCTCTTATAGCCTATGTTCATCGCGGAATCTCTTGAACATTTTACAAAAAGCCCCATCACAATCGGATCAACGGTATGGCCGCGCATAAAGTACAAACAAACAAACATTCATTTTTATGTATTAGATATATGTATATGAAGGAAGATGCATTTTCAATAATCAATTTTGTTCGCAATTTATGTTGCATTTCTCTAGAAATTTAAACGTTTTAAATATATTTCATTACATTCATTAAAATGCAGTTGAAACTAAAATTATAATTTAATTTTAATTACGTTTTTACGTTTTTTTTTCTTTCTTCAGTGTTTAGGTTTTTTTAGGACATCTTCAAGTCTTTATAAAGGTCTTTTATAGACATTTTATAGGTCCTCAACTTCCGAGCCTTATTCGTAATATTTTCTCCTCCCTTAAATTAAGAATCCATGTTTTGCACCCATATAACAAATTTTATCTTATTGAATTTGTTTATTATATACAATAGCTAATAAATTAAATATTTATTCTATCCGTGTTCACCCCTGTGGTCTCGAGGTAGCGTGCTGCCTTGTCACGCAGCGGGCCCGGGTGCGATTTCCGGTCGGGACAGGCTCCTGGGAGAGGTTTTCGGGGGTTTTCTCACCTGTAAGACAAATGTCAAGAAGCGTAGGGCCCAATGGTCCCCGAAAATCATCCGGCCATCATCATCCTTCACCGGTGTGGAAAGCAACGGTAAGCTACTACACCTATAATGGGAAATCTGCAAAGCAAAGCATGAAAATGCTATGATTGCAGTGAAAAGACCTGCCCCTCGGGTAGAAATACTATAGATGTATTCTATCCGTAAATTTAATAAATTCAAGGATTCCATAATTAGCTTTCGGTTTGTTTAGATTTTACACTAAATCTTCATCAACGTAAATTTAATTGTCGGTCCAGGCGCTTAATGGTTACCATATTGCCTCTGGTTCCGAGTTTCGCTGGTTCAAATCCGGTCGGAATTGATGTTTTTTTTCAGGACGTATAAATTCTGAGTAGGCCCTGTGGGTTCCTGTGAAAAGGAAGCCATGGGTCCCTTGTTGTAGATTTATGGCACGTAAAAATAATCTTAAGCCAGAAATAAGAGTCCTCTTAGCAAATTGTGTCGACCTTTAACACCTAACTTTTATCTGTGACGGCCAATGACATATTTTGAAGAACGTCGTTAAGGAATATTACTTTTTTAACTTCAACTATATACGAGTGTGAATTCCAGTATAGTATACAGTTTAGTGGGTTAGAAAAAATTACTAATCATGACAAAGAAAACCTGGCCAATGAGGAAAAATCGATTGTGGAACTGGTAGATGATGTAGATGCCAGATTAGGCTTATAGCTTAAAGCCTGCGAGCGTATTTGAAATGAATACGGTCCACAATCAGACGGATTGAAGAAGTAAAAGTAAAGTGATCCCACAACAGACCCGGAGGTCCTTGGGGTAGTAGGAGGTTAGGGCTCCTACTTTTTCTAGACAATCGGCACTTTATGTCAGCCGGGTTGTCAGCCCTGCGTGACAGCCGCCTTTACCCCCAGAACAAGCGTCTGGTACTCATTTCCGTTAGAGGCTGAGTCGACCCCAGGGCCATAGTGCCGCCAGAGGGTGGATTGAAGAAGACCTTAGTTTAATCCATCCGCTTCAGATTAAAATGCCCTATGCTCTCTTTAAAAAAACTGTTGGAACATGCTTGATGTTGAATTGTTTGACCCTCAAAATGAACAAAAGCTAACGGTATAGGAGATAAAGAAAGTGAAAGGCAAGCCACACTATTATGTTATTATAAATATTAACGAAAGAATATACAGTCGAGGAATGTATAAATTATTTTTAAAAAATGGAGACCATGGCATAAAATCCTTTGGAAAAGAAGTAAAGTAGTAGATTCATAATTGTTTATGTGACACATACAAACGTACTCAAACCTAAAATAAATGTTCTGAGCAAAATCGTACGGTCATAGGCATTCATTTAAGTATAAAATTTTTACTTTTTAGGGGAGCACTTTTTTAAACCGAGAATTGCTAAGAAGGCTTGGGAGATAATCTTAGTAGGCCTACTTAACTAATTTAGGGTATTTTTCGATCATATATTTAATTTATTCTCTGTGACCACAAGATTTTTTTTTGGTCTTAGCTTTAGATTGTGGTGCTAATGATCTGGTTGTTAAAAGCGTCATTGAATAAAATAGTATCACTGCATAACCTCCCCATGATACTGTTACTTGCTGAGCTGAACAATCCGCTGTAGGGGTAATGTTGCAGTGACTTCAGGGGTCGGATGAGCGTGTTCAGCGCCTGCATGTGTAAGCCTTCGTCATCACACAGCACAAACCCGCATCTGCTAGTCTGCTGTCCAATGCCATGCTGATCGCACTGTAGAAGCACTAGGCCTATATGTTTTCAAAACATAGCCTACTAATTAAAGGTTAAGTGATCCCACTACAGGCCATTGAGACTCTCTGGGCAGTAGGGGGTTAAGGCTCCCACTTTTTCTAGACAATCGGCTCTTGATGTCAGCCAGGTTGACAGCCCTGCGTGACGGCCGCCTTTACCCCCAGAACAAATGTCTGGTACTCATTTCTATTATAAGCTGACACGACTCCAGGGCCATGATTGCACCAGAATGTTTGGGACTCGAACCCTCGACCTCCGGTTTGTAGCATACTGCCTTAACCAAATACTCTACAGCGTGACTTACGTTATTAAAATCAGTAAGACTGAAAATGGCGGCTTGTAGGTCAACATTTCTGGATTAATGTAACATTTGAGTTTCATTCAGAAAGTATTGTATAAACAATCTATCATAAGTTGGAACGACAAGAGACCCTCTCGGCATATAACAGTAGTTCCGGTGCTTAAGAGCTGAATGGATAAATATAATTATGCATTGGTAGGTACATTGTAAATTCAGCTTTATTCTGGCCAGCATATTCTAAAAATAGCATCAGATTTTAAGTGCCAAAAACAATAATAGTTATTTTACATAAGCACATCTTTATTATTAAATAGTTTTCAGTAACAACATTGCCTAGCTCAATAAGATAGATCATACATTTATAACAATGCACACTAGTAACATTGTTTTTATTGCTATTAATATTAGTCCTCGAAACATGATTAAATATTGTATTATAATCTGAATAAATGATAAAGATTATCAGTTTTGGAAACACTGTACAGATGTTGATACCCATTGTTATCAACTTGAAATCTAAAAAAAGTTGCATTCTCAATAATTTCATAATCTGCAAACGCGTTAATGCAAAGGTTAAAGAAGCTAATTTAGGTATAAAATAAATTTTAGGGTGTAATAGCTCAGGTTGTGATATTGCCAATCCAAACTTCAATCTAGTAACTGTAATATTTAAAAAATTGACTTTTCAACGTAAATCTATGTCTAAATTTAAAGTGTTACATCATCTTAAAGACTGAGAACTACTGTTTCAAGCCTATAGCAGCATTACGTCATTTGTATTCCGATGTTACAGAAATTTTGCCAACATTACGTTTTATTTAATCTAAAATGACATTTATGTAATAACTTTTTTTAAACTCTTTCTCTAGATATCCCAGGTTCAAATTTGAGTATCGACCACCCGAGGCAATTTTTTGCTCAGTCTTAAAGGAAAATGCTGGTTTGGCATTTCATTACCATGATCCATTTAATGATTTTTTTATATGTACACACCATTTCATAGTCATGAAAAGTATAAATAGACGCGATATGACCTTGAATGTTAAAGCGTTTATAAATTAATTAAACAAAAAATGCTTTCTTAGTTTAATTAATTAATTTTTGTAATCTTTCTCTAAAAGTTTATTTTCAATGAAAAGCTATGTAATAGTTATGACTACGAAGGTAAAATGGACCCTGGAAATTAAATTCCAAATCCAACTTGTACAGAATTCACTGATTCAGTTTTATAGATATGTGTATAATAACAATGAATGAATATGTCTTCATGATATTCTGACACACTATTTCCCTCGACAACAGAAAAACCAGTCAATTTGGTCAGAGCTGATATTTCGACCCGGGATTTTCCTAATATCGCTCGTTAGTGCTCGTTAGTGTTGCATTATATAGAACTCATTAAAACAGCGAAACATTTTGGATTCCTATTTTTTATCCGAGGCTTCCTGTAACCAAGTTTCAGACACTAACAATTTTGCCCAGTATTTTTGTTATTTATAGTTGTAACTAACATATTATATTGCATCGTTTTTGCAGGGTATGGTCAATATGTATATTCATGAAGTTCAATATTCTCTCTCGTTCTAGAGACAAAATGGCGTCCTCATTGGAGTGCACAAAAAGTGTATGATATCTGGTGCGAAGATATTTCAATGAAAGGTGTTCTATATCCATACTTCACCAGATATTATGATAATTGGATTTATCATAAAGACTGCATGCATGTCTGAGCCGGACATTTCAATTCTCATTTTGCAGACACAGACTAGTGATCTTTTGATACAAGTAATGATCTCGTGTTTTATGAATTAATGCACTTGATCGAGTTCCATGCGGAAGATATTTTCTAATGGAATTTCAGTCAGTGTATGGGACCGTCGTTCGAGCATAAAATCATGACTAATTATTAACCTTATATTCCTATTAATCTTATTTATTGGCCTATTTCACGAATGAGCTAATATATTCACAGTAGAGATAGATGTTGATACTCGGGCAAGTTTACATCAGCAGGCTTCTATGGGCTTCATGTAATTATTGGAACTACTTTTCTACTAGCATGCTTACTCCGACCACATAGCATCATGGGGAGTTTGGATAGGTAACAGAGTAGCGGCTTCAGGAATGATGGCTGGGGACCGACATGCTGACCACATGTCGCCCCTATACTGGCTGAATGATAGTCCGTCAACCATTTGTGATTGACACATGGTATCCTGGCCTGTCGCGCCATGGAGTTTAGTTTTTTTGGTGGGGTTGTACAAGACCAGCTTTTTACTTACGCGACTTATGCCATTTTTGATATAATTTAAAGTATTACAATGTGTTAATGATTCCATTTATCTTCGAGAAATTACCATCGTCAAAATATGTAAACGTATCATGAAATGAACTAGTGGAAATATGATTTTACGTTGTAACCGTCAGACATGTTGAATTTTACATAGAATAGCAGTTAAAAAGAGGTAATTTATTTTACGTATTAAATCACATTTAAAATGCAAGGAAACTAAAAGCTAACCTACCTAATTCAATTACTCTAACCTAAATCAATTACTCTAACCTAGGCGAATTTCAGGGAGCGTCCTTTTTATTATTTTACGCGGTTAAATAAGTAAAAGATAGATTCGGACATAATTTGTTGAAAGCACAGATATGCTCTAGCAGTGGGTTTATCGGTGGTTTATCGCTGGTTAGAAGTAAGAACTGTTGTAACCTTTGTGGTCATGACAGGAAATAGTCCCACTTTATTTTCATATTTAAGAGTAAAATAAAGATATGATAATTACTTCTTCGAAAGTAAATACGTTTAATATGTTTTATTAATATTCCCTGCAATTAGGTACTTTTAAAGTGCGTAAATAAAAAGCTGCTCTTTTCCCACCCGGCTCTTTTTTTTTCTCTTATGTTATGAATGTTACTGATGTTAAATATGAGGTTGGTTATTTGTAGTCCGAATTGTTTGACATTTGCCTTATAATTCTGGTGAAAATTAAGAAATTCATCCCGATCTGGAATCGAACTACATTACTCCTAGACTACATCGGGATCTTGCCCAGTGTTTCTTCATTTTAGAAGTTCATTTACAATGTACCGCGTGTTGCTGGCTCCTTGGGCACCTTGCCACATGCGAGGCGCCGAAATTCTCGTGGTTTGGCCTTCATTTAGTACACTTGAAACGTGTTGTCTATATTTATCAAACAAACAAACAAACGAACCTTGTGTTAAACACATTCCTACTCATGTCTCATTTTCTGCTCAATGATAGGAATTTTCTTTGTTAATCGGAGAAAGTGTTGAAACTGACTGATAGCAACAATAATTTATTAGGATCTTAAAGGCTTCCATCTTCCTAGACAATCGGCACGAGATGTCAGCTGTATTGCCAGCTTTGTTTTTATCCCCAGATTATAAGTCAGGTTGCAGCTGTGTTTCTCCCCTCCCCCCCAGAACATAAGTCAGGCACTCATTTCAATTAGACGTTTAGTAAATCCTAGGACCATTACTCCGACAGAAGGTTTAAATTCCAAATTCCAAACCTAATATCTACGCTACGACTTTTGTATGAAATTCATGTATATTTATTTCCACTACATTTGCTATTATTTTTATCAGTAACCGGACGCCTGTAATCCAAAGTTCAGCATTGAAAAATGTGAATCATTTGTGTGGTCTAGTGTACACATTCTAATGTCTAGGGAATAGAATGCGATATTTAAGGGCGAGTACCATTGCAAGAAGGTACAAAGTACAGAATAAACGACTGATACATCAATAACAAATTAGTATATGTAATGAAATGCAACGGAAGTCTTAACCTAAGTCCATGGGTCTTTACAAGTTTGTCGGTAGAGTTCATATCCACTCTGTAGGCTCTACATTCTATTAAGTTATATTACTGAGATTCGAAATTTTCGGTCATTAAATTTTAGTCACCTTCAAATTCAGGGTCAATAAATTCCATTAATGCTTGTTCTGTAATATTGACGGCAATGTCACGAACCGGACGTCTGTAACCCGAAGTTCAGCATTGAAAAATGTGAATCATTCATGTTATCTAGTAAACATGTAAATTCTAGGGAATGGAATGCTATGTTTAAGGGCGAGTACCGTTGCAAGAAGGTACAAAGTACAGAATAAACATCTGATACATTAATAACAAATTAGTAAACGCAATGAAATACAAAGGAACATGGGTTCTAAATATCGAAGTCTTAACCAAAGTCCGTGGAAAGTTTGTCGGTAGAGTTCATATCCACTCCGTAAGTTATACATTCTATCTGATAAATTATATTACTGAGATTCGAATTTTCGGTCATTAAATATTAGTCATATTCAAATTCAGGGTCAATAAATTCCATTAATGCTTGTTCTGTAATATTGACGGCAATGTCACGAACTTGAGTTGCTAATTATCCGGATGCATGTTGTAATTAGCGATGATTCGCTTAACCTTGGACAATAAAAATATCCCACTGTAACTATGTGAAATTTCCAACTCTTTCGGTACTCATCCCAAAGAGTATTAAAATCCTGCCTAGTACAGTAGTTTCGTCAGTCCCGAGGTTCGCGGATTCAACCCGGTCGAGATAGAAGAATTTTTAAGGCCGTAAACATTTAAAGTATGATTGCTTTGTATTTGTATTGTAAGCCCATGTTTTCCCTTTACAGAAATTTAGGCGCTCTCCCCCTACAGGGAAGAATTTGAATCATATTAATTTAGTTACACTTGTTTTCGCATAGATGTCATCTTTGAGTGGCCCGTGGTCAGCGTTCCGCCTCATACTGACATCTAAGAAACCAAGGTATTACTAGGACGGGAAAATTCTGATTCCTTTGTAAAGGGAAGTAAAGAATTGAATTGAATTATGTAGATTTACGGCACGTAAATTAATATAATATCCGAAATAAGACGCATCTGAGCAAAATATTAATTATTTCGCTTCCAAGAATGAGGTGGAATAAAACAACCATGATTTGAAAGAGATGTATTACATGTAGGGAATGAATGGAGAATATTAAATCGGGATGGGGATGTGTGGACGGTTTATGTCCACCCGGGGATGAACCTCCGGTTTCGATAGCGTCAGTGAGTGAGTGATTAAGGGTCGGTTTCACCAACAGAGGTAATTGTATTACGCCAGTTTAAGCTATGCATTATACACGGAGAAAACTGGCGTAATACAGTTACCTCTGTAAAATTGTAGACTTTCACGGCAGGTATTTTGATTCATGTATTTTATGTCTTTCGGGCTAAATGTCTGTGGTCTGGTTTTATTAACACTCGACGTTTCGTCTACTACTGTGGTCGACATCCTCAAGAGATTCTGCGTGTTTGACCTCGTAACTCTTCACATTTGAAGAGTGTTAATAAAACCAGACCATAGTCATTTAGCCCGAAAGACATAAAATACATGAATCAACCGTTACCTCTGTTACCTTAGTATGGTTAACTTTCGCACGGACCGCGTTCTATTCTAGTTACGTCATTTTCTATTCCTCCAGTTTTCTCGATATTGTTCCCTCGACCGGAAATCGAATTTATAAAAACTTAAAAAATGTTAATTATTCCAAAAGCAGTGACGGTCTCTGGAAGAAATGCCGTAATATAACATGACAAAAGATCCTTGGATTCGTCCGAGGAAGAAATGACTCCATAACTGCAACTTTTAATTTGGATTCTTCTAGGACCAATACATGGGAGGATGATATCAAATAATAACCGAAAAAGTTATTTTATCACGGTTAAATACATTCCGTCAATTATGCATGTACACTATGACATGGGAGTTAAGTTATGCATGTACACTATGACATGGGAGTTAAGATCTTCTGAATTGAGAATTCACTGATTACAAATGGCCGTGTCAAGATAGGTCACGCCTCTCACTGGGTGATACCAATTTTTTTATATTTTCTCCTGGATGAATAGTGTTGTACTGAAGGTTGATGTACATTATTATAATTGAAATATAACGCATTATCATGTATATAAAAAAGTCTTATCACGCAGATACCGTATAAACCAGTGATGGGGAACATGCGCTATATAGAGCGCAAATAAATACACTTCCACAATGATCATCCCTATACCAGAATATTTATTTACAAGATGAATGACAATACAAAGCGGGCATTTGGTGACATTCCTTTTCTTTTATTTTTCTTCCTTCAGATCATTCGGTATAACTTAATACAACATGGCCGACAATTTTCACATGAAAAATGTAGTTAATACAAACATCATTACACATTAAACATTGTTACAGGCCACATACAGGATAGTTTGGGGTTTAATCAATAATTGTAATAATGTATACGCATTTCGGAAATGACTAACAGTAATTACATTGAGCAACAAAAAAAAAAAAAAAAGAAACTTTTGTTTTGTCTCAGAAAAAAATGTGATTCTGATATTATTTTTTCTCCTGAATTCAAATATATCGGGGTTTCTCCAACAAGCAAGGTTTCCGAGAGACAGACATTTATTATAATTTCAAACACTTTAATATTTTCGTAACTACACAATATTCGATTATTC
Organism: Diploptera punctata; assembly: GCA_030220185.1. Taxonomy (NCBI): domain Eukaryota; kingdom Metazoa; phylum Arthropoda; class Insecta; order Blattodea; family Blaberidae; genus Diploptera; species Diploptera punctata. The sequence continues at coordinate 462,036 of JASPKZ010006461.1, read as the reverse complement.
GGACTCACCTAGAAAGTAAGAAATGACGATTTTCTGCTATATTTCGCCTGTGGAGTGTCCTTCTTGATGGTCCAACAATAATCGGCCAGCATATTAGGATTTCATTTGCCTTGATATCTCTTTTCCATAGCTGAAATCTCCTGATGAAAGTGTTCCCCATGCTCATCGCTCACTGTGCCAAGATTTTCCGGGAAGAAATCTAGGTTTATTAAAACAATAATTATTTAAATCCTTTAATTAAAATTGAAATAAAAAAAACTGTGGGTGATGGAGAAATTCCGAATACATATTTGAAAATACGATAAAAAACTGCATTAAGTACAACTATTGGTATTCATGAGACAAAAAGCATGTTGACCAGTGTTATATAATACACAAAAAAATACGCCTCTGTCAAAATAAAATCAGCGTAATTTTAGTTTTTATTGATTTGCATGTATTTAAACGATGAAGTGGCCGCCCAATTTCTATTGCTAGCTGAAATATTCAGAATATTTAAAATTTTCCTTTTGATAGACATGATAAAAGGTTCCTATTTCGAATGTGATGCATCTGATTGAACAGTAAGGATAAAATATACTTGTTACTCTATTTGTTTATGCATTGTGAAGTGTTCATTACTAATAAACCTAGTGAAGTTACATTCACACAAAAAGAAAGACAATTTCTCATATTTAGAGAAATAGCTAAATCGCCACGGTGATGTAATTATTCTGTTGTTCCTCACTTGCCCCACGAGAAAATTAACAAGTAGGCAGTTAGCCAAAAATTTCAGGTTGATCGCAATAAGTTTTAAGATTGTCCCCGCTTTTTCTTTGTCAGCAGAAAGACAATTGAAAATTGTTAATCACTTTAGCCAAAGGGTAGCTTTAGAAACTGGCACTGAACACAAGTCTTGAAAGAATTAGTTTGATTTTTTACGGGATACTTTTGCGAGGTTACTTTTGCTGTAAGAGAAAGAATGGAAGGATTCAGGATGGAAGGGATGAAATCTAGTTAAAGTATACGTCTATTTCCGACAATTCTACTCAATTAGCCCTATTGTCCACATAACAAAATGCATATCATTCAATTCCACGATTGCATGAATTTATAGAGATATAAAGATGATCCATCCATAGTAATTCTGCCCGAAGGCAGGTCCTTCACTGCAGTCATAGCATTTTCATGCTATGCTTGCAGCTTTACTAGGGAATTGTAGTTGTGGTAGCTTCCCGTTGCTTTCCACACCGGTGAAGTATGATGATGATGATGATGGCCATATGATTTCGGGGACCGTTTGAGCCTTAAAGTTTTCCTGACATTTGTCTTACAGGTGAGGAAAAACCTCACCCAGAAAAACTGCCCCGACCGGGGATCGAACCCGGGCCCGCTGCGTGACAACGCATCACGCTACCTCGATTCCACAGCAGTGATGGTCAGCTTTAATTAATTTAGATTAATTAAACATATACTGACATTTTTGTACTCACTAACTATTCATTGAAATTATATTGCAAATGTATGAAAATAACATTTTAGAACTCACAGGTTAAATAACGCTGAGGTATATTGTTTTAGAAGGGATTTCTTCGTCAAACGTAATGCATTTTTAAAATTGTAATATGTTGAGTAAAGAGTTTAAATATTGTTTTCATATGAAGGGATATATGGCATTGTGGTGTAAGTAATTTTTCATCATTTTGAGAAAAAACAGTGTTTTATTTGTCAGTGTACAAAGAATCTGACTAACTCACTGGCACTATCGAACCCGTAGGTTCATGGCCGCGCGGACATAAGCTATCCATTCAACCCTATTCTGAGTTAATGTTTTCCAATCATTTTCTGTATATCTACTTTTCTCAAATCACCTCATTCTTGGTCTACCAACTGGGCGTTTTCAGTCTGATTTTCATACAAGAAGCTTCCATGCAGCTCTTTCATTCCCCATTCGTGCACATGTCCTGCCCATCGCAGTCTACGAGACTTTAATGTTCTTATCTTCAAGCCACAGTTAGTCCAAAAGCATTCAAGACTAAAAGTGTATAAAACACTGGCTCTTCCAACTCTTTTGTATGGTAGCGAAGTATGGATATTGAAACAGAAGGGTATACAGAGACTTAGATCTGCTGAAATGTGATACCTTCGGAGGACTGCAGGATACACACTACTAGATCACAAAAAAAAAGAAGACATCTTAGAAGAATTACACATGGAACCTTTAGAAAGCAAAATTTCTGATTATAAGTCAAGTTGGATGCAACATGTTCATCGAATGGAAGATCACAGAATACCCAAGCAAATGTTAAGATATCAACCTGCAGGAAGAAGAAGACCAGGACGTCCACTCAAAAGACTTTTGGATGGTGTTTCTCTTGAGGCCGAAACAGGTCAACAAATGGCCTAAATTCGTGAATGTACTATGATGATGATGATGGTGATGATAATGTTCTTATTATATCTGGCTTCCTACAAAGACCATGTAGTTCACTGTTGTGTACTTTTCTCCATTCACCTGTCTGTTCATCTCTCTTTGGTCCAAAAATGTTCCTAAGAACTTTATTCTCAAATACTCGCAATCTCATTTTCTCCCTTAAAGATAGAGTCCATGTTTCGCATTCGTATAATGTAACTGGTAGAATAATAGTTTTATATATTTTCAGTTTAACATTTTTTGAAAGGAATTGGGACGTCAAGAGTCTCTGTAATGCATAATAGCACGCATTTCCAGAATTCAGCGTATGTTTAATTTCTTTGTGCATCTCATTCCTATTTGTGATTATTGTTCCTAGGTATTTGAATTCAGCCACTTCCTCAAATGTTTCCCTCATTCATTAGCTGTTCATTTCCATTACATAATGTATTTCTATGTGTGGCCATATATTTAGTTTTATTAATATTTACTTCCAGTCCCAATTTCTTAGCGTTACTCAATAGTGTGTGCGTGTTGGCCTTTAGTATCTCTTGTACAAATAATCTAGTTAACGTAAGGTTGATAATCATGGAGATATATTTCTAAGTGATTTTATTAATTGTTGATCCATCTAAAATACAATATGCAATTTATTCTTTATGCACTTTACTTAATTTTGTAAAAACTGACACCACTATGCCATATACCCGTTCATATATATTGGTTTCGGGATAATCTATATCCCATATAACGGCATAACCGTTTACTTGGCTGTCCTTGAATTGTTTACATGACATTGTCACTAGATGTCACTGCATTAGTGCATTAAAATAAATAGCCTTGACTTTCTCTATAAGCAGGAAGTTCCTTTATTTGGGTGGCACTTCTGAACGGCGAGAATACAGTAGGCTTTCATATGCGGCCCACTCATTGCCATCATGTAATTCTTTTAACACTAATGATTCTCAAACTCGAAGTCCACGCGACGAAAGAAGCAATTTCTGCAATTTTCATAACAACTCCTTTGAACTCATTATCAGCATTGATCAGTCAGTGGAATTATATCTTTCCCTCGCTTTCATATCACCATCGAGAATATAAATTCGATATTGGAACTACTTGAAATTGACTCAAATATATTTTGGTTTGCGGCCTTCATGTTAACTGATTGGATGAAGGAAATAACGTTGGCTAGTTGAAACGTTGACTTGTCCACTGTACTCGAAATGTAGAAATCGGTTCTTTCGTTGGACGACTTTAAGAATGCTACTAGCCACTATATCTATTTTAGTAAATTGAAAGTGTGTCAGGATATAAAACTATGTACCTTTACTTCAGAGAAAATAATGTGCACAAAAATAGGAAAATATTAAGGTACGGTTTTCGCTGATGTCCTCTGTCTTGAATTTAAAATGGCTGTTCAAGAAGATCTTTAGAATTTAAAAGTTTTCGCATTTTTACCAGTAATCCTATATCTATGTTTTTTTACTATAAATTAATGTTTTAGCGATGTTTTCGTGGTTTTATTTATCTATTTGGGTTTGGCAGTACTTGTTAATTTTGCCTTTTGCATACACGAGTTTAACATTTAATATAAAATATTTAAACTTGAACTTTACATTTTTATTTATTTTTTTAGTGATAAACATAGGATCAGGCTAGGCCTCTATCCAAAGCGAAGTGTTGCAGAATATTGTATTAAAATTAAGAATATATAGGCATTACAAGCAAAGACGTGTAAGTGAAGTTTTGCAGTATTGAGAAAATCAGGTTTAAAGTTGAAGTTATAAAGAAAATCATAGTCGATTAAAAATTATAACCATTCTTTATCTACTCCTAACGCAATGCTTATATCTCTTTACCGCTAAATAAAAGTATGCTTCAAGAATGTAATTATGCTCCAAACTTTTTTCGAAAAAAATCACACCCCTTTGCTTCTAACCGCCTCACGAGTTATTATTTTTTTTCTTATGTAAGAGATTACTAATGTAATTGGCTGTATCAGTACGATCTGTACACACCATGACAAGGGCACGTGCTATAAATGCGACTGAACCCTGACAAAAATATTTGGTGATGGTGTTGGAAATTGGCCAGCCCCTTAAGTTCCACAAAATTTAACAGCTAAAAATTCTCAGCAAGGTCGACTAGTGGTCTATTTCATGAAACCTTTACTCCGGTAAACACCAGAAATGTCTGGTAAAATGGTATTTCGTAAATGTTTCTACAGTCGTTTGGGATCCTGTGGCCCATGTGTAATTGTACCGCGAAGATCAATATCATTTGTGCGTTACTTTTAAAAATCCTGTAAAATATGTATTAATGGAAAGTTTGAAGAATGGAAGTAAAAAGTATTACAGACAATGTTTAAGATTGAAAGCACATTGGTTGCTTTAGGGTTCCTCGAGAGCTAGAGGCTGAGGCAAAGAACGCTCGAACTTGCTCTTAAAATATAAATCAGTAAATGCGGTCAACTCTGTCTTAATTCAGCTCGCTCTCGTAAGCGAGAGCGGCTGAAAGGGAGTGCTGGCCATGAGAGTCTCATGTACCGGTAACAAGAGCTCGAGAATGAGAAGTCACGGGATTCTCGTAGTGGGTACGGCTAATTGTCATGCAGTGTTCGTGCCACATAAGAATTTTGTTTCATATACGAAACTGTACGTTTCTCAGTAGCCAAAGAATATTCTTTCTTTTACGAATAAATATTATTATTATTAAGTAAGTCAGTGGCATGGCTCTCCACACACCCCTATCCTGAGCCAGTGTTTTCCAATCATCCCCTGTATAATTTACTTCCCTCAAAATATGTTTAATGTTATTCTCCCACCTCATTCTTAGCCTACCTACTGGACCCTTTCCCTCTGGTTTTCCTACATTGAGTTAACATGCCCCACTTTTCATACACCATTCGTGACACATGCCCTACTCATCGCAGTTTACGAGACAACTGTTCTTATTATATCTGATATCCCAAAAAGATTGTGTAGCTCACTGTTATATAGTCCTCTCCATCCGCCTGTATGTTCATTTGTCTTTGGTCCAAAAATGTTCCTAATAACTATTCTAAAATTCTCTTCTCCCTTAATATAAAAGTCCTTGTTTCGCATCTATATAACTGGAAAAAAAAGTTTTTTTTTATATTTTCAGTATTATGTTTTTGAGAATTGAATCTAGTTTATTGTGCATTTTATTATTTTGCCCAATTATTGTTTCTGCATATTTGGATTCAGCCACTTCTTCAAAATTTCTCTTATTTGTCATTAATTGACGATTTCCATTATAATATATTTCTATGTGTGAACATATATTTAGTTTTATTGATTTTACTTCCAGTCCCAATTTCATAGTGTTACTCAATATAGTGTGCATTTTGACTCTTGGTATCTCCTTGATATTGCCATCATCAGCATAAGCTAACAGTGTATTAATACCATTAAGTTTTTATACTCTAAAGATTTGAATGCCCGCTCTATACCTATACCTTCTCCGCTCTTAGAGTTATCCTAACAAACGCATCATCTATTTTATGTTGTAAATATTGTTTAAGAATATATTCTATGTTTAAAATATTATTTTCATTCACGAATAATAAGTATATTCAGAGGACATATTTTTAATTTAATGAAGTGATCTACTTTTTTGCGTACTTATTGCTTCTACATCGTACGTCGGTGTCCACAACCATTGAAAAGCGAGCAGGTCAAATGGTTTTGTTTTGACGAGGATCGCTTTAAGAGCGGATAGCCTTTAGTACAAATTGAATAATAGAGGAGATAGTACGTATCCTTGTTTAATCCATTGTGGATTGCAAAAGTATTCGAAAATTGTTTGCCTACATGCACCCTACCCGTTGTCCCATTTAGACACATTCGAATAAGCCTAACTATACCCGAGCCGCCGATTCTCCGGCTCTGAAGTTTCGGTTGTACGAGGGGTAAAGGGAGAACTCGCCCTCTACTTCCAATAAGAAAATGGTTGTAGTGGGAGTAAACGTTTGCCACAACCAATCACTGCTCTTGACGCAGCTATAGCGCGCTAGTAAGGTTTGAAATTGCTGAGATGTTGTCAGCTGTATGTCTGCATACATAAAGCGGCCACTCCCACTGAATATCCATATCGGCAACACTGTCGTGAAAACGTCTAGGCTGGAGAATCAGTGGCTGCAGTGTAGCTTTTTTAGGAATTCCGAACTCAGCAGAATACTATATAAATTCTCCCTTTTAATTGTGTCGTATGCCTTTTTGAAGTGTAGGCCTACATACAGTTGATGCACAGTGTCATTATATTCCCAATGCTTTTCTAAAATCTATTATTTACTAAACATCTTGTCTATTGCAGACCTATTTCTTCTAAATCCACATTGGAGATCATGATCACCTATAATGTCTTCAATATAGGGAGTAAGTCTGAATATTAATGTATTTGTTAGAATTTTGTACGAGGTTGAAAATAGTTATATGTCCCCGTAGTTGTAATCAGTTTTATCTCATTTCTTTTAGATTGGTAGGATAAACAATAATCTCCATTCATTTGTAAAAGTTTCTTTCTCCCAAATCATACTAAGCAACCGACGTATCTCGTCCATCTATTTTTCTTCCCCTGATTTTATCAGTTCTGCTGGGATTTAGGTAGATAAAGTTAGAAAGAAACCGTGAAATAGTGGATATTTCGAGATTTCACAAACATTATTGCTTTTGTATATAGACCCTAATAATGATGCTGAAGTGTAAGAAGTTCCAGGATGTAATAGAGCAATTAGAATATTAGCCTTCATCACGCTTTTCACTCTGAAATTTATATAAAAAAAAGGTAGTAGTAGTAGTAGTAGTAGTAGTAGTAGTAGTAGTAGTAGTAGTAGTAGTAGTACGAGACATCCTAATCTTGAAGAGGATCTGTTTTATGAGGTTCTTGTTGACCTTCTAGCCAAAGAATGACGCAAGGAAGGGAACTTGAAATCAAACCATTTAATATAGTCGGAAATTTCCAATACACGAAGTGAAAACAACTTATGGAAAGTTCTTCCATTTCACAACAGGTGCAATAAAAAAAGAGGGAGATATTAACATCCAAGTTTGGACAGAAGGTAGATTACAGCCAGTACTGACAAGTGTTTTTCACTTTCAGAAAATGAAAATAAATAATTCCAAGAAAATTTCAGTATACCAGTGGTATAAACAAAAAAATCATATCAAAAAGGCTTATCAAACATTTTATCTACAATAAAATCACATCTCTTAGCTATATTTGGGCGCAACTACGTTTAAACATCCTTAATCGCATGGGTTTAATTTAATGCTGAGTACAGGAAATGCCCCTTTTGATCAAATTCACAAGATCTTAATTATATTGTCCATATGTAACTACAATCATTTCCCGGTGTTATTTTGTCGTTTACTTCTGCTTCTATTTCAGAATCGGATACGATAGACAATACCTTAATATATGTATATATTTCCTTTCAGTAAACTTCCAAATATTTCATGTCTATTGAGGATTCATATACTGTATGTATTTAATTGATTATACCTCACAAATCAAGATTTTCAGAGTATTCAACGACAAAATGATTGGTAATTTTGATTCCTTTATGGTTAAGGCATATTTATTTGTTTGGATCGAGATTCGAATTTTACGATTTTGCTAGTGTATTGTCTTTCACTATTTGCCGTATCAGATGGGTAAAAAGCTCCGCGATAAAGTTATATTTAGAATTAATCAGTTACTTACCCTGGAACAGTAAAATGTTACAACTGGAATATTAATGTATAAGAAATATCTAAGTACATTTACAGCAGTAGAAGTCAAAACGTATAAGTAAACAACCAGCAAAGTTATATTTATCTAAGCACATCTACACAGAGTAAAACGTACAAGTAAGTTGTATTTTCGATCTGGGATTGCAATAGGATTGGTCACTTCACGACTTTTATAAATATTTGCAGTCAGGGGACCGAACTACTAAACATTAGCAATTGTTACAGCCCTGGCATGAGAGGACATTAGCACCTTGACGTCTGCCAAGTGAAATACTGGACACGGAACTGCCTGCGTATTCAATAATTTGGGTCAAGGGCGCTGTGTTGAAGACATCAGCCTTGTTGGTAAAATGACGGCCAGACTAAACTGATCGTAACATGACAAATAAAAATACCAGTACAGTCACGGCATCTAAATTAGGATTCCTGTACAAATCTCCAAATTAACAATATTTCGTAAATCCGAAACCATTCCTCCAAATACTCATTTCTGAAAAAAAAATGTATGGATTAATTTGATGGATAGATACATAAATAGAAAGTTCCTAGACGCGATATGACCATGGATGTTAAAGTGTCTGTGGATATGGATGAAAAAAATGTTTGACGTAAATATATCTATGGATCAGTGTTTCGGGTATATTTGATCCGTTGTGTACATGTAGTAGCCGATTTTCCATTTAAGTGCTTATCATGCATGTATTATTAATTTTTACCTTTTTTCTACATTATTTTGTTTAATGTGGGTCTTTCTGCTGCGAAGATAACAGCAAGCCGGAGGGAATGAGATTTGACTCCTAGGATTTTTGCCAGGGATACGCTTTTACAAATATCTAATTATTCTGTAACACATTCTCTTGAAATCCTCGTTCTCGATTTTTTTTACCAGGAAATATTCATCTGTCTTGTCGAGAATCGAATTCGAAAACGTAATGTCCAAAAGCTGGTGCACTATCCCTGGACTACCAAGGTCAACTGGATTACGGCTTTACAAAATAGATGTTATATAAGAACCGTGACCATTATACCTTTCCTTTGTCCTTCATAGACAGTACATTCAAATATTTATGAGAAATCGTGTTATTGAATTAGACATCATTTAAAATAATATGAAGAATATGTTATTTTATTTTGTGACGCTGAACACCTTTGTTATCCTTAGATGTATGCCAATAAACTGCCTGTTTTCATGGTGTGTGAAAATATAACCTGATTTTAAATTTTAATAAATTATCTGATGATTAATGGTGACATGGCATCATGCAAATGTAATATCACTCAGTACTTGCCTCGGAAAAAATAAATAAATGGTTGCACCTGGACCTCCGGAATGCGAGTTTCAAAAGCTATCAACTTTATCAAACAACGTTCCATATAATAAATTTCACAAAAATATAACATTGTTTGCGGGATTGTAGAGGTGTTGGATAGGGACAATTTATTTGTGTACCAAAATATTCAAATGGCCCCGTTTTCTGGCAGAGAAGATATATCGTTAATACAGTTGTACTTGCAGTAAACAAGTAGGTTTATTTTTACATAATGGACAAAACAAGGATTGCCATTCACACATTTTGGAATGAATGTCAGGACCTTCTATATGAAATCTTCCTCATTTACTTTAAACGAAACAAGGATGAATGCTATTTTGATTACCCGATCTTACACCATATTAAAATAAGGTCTTATTAGTGAATTCCGGACGAAATAAGCTATTGAGGTTGTTCTCATAGGACCTAATAAGTTTTTTTTACAATTCTTCATCGGTACTGCCTGCTAAATACCGGAAGTCTATGCCAAATGAGAGTTTAGATGTTCACTCAAAAAGATGTTTCTATGGTAAGAGAACGCCGAAATTACATAGCAAATACTGTATAACATTAACGTACAGGAAAATTAGCGGTACTATCATTTTAGTCAGTTACAATGAATAACATGAGATCGTAGTGAACATTTAAACATTATAAGCAGAAAATTCCCTTTAATAGAAATAATAGTTACTGTCTAGACTTCGATTTTTGAACGATGAATAGCTCTTAGCGGAAAAACATTGAAAGTACAATACTTTTTGGCACATGGATAAAATTTCCCATCAATTGGCCAAAATTGACAGTCAGTTTTCTGCAATCTAAGGCTGTCATGGTATTTGTCCACATTTTGCACATAGATCTCATATTCAAATCATTTTTATCCATATCTGATCTCACTGTTAGATGTACTAGCCTAAAAATAAATCCGTGGTACATTAGCACCGAAGGGCGAAGACCGATTGACGCTGTTACTACCATGGCTAGCGATGATGACATAGTCATGTAATTTGCATGACGAAATCCTTCAACACATAGTTTTCTTAACCGGATTTAGCAATTTATCATGTAATTTCTCAGCTATTATGAGGTTGAGTGGATCCCGTTGCAGAACCTGTACTCAAAGAATAAAATAAATATAGTACAGCCTGGGATCAAATCGGACCTCTAGAATATCGGTTATGCTCAAGATCTTCAGGGTTGATGTACATTAACCTATCCGTCTCTATTAAATAAAACAATGGATTAATACATCAGATTTGTTAGTGGAATGTGGAACGCTGAAAAATATCGTAAGGACAAGATAGGCAATGATAATGTGGCACTTAAGAACCTTTGCAGTTTCTAGTCAGTAAGTTTGCTTTACAAGTCGAGCATTGTTGCGTTGCATGCGGATGCTGGTCCAGGTACAGTAATCAATACCTTCCCTCAGACGTCCAGACATATCGATCCAGTGTGGCAACACTGATTTACCTCCGAGTGCTACCAACTGTTTAGCGCTATTACTAAATATGCTTACTGACAAGAGGATGCGCCACTGTAGTGGGACAAAGAGGGCCGTGCCCTACATGAATTAAATGATGGGTAACCCATATGAAAAATCATTAATATATTAACATTATTATATTCTATAGTGTTCTGCCCAACGGCAGGCTCTTCACTGCAATCATAGCATTTTCATGCAATGCTTGCAGTTTTACTAAGGATTTATAGGTGTGGTAGCTACCCGTTACTTTCCACACCGGCGAATATGATAATGACCAGATGATATTCGGGGACCGTTTACGTCTTAAAGCTTCCTGACATTTGTCTTACAGGTGAGGAAAAACCCCGAAAAAACCTCACCCCGGAAACTTATCCCGATCGGGTATCGAACCCGGGCCAGCTGCGTGACATGGCAGCACGCTCCCTCGAGACTACGGTGGGCTATTATATAGCAGTTACTTTTGTTTTGTTTATAATTTTAGGTCCATGCTCTGAAAAAAAAATACCAATACCATCAGATTGTCTTTATGGCATTTCTGGTATTTTCTCCTGTCATGGAATTTTAACCCATACCTGGAAGGCAGAGTTACACGTAACCCCGATAATATGATAGGTGATGAATGATAATGAAGAACCAGAAGAGACCTTAAACCTAAACTTAACCTAAATCGAGACCATGGGCAACCACGGGAATAATTCCATTTAAGAAAAAAAAAATCCTATGGTCTGACCGGGAATCGAACCCGGGACCCCAGAACTATAGTCAGAAGCTCTGACCGCTAGCCCATGAGGCTGATCTAAAAGTTTGATTTTTTAAATTATTTCTACTGCTAGCTTAGGTTGATTGCTTTCATCATTCTCAATTGGACTGTTCATAAGTACGGTTCCTATGTTTTCAACCAAAATTAGGAGGAAGGTCCGAATTTAAGTTTTAGAGAAGGATACAAAATCGTATGACTATGGGCTAGATAGGATTTGAAACCAGGCAGTACAGCTCTTTTGTATTCAAATTGACTCTAGAGTCAATACAGCTTTTTCTAAAATGTCTGGGGGTTAAATTGCCAGAGCTAACTGCCCTGCTTCCTCGTGTCACTGGCTAAGAATCATGAAATCTTGGATTCACGTGAAATTACAATATGTTTATCATGGATGCAAAAAGATTGTTTCAAATTACCTCCTCTCTCATCTCTCTAAATTTGTGAAATATCTTCTGAAACGTTCTCTAATCTGAAATAAAACTTATCCAGCAAGTCAAATTTATGGGCCGATTTTGCTGGCAGAAAATCATTTATTAGTTAAATTGTATGTATCCAGAAAACAAATAATGTCTGCCTCTAGAGTGATTTTCAAATTTCGGTCACCCCCCCCCCCCACATTCCTTATTATCTAATCTTGCTGATTTTTTAGAGAATAGCTTCTTTCTCGTATTATAATGGGTTATATGGGTTTTCTTTGCAAAAATTGAAAATTACAGCCTCTTGAGTGAAGTTTAAATTATTGCTTCAGGTTAACCCCCACTTCAAATGGGCAGATTTTATAAAAAAAATTGAAATATTTTCATAAGAACAACCTGGAACGCTACATTATTTTGGAATTCACTAAAGTTATATAAATTAATAAATATGTCTATTAGCAAATTCCAAAGGAATGTAGATATTGAAGTTGTTCTTTTGAAATAAAAAAATTATCAACCCTTCTTACTAGATACCGAAAATTCCCATGACACATATAGACACATATATAAATATGTGTGTGTGTGTGTGTGCAAAAACTCTCTAGGGGAACCATTATTAAAAACTTTCTTGGGATATAGTATTCAATTAAGAAAATTAAGATTGAGTTGATCAATCATTGAAATTGGACCATTAGGAGTAGAGATTAACCTGAGTGAAAATTTAAATATCTCTCTAGCGGCCGCAATTGTCAATATTTTGCACCGAAACTTGGTATGCTGCATTGAAATAAAACAAGAAAAGGTGTTTTCTAAAATCACCAAAATCCGACATTTAGGAGTAGGGATTTGCCTGAAAACCAAAATTTAAAAGTCCTACTAGTGGCTGCCATATTTGTTTTCTCGAAACGAATTATGGTTTAGGGATGACTTGTAGTTATTAAATTAATATTGAGAAGCGAAAGTTGTTTCTATGATAGAAATAAGTAAATTAATAAACACAATTAAATTATTGTAAATCAATGGTAAAGAGAAAATTTTTTGCCTGAAACGGGAATCGAACCCCGAACCTTTAGCTTTCCGTGCTAATCCTCAGACCACTGAGCTAATCCAGGCTTCATTCCCATCCAAGCAGAAATCCTTCTTTTACCTTACTCTACTGGTCCCATATTCAATTGCAATGAATCATCATTCACAAATACACAATGAATGGCTTCTACCTGAAGAAGACATGAAGGGACTCCACACAGCTATAGCATTATTTATTAAATTAATATTGAGAAGCTAAAGCTATTACTATGATAGAAATAAGTAAATTAATAAACACAATTAAATTATTGTAAATCAATGGTAAAGAGAAAAATTTCTGGTTTTCTCTTTACCATTGATTTACAATGACTTGTAGTGCCTGTTCTCCTTTCATTTAGTTATGATTTAATTAACAAAAGAAAGATATATTCTATAAATTAGCAAAATCAGATCACAAATTTGTCTTATTGAGGGATTTACATAGTTTATGCAGTTCTTACATGATGGATATTACTTTAAATTAAGAATTACAGCTTCACTTTGGGATGTTCACATTTTTATTCATAGGTTATACCTACTCTGACTGCATAGGTGGTGTAACATCATGTACAAGTAACATGCTAGACACCTAGAAAGTTTGTTTCCTGACTATATCATCAAAACTTTTCTTACAGAGTCTGAATTGGGTTCCACCAATCCTCATGAGAATAACCAAGTAGTTAATTTATATGATGAGAAATAGTGAAAATTGATTAAGAAAGCTAAAACTAAGTTTGAAGGTTACAAACCTAGGCTAATATATTTAAAGTTTCAAAATATGCAGCTTCTTCTTCTTCTTCCTTCCAAATATTAGGCCAAGGCCTGTTACGATCCTATACAAAATTTTCCCTCCAGCGTTTCATAGGACGGCCTAGAGATCTTTGTCCTCTTGGTATATAATTATAAACAGCTTTGGCGATCCAATTTGAACTCATTCTTTCAAGATGGTGTTTCCAATTTAGTTGGTACTGTTTAATATATCCCAAAATTGGTGTAGTCTTCAATTCTTTTAAGATATTGGTGTTCCTTTTCCGATCCCATCTGGTGTAACCTGCTGTTCTGCACATGAATCTCATTTTACAAGCTGTTATTCTGCTTTCATGTTGTATTTTTAGTGTCTATGCTTCACTACCATAGGTCAACACTGGTCTAGCCAAAGTGTTATATAAACTTAATCTGGTATATTTTTGAACAAGAGATGGTTTCATAACTTGATTAATAATTCCCAAACTTTTATTATAACTAGTAATTTTTTCAGGTATATCCTTTTCATCCCAGATAGAGAGATAATATAAAATATGCAGCTAAGCATTATTTATTTACCTCTTAATATTAATGGGAACCAATTAAGAAATAATATTTTTCTTGCCTATTTAGAAGTTAGCTAATCTAACCCAAGCAAAGTTACCTTATTCTCATCAGTGGAAACTTATCAACATTAATAATATTCATGGGAAAACACCATAGGTATTAGTCAAAAATTAAAATTATAAAATTGTTTACCTTGAACATCCATCTCCTCAAGTTGGTAAAATATTAATTCACTGTAGGCCCTTCGGGACTAGTCCCATCATTAGCAGAAGGAGCAGGAAATAGGTCTGTATCTATTAATATGTATTTAGAGTTAGTAGATGTAGACTTATCTCCTACTCTTCTGCTGATGATAGGACGAGTTCTGAAAGGCCTGCAGTGAATTAATAATTTATAAAGTTGAGACAGACTTACAAGATAAACAATTTTGTAATTTTATATTATAAATTTAATTGTGGAAACTCGTTCAGATAAGGGCTTTTTTCTCCTTTTATTTTCAGATATTAGCTAATCTATAATAAAAATGTGATGTGACATCCCCCTTCATGTACTAGCTAACTGCTGGTACCATATCCATATGTCAATTACAAAGGTGATTACACAGTTTAAGGGTGACTTGTGGTGTCTGTTCTCCCAACCATTATACCTGGTACTCATCTGGAACCACTGCTTATTATAGCTACCCAATTTTCTGACAATACTGGTTCCACTGTGGTCCCATACACTGGCCAAAATTCCATCAGAATTTTTTTTTCTCCACATAGTAAGCATTCTATAGTTGGAACAAGGCAGGATGTCTTTGACCACAAAATATATAGGAAACTCAAGCTAATCTAAGCCAAGTAAAATTGACCTCTTTTTACTATCAGTGGATACCAGTTCAAAGGATAGCCTTTTTTCCTTTCATTTCACAAAAAAAATAATTGTGCATGATGATTTGCAAATCGGATAATATTGTATATTGATGTAACTGTTACATACTAATAATGGTGATGCTGTGTGTTTTGAGGTGGAGCAACGAGATGTGCCTGGAATCGACTGTGCTTACCTGGCGATGGATACAGAGGAGGGAGTGGAGGTGGTATGGAACGAGGTGCAGTTCTCGGAGAGGAAGAACTTCAAGGCTCAGGAAGAGAAGATACAGCAGGTGTTTGAGAATCTTACGCAGCTTGAACATCCCAACATTGTCAAGTTCCATCGTTACTGGACAGACACACACAATGACAAGCCTAGGGTATGTCCCAATTATTACAAATTTTGGGTGGGTATGTGCGGAGATGAGATATATCTCCATAATTGTGAATAGAAGGATATCTCTATTTTTGTTTGCAATGATGTATATTTTTTTGTCTTCTATATCTCTGTCTTTTCTAGGTTCATATGGATTATCATTTTATTTTCATCTAATTGCAATTCAGTTTTTGCTATTTTTGAACTTACAGCTTCCCAATCATAACTCTGGAGTTATACATATCTTAAATATGTCCTTTATCAAGCTGAATTTGACCACTACCCCTTTTTTTATTCACTTATTCCCAATTTCTGAATGTTTTTTCCATTTGTAAAATTAACTTATTTTTTCATTCCCACTTAGCAGGGTTCCTATTCTCATTGTTCTTTTATCTCTTGTTCATTCCCTAATACTCTCTAGTTACCCTTTCGTTCCGATTGAGGGTCTTTCCACTTTTTCAGCGGTTGCCCTTTTACCAGCCGGCTGCTGGCCCTTCACATCCACATGTGTCAATCACAGAGGTAGATGATCAACAGCCAGTGTAGGGGTGACATGTGGTTAGCATGTCGAGTCCCCCAGCCGTTATAGCTGGTTCCTCAACCTGGAGCCGCTACTTATTGTAGCTACCCAATTGCCTCACGATGCTGGGTTAAACTTTGAATTGGTTGGATTTTTAGGTGGACAAGTCATTGGCCTCTTGAATTCATGACTAGTGTATCCTCAGGGGTCTCCATCTAGGGGATATGTGGATGGTGACCACAAGGTGCCCAAGCTGAGCAAAACATTGCTTTCACTTACGTGTGTTTTGCTCCTTTTATCTTTAACCGATCAGGTATTTCTTCCTTTTCTAGTACCAGATCCCTCTTTTTACTTTCCTATCCAGTCTCCCTTGCCTGACCTCTTGTTTTCTTCGACCCTGATGGTATTAGAGTATTCGAGGCCGAAGAGTTAATTTCTGTCTTTCCTATATATCTTTCTTTTAACCACGTGGACACTCACCTTGAATGCCCACATAAGCTGCATGTTCAAATGCAGCCCCATTGCAACTTATAGCATAAGTATATAACAGATTCATGTCATCAGCTATGGCTGGATACACGTAATGAAGAAGATTCATTACTAGTGTTATGGTTATTTAAGCAGCTCGATCCACCTACCTGTTGTTCTGGAGATTTGACCTGATATTTCCTCCTAAATCAGAAAGTTTATACTGCCAGTATTCAGTCTCTAATGAAACTGATGTCACTGTATTATAGTGTTTACCCTCAGGAATTATCTAGATGCATATAGATAATAGATAAGGCCCCTATAGAGCCTAGTCCAAAGGCCAAAAATTGTCTACATTATATGTGCCGTAGCCGAGTGGTTAAGGCAGGAAGCCTTGGCACAGAGCTACGAGACTTGCGCTGGTTCGAGTCTCCATGGAGGGGAAGAAATTTTCTCATGATATGTCGGCCAGTATGGGACCCTAGAATTCGAACCTAGGCAGCTGCGCTGCTAGCTAACACATATACTACAGTAGTCTTAGACTGGGTTAAATAATAAGTAAAATATATATAAAATGTAAAATTATTTTGTTCATCAGTTGTAAATGATGCTGTAGTCTATTGCTGAGTACAGCAGCTTTTGTGCATTGATATCTGTTTACTTTTCTAAATTCCAATAGTGTTTCATTATATTGGAGTTAATAATAGGTGTATTTTGCAGTTTCTAAAGATGGGTGGATTTATACCTATCATAGCATTAAATCTCTTAATGGCAGTGACATTCTATTTTTATGCGGTTTTACTTATAATTTATATTTGGATAACTGAAACACCAGAATGAAGATTTGTCAATATGTGGAGTTTATTTAAGCAAAATTTAAATGCATTATTTAAATAACTAATCCAATATAACTTAATCTGTCCTTACTCTTATATAACATAAGAATCAAATGAATCTTGAATTTTTCTTACCTTATACATCTACGTGTTTTAACACAGAACTGCAGTATCGGAAAAAAACATCTCCACCTCAACTGTTTTCACGATTTCAAAAGTACACCAGATGACAGTTTGGAAAATTACTGGCAAAAGAAAAAATTGACAGTCGTGAAAACAGCTGAGGATGGAAAAGATGTTTTTTCCAATACTGCAGTTCTGTGTTAAAAAACATAGATGTATGAGGTAAAAAGAATTCACAATTAATTTGATTCTTATTAAGAAAACCTCATAATGTAAAAAATTCCCAAATTTGTTATATTAATTATATAACATATCCTGATATTAACCTTCGTGTAAATGTGACATTGAAATTGCACTTAAAATTTTACAGAATAGTGTCGTTTGGATATATTTTTGCAAACAAGATGAAAGCAAGTGTTGGTATTGTTTGGGATTATAATACTTACTTACTTACTCACTGGCACTATTGAACCCATAGGTTCATGGCCACGCGGACATAAGCTCTCCATACATCCCTATCCTGAGCTAATGCTTTCCAATCATTCCCTGTATAATCTACTTCCCTCAAATCATAGTTAATGTTATTCTCCCATCTCATTCTTGGTCTACCAACTGGGTGTTTTCCCTCTGGCTTCCCTACAAGAAGCTTCCATGCAAGTCTTTCATTCCCCATACGTGCAACATGTACTGTCCATCGCAGTCTACGAGACTTAACTGTTCTTATTATATCTGGCTTCCTATAAAGACCATGTAGTTCATTGTTATGTAGTCTTCTCCATTCACCTGTCTGTTCATCTCTCTTTGGTCCAAACATTTTCCTAAGTACTTTATTCTCAAATACTTGTAATCTCCTTTCCTCCCTTAAAGTAAGAGTCCATGTTTCGCACCCATATAGTATAACTAGTAGAATAATAGTTTTATATATTTTCAGTTTAATGTTTTTTGAAAGGAGTTAGGACTTGGGATTATAATACTTGGTATTTTGTAAATTATGTATATATCAATTATTTTGTGCTAATACTTCGGATGTTATTTATCACTGATATAAATTATCACTTGTTTTATAATGTAATTTTCAAATTCCTGTTATTGACCAATTACTTCCTATATATGAGATATGTAGAAGTTAGTTAAAGTGCCACTGATAGTGTTATTCTTATAAGTGTTAAAATTTTTTAATTATTACCGTTGTTAATATAACAACTCATTGGTATCATCAAACCCAGAGATCATGAACATGGAGACATGAGCTATCCATACATCCCTATCCTGAGCTAATATTTTCCAATCATTCCTATATAGTTTACTTCCTCAAATCATGGTAAATGTTATTCTTCTACCTCATTTGGCACTTCCCTCTCTATTTTTCCTAAAAGTTGCTCCTCTTTCATTCTCCATTCGTGTCTTATCTCCTGTCTGTCACAGTCTATAAGACCTGCTTGTTGTATATAACTATAAGTAAATTAATTTATTAGAAAACAAGTCCTAGTTCATAAAACTACTAAACTATTTTTAATTACATTTTATAGGTATGTCACTTCTCTGACTATGAAGAATCTTCTTCGTTTTCTTCCTCTTTTTTTTTACCTATTTAACTTTTACAGCATTGGGATTGGTTGCTTAGCCTACTTCTTCCTCGCCTTATTATCCCTGGATAAAATTTTCCTATTTCCCATAATTTTTCCCCTTGCCACTCCTATTCCTTTTATTATTTCTTTTGGTCTTATTTTTAACCGAGCGGTTAAGGTAGGAAGCCTTGGCGCAGAGCTACGGGACTTGCGCTGGTTCGAGTCTCCATGGGGGAAGAAATTTTCTCATGGTATTTCGGCCAGTATGGGACCGGTGCCCACCCAGCATCGTGAGGCAATTGGGTAGCTACAATAAGTAGCGGCTCCAGGTTGAGGAACCAGCTATAACGGCTGGGGGACTCGACATGCTAACCACATGTCACCCCAACACTGGCTGTTGATCATCTACCTCTGTGATTGACACATGTGGATGTGAAGGGCCAGCAGCCGGCTGGTAAAAGGGCAACCGCTGAAAAGTGGAAAGACCCTCAATCGGAATAGGATCTTCAATCTGCCATTTATAAAATATGTCCACACCATTAATTTTTTATTTTAATTTTACTTTAATTAATTTGATCCCTACCTTTTTTTTTAATTTTGGCATCCCTTATTTTATCCCTATTGATTTTCTTAGGAATTTCATTTCTACTGCTATAGCCTTGATGAATATGTACCGAATCTGGTCTATATCTGGTCACTATCATATAATATCTGTTCTATAATTAATTGGTAAATCTGTTTCTTATTTTTTTTATTCAATTATTTATTCTAAAGAATTGTGTCCTTTATTAGCAATGTGCATTACTTACAATTTTTATCCTATTTAAATCCTCATGATAATTTTTCCAATCTTCGGTTAGCATTACTTTCATATACTTATAATTGCCCACTTGTTCTAATTTCTCATTTCCACAATGTATTTTCATATCTCTATCTTGTATATATCATGTATTCATATTTTCATAATACTTTCTATTTATTTTTGAACTTCTTATTTTCAGTTCTTCCTCCATTCATTCATTCATTGCATTTTGTAGGTTTGTTTACCAAGTCAGAAATTCCATGCCAAGTCAATAAAAAAAAGTAGTTTCTGGCCTCATAGTTCTGATTTTGATGAAATTTTATATGAAGGGCACACTATATTCTGCCAATTTCCAGATTTTTTATTTTGAAAATTGTCAAAGTACAGACATGTAAGAAAAAAACAAAAATGTTCACAAGAAACTTCGAACACATACATACAAATGACTGCAATATTATCTCTAATTGTCTATTTATATTTATTTATTTATTTATTTATCCATTGGCAGAGATTGATGATATTTCATCTTCTTTCATCTTTTCCCTAATTGTAGCAGAGTTAAAATTCAAGCATTGTTGAAAAGCTAAGAAATAGAGCTTTTTAGAAATAAAACGTACATGAAATTCTTATGACATATTACAGTCTCAAGGTCATTCACTGTGACCTTTGACACTTGCATATTTCAAAACATGCTACCTCAGAAAATATTAATATATATGTACATACATACATACACCCAAATATGAGGCTAGAATGGGAATGAAAATGAAGTACAGGATTAACAGGGGTGTATGTCCTGCTGGAAGGCATGGACATATATGTACAGTCCACAGCTCAGAAGAAAGCAATTATGAGGAATGTCTTATGCAATGGCCAACCTGTTGCTTTTCATAGACTATTTAACTCATGCCCCAAATGGGAGTCAATGACCAATCACGTTTCAATGATTTCTGTTTTACAACCAATCAGAGTCGTGTTTCACCAAATATTTATCAGTGTTATAATTACCATATTAAAGAAAGCTCCTCCTTACAATATTGCGTTCCTTTGGCAATAAATAGTATGATCTGGTTGCAGTGATAAACAAAAGAAGCAGTAGAAGCATACCTATCGTTTCTCATTTGTAAACATCGCCGTTTACATTAAATATATAAATATTTTAAAATAACTATAGTTAAATAATGATTTGTGAGTAAACAGCTTAATTTTATTCGTTAAATAGTCCTAACAAATGCCACTCTTGATTTCAAAATTCTCTAGATAAATTCACTCCTCACTTCGTGAGTCGTGAATTTATCGATAATTTGGAAATCACTCGTGGCATTACTTATGATAAACCTTTGCAGTGACTTGCTGTTTTAATCCACTTATAATATATCTGGAATCTGTGGGTACGTATATAACAATTATGAGTACATGTGGGCATACTTACTTACTTACTCACTGGCACTATCGAACCCGTAGGTTCATGGCCACGCGGACATAAGCTCTCCATACATCCCTATCCTGAGCCAATACTTTCCAATCATTCCCTGTATATTCTACTTCCCTCAAATCATAGTTAATGTTGTTCTCCCACCTCATTCTGGGCATAGAAAACTTTTTTTCTGTAAGAATGTTAATATCCAAAACACCCAACCCACTACTAATTATGTTTCTGAAAACCCAATCATCAGTTGTAGTATCATAATTTGATTATTGAATGAACACTGAAGGCTGACATGTTCAGCTAATCTCTTTATACTTGCCACATCATCAGATGGACCACTTTCCAGTGAAGTAGCAAAAACTGCCACTCAACTGTGGTATCAAAATCTACATCATGATGGCACAAGTTGACAAAATTCTTTCAGTTCTTATATTTTTAATCTGGGCCATTTGAGAAGGAACAGATGTTTTCTACTTTCTGCCAAAATGTGATGATATAAACTGCAATAATTGGCTCTGGAAAAGATGAATGACAAGCTCATGCTTGAGATAATCTGAGATCATTTAGCCCTGTCATTGGCTAAAATGGCTGTAGTTTGAATCTCTGATCTCCAAGATTTGTAAACACTAAGCTAGAGGACACTAATTGTTGTCATATATGTAAGACATGTACAAAGAGAAGGTTAACACATTCGTTGTAACTCGCTGTTTAATGTGCAGAGTTAAAAATATAACACAGCCAAGCCATGTGATCAGTTTCACCAGCGGTGATTGGAGTTAGCTCAAATTATGGTATTCAATCATATAAACACTTAATCAGTACTATATTAAATTAATATTGGAAGTAAACATCATGAGGTGTAATCATTAAAATTCATCGGAGAACATTTTGTTTAAACAACTCACCTCATAGGATTCATGCTTCCATGATATCGCGATTTCAAACACAGTCGTGTTCATCTTCAGCCATAACTCCGTAGGTAACTTCAGCCATAGGTCAATCGGAGTTATGGCTGAAGATGAACACGACTGTGTTTGAAATCGTGATATCATGGAAGCATGAATCCTATGAGGTGAGTTGTTTAAACAAAATGTTCTCCGATGAATTTTAACTTAATCAGTACATTATACATAATATACTGGTAGAGTAAAAATAATCCAAACTGAACAGCATGTGATCTAAAGGAAGAAAATGTATTTAATTTTTTTTTTTTCTGTTTACACATGATGAAAATACATATTGTGAAATATGTAAATGCATAAATATTCTTAATTATTAATGAGTTGGTTATTTTACTCACTTCTTATTTCTTGATTTTTATGCAGACCTGGTTTTGTCGCTTTTGTGCGACATGGTCGATGCATTCGTGTTCTTGTTCGGGATGAGTTAAATTTTTATACCATATTCCATTATTCAGTCACTTATTTTTTACTCTAATATTTAGTACATTTCACAGTAACCCAATGAAACATCACTATTCTTCTTTGGAAACTCTATACAACTTGGTTGTTTTCGTTATTTGTAATGATTGGTTCTGCTGGATTGTGTTGGTGTTTCAGGTGATTTTCATCACAGAGTATATGTCATCTGGGTCCTTAAAGCAGTTCCTAAAGCGCACCAAGAGAAATGTGAAGAAGTTACCGCTGCAGGCCTGGAAGCGTTGGTGCACTCAAATCCTGTCTGCTCTGAGGTAAGCATGAGTACATCTCTCCATAAACTTAATAATGTATATATTATTGGCAGATCTAATATTGGTGGTAAATTGGCATAAATCAAGGAAAGCATCTGTCTATTGTGCATTAAACACATCACTTAAATGCTTTTCATGGTTTGAAGCTAAACATTGTCACCTAGTGAGGTAGGTCTACTGTTGTATGAAGTCATTTATGATGTTGCTCATGTTTAAACTCCTCTTTCTGACAGGGTTCAGTTTGATGAGTGTGTAAGTGTCATATGGAACACACATGACTATTTTTCGGGTTTGGTCAGAGTTAAATGACAATTTGCAGTTTTTCTTATTGATAGATATAATTGTGCTTATATCAAAAGAAAATCTGCGTTCATTACTTAAATCCTGTCTCAAATAAATTGGAAGTGAAAGATACGATTTTTGTTAGGGAAGGTAGTTACTTTACAGAATGAATGAAGATTAGAGCAGGAAAGGATTAAGGTTATGAACTAATACTAATTGCTCTCTCTTTGAAGATCTCATTTAATTATTAATTTGGATGAAATTGTTATTCACATGGGTGTATAGACATAAAATTATAGGTTTTGGACTTCAGAAAAAACCTGTAATTTAGTCTAAAACTCTTTGTCATTATCATCCAAAACTTGGTGTCTTGGTGTGAATAAATGCAAGAATAATAATAGACGAGACAATAAATGTGGTTTATTAAACACTAATTTCAGCATCATTTCTTCAGGAATTGACATGGAAGAAATTGTACAATTAATTTTAATATGACTGTGAAGATATTTGTGAGTCAAGGTTCAGTGAGGTATTCGTTAATAGAGTAATTTGTCTTGGTTTTTTTGGCTTTCTTTCTCTCCTTCTCTAGTATTTTAGGGAGAATTAACCAGTTGCCAGGGAGTCAGATCTCATGCTGTAGTAGTCATGTACCATTATTAATAATATTTAAATAAGATATAAAACAATACATAGAGTGTACTTTTATTCTAGTGTTAGAACTTTTTACTTTTTTTAATTTTATATTTTCAATCAATTATTTTAAAGTGTAAAGGTAAGGTTCTAATTATTGGATCAATTGCCATGATAGAAAAAATGTATTTTTGAGAGTGTAATATCAAAATTAGTAGTACATGTCTGTTAGTATTCTCTCTTAATAATCATAAACATAGGAGAGAACGTTTATTTCGAAGAAGGAACATTAAGAAATAAATGCTATTTCAATTTAGTGTTATATTTATTGTTGCATTTGCATAATTTATTAGAAACTAATATTTTTATAAAAACATCTATTCATACATTATGGATAGGGATTATATATACATTTGCTTCCAAATAATATGAGACAGGGCATAGTGCACTTTCAAAATGAATTTTACTCATTAGTACATTTTCTTGACACAAACAAACATAGACCGGCAACTTTTTAAAATATTATTTTCATTTTATTTAAAGATGTACAAATTCAATTTATTTATGCAATATTTCCGTGATCTTGGAAAACTAGAATTTAGAAATTCCATCTTTGAACTTGTGACTCACAAGTTAAAAAATTATGTAGCAAATAATGGAAAGTGCACAATGAGCATAAATTATTTGATGAATATGTAAGATTATATTTTATTTAATATTGAACAGAAATACATACATGTATACTAGAAATCAGTATCACCAAATGATGCTTTTCTCATGGATAATTAATTTTCTATTTGTTAATAGTTGCATACAATATTATGGCCAGTAATGCAATAGATTTATACATTTTTAGTCCTTATAGTTTTACATTTTGTCCATTGTTCACATTATTTTATAACAAAATTTACTTTTTTTATTTAAAATCAAAAAAATTGAGAGTTTTATATAATTTTACTTATTTTGCATCAAAATAGTTGAACTAGCTTTCTCATGGTTTTGAGAAAGCAACAAATTGTATTTATGTATATATCATTTGAAAGATAAATATGTGTAAAATGAGTTTCATGTTGCCAACTTACATGAAACTCGCGTTATTGAATAAGATGGTTGCCTTATAAATTATTTACGATTGGTGCTAACATTCATTTAATATCCTGATCTTTCTCCAAGCTGAAGGTGCTATGGTGAGCTTAGCCTGCCAAGTTAATCAATTGATTATGCAGTGACTGCAGACAGTGCTTTTTCCCCATAATTTTTTACATCAGGATGATTAGAATTAGGTTTTTCCATGGTCATCTAACATAGTAAATGTGAAAAAATACATCAAATGTATTTATGCTCTATAGGAAATGTCAAATATTTCTCTTTCAAATGTGACAGTGATGTATTTCTATTTAATATTAACAAAATTTAGTCTTTCTTCATCACTATCTCCTTTCTCTCTTAGCAGGATCATTGAACATCAAGAAAACACATCCATCAGATTCTATTCTGAGCCAACTTCTTCACTGCATTCCTTTGTGCTTTATAAGTAACTGTACTCCAAGTTTAATTACCTATTTCCTTGAAAATTCCAATCTAAGATAAAAGGTAAAGTGATCCCACTACAGGTCTTAAGAGGTCCTTGGGTAGTAGGAGGTTAAGGCTTCCACCTTTCTAGACAATCGGGATGAGATGTCATCTGGTTGTCCACCTTGTGTGACAGCCGCTTTTACCCCCACAATAAGTCTAGTACTCATTTCCATTACAGGCTGAATTGACTCCAGGTCCATTGTGATGCCAGAAGGTTTAGGGAAGTTTAAAAATCCTGAATTCATCAGGATTCGAACCTGCAACCTTCCGGCTTGTAGTGTATTGCCTTAACCAACAATGATACAGCATGCCCCCTCCAATCCAATGTAGACTTCCCAATTCCTTAATTATCATTTCTAAATGTGTCTTATGTAGTTCCATTTTTATTTGTACGTTAATTGCTTTTACTTTTTCCCATAAATCTTTATTTTAAATTTCTTACCTTTTAATTTTTAATACTTCCACACCTGTTTATTCTTGATACCTCTGCTTCTTCCCACTGATGATTTTGTCTTCATACTACCCAAACCATCCACATTATCTTGTGAATTGTGTATGACCATTGAATACACTAGTGTTTGTTTGTGATGAAGTTTGGCTGCCACTGTTAGAAACAAAGGAATTACGTGTATTTGTGTGAGGTGTGTTCCATATTCATTGCTACGCACATGAGCTGATTCCTAACAAGTGACAGTGTCCACAGTTGAGACAGCAGCAGCGAGAGCAGAGCATCGATCATCATCCATCCATGTTGATGGGGTAAACGCTGATGTTTTTCTTTCCAGTTACTTGCATTCGTGTTCTCCACCCATCATCCATGGGAATCTGACCTGTGATACCATATTTATTCAGCACAATGGCCTCGTGAAAATAGGATCAGGTAAAGTCAAAGTTCTGCACTACTATTACTGTCTCTCTAGTTGTAAGTCTTAGTGTAAGCTCAGGTCTCCGCGGTGATCTCGGAGAACATCTCCTTATCCTTCATTGGTATGCAGGTTTTCCTGGCCGTCCAATTTCTGACACACCACACAAACGTATTGGCCGTTCGTGATCGTGAAGGGTTGTGGCATGCTACCGGAGCATGTGTGCACAGAGGGAGGGCGCTTCGTTCGTTAGCACAGTTTTGATTGCCATTTTGTCCGACCAAAGTGTTTGTATGTGAAATTGGCTGGCATATTTAGGGCCTGGGGGGAGGGGGTTAACAGGACAACCCGCAACCATGAAGGCATTGCCGAGTGCACTTTATAACATTGTGTTTGTTTGCATTTCTCTCTTTAGTGGCGCCAGATGCTATTCATCACCACGTCAAGACTTGCCGTGACAACATGAAGAATATGCATTTCATTGCACCCCGAGTATGGAGGTGAGTTCTGAATTAGATTTGCTGATACTGGAGTGAAACAGTCCATTATGTTCACACTTGAATGTAATAGACGTACACTTTTACTCTCAGTTATTGTTTTTATATAATATAAGCTATTTATTGCTTTTGGTTTCTTTATGTCTTTGTGTCTATTAACATTTTCTTTTCCAAATCACAAGATTGCTAAAGATTATTTTATTTTCTATTCATGTCATCTTCAATATAAATATGAAAGAATTTCTTTTCCACTAAACAAATACAGAGTATACAGCATTTCAATGCAAAATTCTTAAAATTTAAAACAAGCAGAAATATAAATACATGAGACTGGCTGTGTGTTCAGATTTTAATATTCTTTTTATTTTATAGTAAGTTCTCACGTTTTCTGCAGTTGGAAAATTTTATAAACTCTGATATTATTGTCGTACTAGAATAATTGTGCTCTGCCCTACCTTCCAAAACAAATTTGTTTTAAGTTCAGTCAGAACATTGTATTTATGTTATCATAGAAATGGCAGCATAGTTTTCACTGCAGAAATTTGATTGAAAAGATTTAATTTAGAAATCTGAGAAATTCCAATAATATTGAATGACAGGAAAGATAATATCTACAGCACTTTTACATTTGATATTAATACAGTTTACATGTTTATAAAACACTTTTATTCATATTTAATGAATTATTGTTTTTAAATGTTGATTTTATTATTTATTTTTAATGTGCTGTCCATAATTTTAAAGCCATGTTTTGATCCACATTTGGATCATCTGTATACATGTATCACAGTTGCTTACAAGAATTGGAAGGTTCTATGTTTACTTTATATTTAATGAACACTAAACCTTGTATTTTATGAAATACTCTATATACAAGTCTGAAAATCTAAAAATGGACTGAAAGACACGACTGAGATAAAATTGACATGCTGGATAGTAAGTGAAAAATAAAAAAGTAGTTGACATTAAAAAAAAAATATGTTCTACATATAAAAGATTTTATGTTTGTTCAATGAGTGTAATATATTGATATTAGACATACATTCTCACTGACACCCAAGAAATAGACATATATTATTATTCATGGTATATTAGGGATATAAAGACTGTTGTCCACAGATGAAGTTACTGGTTGTTTCAACTGTTTCTCTAATGGCTATCTTTAGCAGCGGTTTCCAAAGTGATTTTCATGTAGGTTCACACAGAACTCACTTCATAGTACTCACTGTTAAGATGACCGCTATAGAAACAGTCAAAACTTCTAGTAATTTCAGTCATAGACCAAAATTTCTATAACCCCAAGTAAACCATGAATAATTTTAGCATTGGCCTTGGCTTTGAAAGTCCAGAAAATAAAAATAAACATTTATGTTCACTAACAGTCTGAATGTACAGCGGATGCGAATGTGTTTAGTGCGTTCTTACTTGTTTTACATTGATCAGGATAGCAGTGAAATGCTGTATACACTGTATGTAAAGATAGGTGTGGCTTAGCTTCAGGAAGTGATGAAGAGAGTGAAGAAATATCATCAGAGATTGAAGAGGAACCTCCAGTGGACTTCTCACCACACATTAACATGTGTAAAATGTATCAGTATGCATATATAATTCAATTAATGATTTCAAGATTTATTAATATTAAATATAAATGAATATTCATCTAACACAACATTTCTTTATGATATTCTTCACCATCTTCTTTATCTGATAGGAGAAGCAAAGGATCATTTGCAAAGCTTCTCCATTAGATCTTATTCTGTGCTAACTCCCATAGTTCTCATTTATTTTCAATTTTATCAGCAAATGTTCTCTTAGTTTTGTTTTAGTATTCATCTTTATTCCCTTGAGAATTTCAATCTAATACAGTCTTTTTCAACTACTTTGTTTCCTTTTCTTAATATGTATTTTTATCCATTCCCATTTTATTTATTTCTGCTTCAGCTTCTTTTGACCCATTTTCTTCTCGCAACACGTCATTTGAATTTATTTCTAAACACCCAATTTTCAATATTCTTAGGCTCCCAATTCAATGGCATATGCTTTCTTCAGACCGAAGTTAAAACCATTAGATCTGTGTCAATGTAATACTATTTGCAAAGCATATCCTTTGCAGCATATAGTCTCATAATAGTATACGTATTGTTGAACTCACCAAAAAACAATAAATGCTAGTGATTTCTTAAGAGTTGTTTATTGGTCACTTATTCAAAGTTAAATCAGCTGAAAGTCCTATTTACCCAGATTTTAATGCTTCAGTCGTCAGTGATTGATGAAAAGAAGCAGAATATTAGTACCAAATTTAACTCAGCCGATAAGAAATTACAATGTTGTGCATCATATTATTATCCAAGTAAGCCTAGTTGCCTGTAATGTCTCCTTTTGCCTCTTAAAGAGCAGATCCAAAGATCTTTTTCTTCAAGTTACATATCTGAGGATTTGTCAAGCAATCTGGTATGCTCCATTCTGTTGATAGATAATGCACTATGTATTTAATCATTAATTGTATAAATGTACAATTCCAATGTATAGGAAATCCTCTATTTTTATTAATATAAAAACCAAAATAAAAATTAATTTACTTATTTAAAATAAAGGTGTGTTGTTTAATTTAATATCGAGTGCAGAAATTATCTTTACTATAGTAATATTCTGTTCTCTGAAAATGTGCATTCCCTATACTTGGTAATATTCTCACTCATTCTGCTCATCCTCCAGACAGTTATGGTTGAGAATAGTATTTTCACCCTCACTCTAATGTTTTAATTGTGTCATTTCTCCAGAATGAAATTAGTTATTCAATTCTTATAATTGTAACATAAAATACTTTTTAAAGAATGTTTTGTGTTTATTAATTAATTCAAATTTCTTATCTTTCTGCTATTTGTAATGCCCACATAAGATCTTATTAATTTGCAGATGCCAAAAATTTAATCAGAAAGGTTATATGAGTAAATATTGCTAATTTTATTACAAAATCAGTGGTTTGTGGTAGAATGTTTGATTAGAGATTAGGTTAATGTTTTATTTTAGGAAGTAATATGTTGAGGTTATTACATATTTTGGTGTGCTGCCTTGTCATGCAGCGGGCCCAGGTTCGATTTCTGCTCGGGACAGGCTCCTAGGTGAGGTTTTTCCTCACCTGTAAGACAAATGTCAGGACGCTTAGGGCCCAACAGTCCCCAAAAATCATCCGGCCATCATCATCATCCTTATCTTTATCATCATCCCTCACCAGTGTGGAAAGCAATAGGAAGCTACCACACCTATAATTCCCTGGTAAAGCTGCAAAGCATAGCATGAAAATGCTATGATTGCAGTGAAAGACCTGTCTTTGGGCAGAATTACTATGGATGGATTACATATTTATTGCTCAAGTTATTAAACAGACAAAAAAACTTGATATAATTCAAATAGAGATTATATTTTGTTTATATTAACATATGTCATGCCACAGCAAGCAGTTTTAAGACATGGTACCGTAGAGCTATAGGACTGCATTAGTTTGGGTCCCCATGAGGAAGAAATTTTCTCATGGAATTTCATCCAACATGGGACCAGCATTCACCCAGCCTCATGAGGAATTTAGGTAGCTACAATATGCAGTGACTCTCGATTCAGAAAATAGCTGTACCCGACATGCTGACCACGTCACCCCTACAATCTCTGGATGTTTGTCCATCTCTATGATGATGAGTCCAGAAGCTAGCTATTATAGCTAGGGCCTTCTAGGCTTGATCATGCCAATGAGTTATCCTATTAACATACATGCAAATTATATTATTTTTAGTCTGATCATCTTACCTCAATATTAATGTTGATTTGTTCTTGGACATGTTTCAAAACAATTCTGTTTTATCGTCAGCGTGTCCAGACTGGTTTGATTTATGTTGCACACCCTGGATGTCGATGTCAGCTCCATCCTGTGGTTGGCCAAAGAACCTCCAAACAAGGTCATGCTCCGTCGGAGGTTCTTTGGCCAACCACAGGATGGAGCTGACATTGACATCCAGGGTGTGCAACATAAATCAAACCAGTCTGGACAAGCTGACGATAAAACAGAATTGTTTTGTAACATGTCCAAGAACAAATCAACATTAATATTGAGGTAAGATGATCAGACTAAAAATAATATAATTAAAATAACTTCAAAATATCACTTCCTAAAATTAAACATACATGCAAATGTTTGGCTATGTGACTTGTTACATTCACCTAAAATAAGAAATTTTCTTCTAACACTTTGAGATTCTAGAGATGTCATAAGATTAAGGCAACCTGGCTTGATGCAGAGCTACAGTGCTTTAAGTTCCATGGGTGTAGACATTTTCTTGTGGAATTTTGGTCAATGTATGGGACCTGTGCCATGTCAACTTCATAAGGAAATTTGTGTACCTATAATAAGTAGTTGCTTTAGATTGATAAAATTCGCTATAATGGCTGGACACCTAACACGCAGACCACACATGACACCTTTATATGATCATCCATCTCTGTGATTGAATCATTTGAATGTGAGGCCAGAAGCTAATTAGTAATCTAAGAAGGACCCTCTACACCAGTCGCACCATGGAGTTTTGTTATATCTCATCCATTATAAATGGGTCATCCAGTTGTTCAGATAATTATATGTAGCATGAAGCACTGGTATCAGATTGAATTCTTCAATTGTACATTATTTGTATTTATGATTTATTTAAATAAAATTTTATTATCTCACCTCATAATCTTTGTCTTCCTAGACTAGTTTCAAAACTTCCGTTTCATCATCAGTATTCTCATGACCGTTATTGTGATGTCCTGAAGAGCTGCTTCTTGCTCCCTCTGTTGGTAGACTGAAGAACCTCAAAACCAAATCATTATATGATCCTTTCTTGTATATTTTGTTAGTATTCTCATATAATTCTTATTTTGTTAAAATAATTTAAAAGACTAAAATAAACTCAGAATTACTTATAGATTTTTATATTTTTATTTGCAGGCACCTCTCTGTACTGTCACATGACTTCTAGAAACTTTGGTTGTGTACATTGAATTATAATTTATATTATTGTGTTTTTGTCATGTTTTAAATTATAGTTTTGTAATGGGGTATTTAAAATAAATTAAAAATCATTTACGGTTTTTATAATTATTTAAAAGTAATTCAAAATTTATATTTTTGTTAGCATTTATTTTGTGAATAATGAAATGTTGTGTTGGTTGAGTATAATAAAAGCTGTTATATATACTAGCCGTAGTTTATAAGTACAGTTACTGCTTATGATATTTAATGTGTTTCGCTGTTTATATGACATAATGACACATAATTATAACATTTCAGTGTCAGTAACTCCAGCAATTGATGTTTACTCATTTGGAATGTGCGCACTTGAGATGGCAGCCCTAGAAATCCAGGGTAATGGTGATTCAGGGACTTTAGTGACTGAAGAAAATATTAATCGCACGATTGAGTCGCTGGACGACGAACAACAAAAAGACTTCATCCACAAGTGTTTGCATAAAGAAGCTGGACATAGGCCAAATGCACGGGAACTGCTGTTCCATCCACTGCTGTTTGAAGTGCATTCGCTCAAACTGTTATCAGCACATGCTCTTGTGCACAGTACTGGTGAGTCAGAGCATTAATTCATACGTATTTGACACACTCAAAAATGTTACTGCATACACTATTTTCTAAACTAACTAAAAGTTATATTATTTTTAGTCTGATCATCTTACCTCAATATTAATTCAAAGTTAAAATTGGGAAACACATTATGAGGTTCTTAATTAATAAATTAATGAGTCATTTTAACATCTTACCTCATATTTCATGTTTTTCAAACACGGTAACTATAGTTTTCAAATGATCTTGTCATTCATTTTCAACCGCCATAGGAAAAACAAAAAGAAATTTGGACACTCGCACAAAGGAACACTTTAGAAATATTAAAAATGGTGAAATTGAAAAATCAGCTATTGCAGCACATAGTTTGTTGGAAGGTCATAGAATTGAAAAAGAAGCTAAACTTCTAAAACATTTGGAAAAACCTTTGGCTTTGACAGTTTGGGAGAAAATATTTATACAGAAGAACAAATTTAAATCACATTCCGGATGAACGTGACCTCATCTCGAAGTTCATCGAATCAACACCAGATGGCAACAATATCTCGAAGTTCGTCAAATCAACACCAGATGGCAACGTTATAGAGGGAGATTCCAACGAATATCCGGTAGTCATAATGGCGGTTGAAAATGAATGACAAGATCATTTGAAAACTATAGTTACCGTGTTTGAAAAACATGAAATATGAGGTAAGATGTTAAAATGACTCATTAATATTAATTAAGAACCTCATAATGTGTTTCCCAATTTTAACTTTGAACACTCAAAAATGTTACTGCATACACTATTTTCTAAACTAACTAAAAGTTATATTATTTTTAGTCTGATCATCTTACCTCAATATTAATGTTGATTTGTTCTTGAACATGTTTCAAAACAATTCTGTTTTATCGTCAGCTTTTCCAGACTGGTTTTATTTATGTTGCATTATGTTGCACAAACTGGATGTCGATGTCAGCTCCATCATGTGGTTGGCATTAAAATTAAATATTAACTAAAAGTTTTAACTCTTTTATTTAGTAATTTGCCCACCCCACAAGCCTAGGTGGTAGCAAGCTTGATTCCTGATTGTGTGGGATCTGGGTTCAGTATCCAGTAGGCTGGTAATTTTATTCATGGTTAAATATGGGAAATAACATTATGAGGTTCTTAATTTGTAAATTAATGAGTCATTTTTACATATTACCTCAGAAAACATAAAATATGTGGTAATTTTATTTTTATTTATATGAGAGATGGTAGTACAACTAACTTACTGACCCTATTGAGCCCATAGGTTCATGGCTGCATGGACATAAGCTCTTCATCATCCCTATCCTGAGCGTATATTTTCTAATCTTCCCTATATAATTTCATCATCAGTATCAAAGATTAGATCTTAAGGTCTGTTCCGATCTCATGCTAAAATTTGTCTGTCCACCTTTTACTGGGTCTGCCAATGTTTCTTTGTCCCAAGTGGTTTATAATGAATCTGTTTTGGAATTCTATTGTGATCCATCCTATTGATGTGGTCCATCCATTCATCTCTGTATTGTGCAATTCTATCTAATAATTTGAATATATTTAGTTCTCTTCATATATTTTCATTTCATTTTTGATCTGTTATTGTAAAGTCAGCCACACTCAAAAACCTCATTTCTGACGTTTCTATTCTTCTTCCCCCAAATCCTGTTTTATTGCCTACCTATTGGATGCTTTCCCTCTGATTCTTTGAGCCATTGTCATGGATTTCCTGAAGTGCCTGCCCAGAGACCTGAATGGGGAGCATGTTACTCCAGTGGAACCCATATCCGCATTCCTTGACAGTTGTATTTTTACAGTGAAATATTATCATTCTTTTGACTGAAGTACTTTTCTCATCTGGCTTATCACCTTCTATCTGTTTCGCCTGGGTAACCCTTTCGGCAGCAATACTATCATAGGCATAACTCTCGGGGTCATTTAAGCATGCAAGTCTTTCCACCACAAGATAAAGATACCATGGAGGGGAGATGCAGTGTATAATTTTTTAATACCTAGATTGTGCTCCTAATGCCTGGATTAAATTCCAAATTCCTTCACAGTATATGTTGAGAAGGCATATGCTACTATTGATAGTAATTATTTGGATAGGAACATCAAGCCTGATGGTTCCTTAAGTACTTTTTGACATGAGTAGATTGTATGACAGCATCTGTTTTCACCTTCTCCATTCTTTTCAGTCATTATCCCTCATTCAAATCACATTATGTAAACTCTTAAAAAAAACATACACACCTCCTGCAGTCCTCTCTGTATGCAAGGTATATATCACCTACATAATGTGGTCAGTCTAAGTAGTGCATGACTTGAAAATAGATAATATTGCATAGTATGTTACCTAGAGTAGAACTCAAACCTCAAATAGTGATTTGAACTAACTCATTGACATTATTGAACCCATAGGTTCATGGCCATGCGGACATATGCTGTCCATACATTTCTATCTTAAGTTAATGTTATTCTCCCACCTCATTCTTGGCCTACCTACTAGGTGCTGGTTTTTCCTACAAGGAGTTTTCATATCTTTCTTTCATTCCCCATTCATGCTATGTGTCCGGCCCAATAGAAACAACAAGACTTAATTTAGGTCAAATTTTATCACTCACCTCGTAAATGAATATACCTCGTAGTGTGAATTCCTAAAATAAGTAATTTAAAAGACTTAATTGTTCTTATTATATCGATTTCCCATAAAGATCACAGATCACTGTTATTAGTCTACTCCATTCACCTGTCTGTTGATCTCTCTTTGGTTCAAAAATTTTACTAAGAACTTTATTCTCAAATGCTTGTAATTATTTCTCTCCTTCCTTGTGTAAGAGTCCATGTTTTGCATCCATATAATATAACTGGGAAAATAACAGTTTTATATATTTTCAGTGTAATGTTTTTTGAGAGAAGTTGGGACGACAATAGTTCCTTTAAAGCATAATAGCATGCATTTCCAGAATTGAGTTTATGTTTAATTTCTTTCTGTGCTGCATTTTTGTTTGTAATTACTGTTCCTAGGTATTTGAATTCAGCCATTTCTTCAAAATTTCCCTTCTTTGTCATTAACTGTCGATTTCCAGTATATAATGTATTTCTGTGTGTGACCATATATTTAATTTTATTGGTGTTTACTTTTTAAACACACACAAGTATTAGATATAATCAAATTATTTTGAGCCTGTAATATCTTATCTCAGTATTAATGTTGATTTGTTCTTGAACATGTTTCGATTAGTCTTCTAATCATCCTCAGCATCATGCCAACTGGTTGAATTTATGTTGTAAACCCTGGATATCGATGTCAGCTCCCTCCTGCGGTTGGCTGAAGAACCTCCAAATGAGATCATGTTCAGTCGGTATTTCGAAATTCATAACTCTGTTTTTGTTCTTCTGAATATAGATTTTTTCCCAAATAGTCAGCTCTTGTATTTTCTAACTGTTTTAATAATTTAGTGTTCAAATTTATATTATGTTTTTCAAACCAAACATGAGCGGTAACTGCAGATTTTTCTATTTCCCCATTTTTAATATTTCTTATGTGTTCTTTAGTTCTAATTTTCAGGTTTCTTTTTGTTTTTCCTATATATATATCTTTTCACAACCAGTACATTCAATTTGATCTTTATTCCTGATTTTCGTTTGTTTCGTTATGCGTGTTATCAGTCTTTTTCAACTTTTGTTGGTTTGTTATTAGTGTATTTAAACTGTGCTTATTTTTCGGTGCTAATTTAACATTAAAAATTCTCAAATATCTTTTGGAATTTATTGTGTGTCCAGGGGTGATATGTAAATTACCTGTATTTTTTCATAGATGGTTTTTCTTTAACAAGAGTGCTTTTGTTGCTTTGGCTTTATGAATACTCTCTATGTCATAGAGAGGGGGAAAGAGTCGCTCTTTGCATTAAGATGATTTCATGAATTCCGCCCTTAGATGGTTTCGGAATAATTTATATTCCATCTTCAGTATTTTCATGACCATTGTTTTGTCATGGTTATGCACTGCTTCTTCCTCCATCTGTTGGTAGATTGATGAATCTCCAAATTAAATCACATTCACCAGGAATTTAAAAATTCATTAACTTCTCCTTCTTGTTTTTTTTTATGTAGATTTTTCTCAAACTGTGAGTGTTTCAGATGTTCTGTTTGTTTTATTAAATTAGCCTTTCTTTCGATTTGATTTTTTCTGACCAAGCATGAGTGACTACTACAGATTTTTTTACTTTCCCATTTTTTATATTCTTTTTTGACATTCCTTCTCTCTGATTTTCAAATTCCTTCTTTGTTTTCCCTATGTCGATTTTGTCACAATTCTTGCATTTTATCTGATAAATCCCTGAATTGTTTTCTTTTTTCCATTTTGTCATTTTTAATTATTCTATTGAGGCTAAAGTATTTTTCAGTGCCAATCTTATGTTGAACTTTTTAAAAAAAATTGAAACTTGTGATGTTTCAATGAATAATATGTAAACTTCTTGAATTTTGTATTTTCTTCTTTTCATATTAGAAATGTACTTTCATTGATTAATTTTTATCTTTTGAAGTTATTTATTTTCTAGTGTATCAACCTTTCTTCAAACCATTCTCCACTGCTTCATGAATTATGTATTCTTTTTCTTTTTCATAAATTTCTTTGTTATTGAGTATGTTTGTTAATCTTTGTGTCAGACTATTGAAAATTGAATCTTAGTGAGCAAATTGATTAAATCCAGAAGCTTCAATTTAATTATCTCTGTGTGTCTTCTAAATTCCAAATTTATCTTATTTTTCTCTACATTTCTTATTAAATTTAGATCTAAAACTGGTATTTGTCTATTGATTTTAGTTTCCGTTCAAACTTTATAGTTTGAACTCTGAATGTTCAACAATTTTAAAGTATCATCTACATTAAGTTATGTAGATAGGAAATAACACTATGAGGTTTTTTAATATTGTTTATTTTTTATTATTTCACTCACCTCATAATTCATAGCAGACCCTGGGTTTCTTCACATCTTTTGTGACATTCTCAATGCTGCGTCACGTTCACAACTGACGTCCAACGGCCTTCTATCCTGCAGACTGACCTCCGCGCCATCTGGTGGCCGACCGAAGAATTTCCAAATCAGTCCTCTTTCTTTATAACCGGGTATTTCAAAATTCATAGTTGTATTTTCATTCTTGCATATGTAAATTTTTTCCCAAATTGTGAGTTCTTTCGGTTTTTCCAAAAATCTGCAATAGCTGCACATGCCTGGTCAGAAAAACATAGAATAGAAACCAAATCAAAATTACTTAAACAATTGGAAAAACCGAAGGAACTCACAATTTGGGAAAAAATTTACATATGCAAGAATGAAAATACAACTATGAATTTTGAAATACCCGGTTATAAAGAAAGAGGACTGATTTGGAGATTCTTCGGTCGGACACCAGATGGCGCGGAGGTCAGTCTGCAGGATAGAAGGCCGTTGGACGTCAGTTGTGAACGTGACGCAGCATTGAGAATGTCACAAAAGATGTGAAGAAACCCAGGGTCTGCTATGAATTATGAAGTATGAGGTGAGTGAAATAATAAAAAATAAACAATATCATCTACATGTTTGTGATACACAATAGCAATTATATCAACATAAAACCAGAATTTAAAAATTGAAGAATGTCCACTAATTACCTTATGTTTGAAATTTCCCATTAATAGATTAGTTAAAGATGGGGATAGAGGGTTCCCCATAGAAAGACCTGAATTTTGTTTGTAGAATTTTTCATTATACATGAAACACATTTGTTAAATGCATAATTTGGTTAAGATTTTATATTACATTATACTTTCTTTGTCTATTTTGTTTCCATTCAACCATTTATCTAAAATTTCTATAGTGTTTTCTCTGGTGATGCTTGGTACAACATCAAAGAAAACTAATCGTTCTGAGGGGTCTAAGTGTGTTTTTTCTAATCTATCTACTAATTGGTATGAACTATATATTGATATGTTATCAAATCCAGCCATTTTTTTTTTAAATTCAGCACTTAACCATTTAGATATGATATGTGGGCGACCCAATGCTGTTGATTATCAGCCTCATTCTATTACTTTCTTTGTGAATCTTCTATAGTCCATGGATGTTTGAATTCTTCATATTTGAAACCTTCAATTTGAATTTTTTCTTTTCCTCAAAATTTGTTCAATATTTTTCAGTCTACTTCCTTGATGGATTTGGGAAGAAGGTCTGATTCAATTCTTCAGATTCCAAAAGTTATAGTGGATGTTAACCCAAATATAGTACACATTACATACTTAATTTTGTTGAATAGTTGGTAGTATTTTATTTAACAATGCTTTTTTAACAGTTTATGTCATTAACATTGCAATTCAAAAATGGGCATAATAAGGGCCAACATATTTTGCATCTTATTTTAGTCTTCAGCTTCTTTTATGTGCTGTAAAATCGTAACAGGCCTTGGCCTAATACTTGGAAGGAAGAAGAAGAAGAAATGTAAGACATGGGATTCACAACTTTACTTTCCTTCTGAAGGAAGACAAGTTCAAGATTTTTTATGTCCTGAAAATATTCATCGATCCTGACCAGATTTGAACCCATGAATATTAGAAACAGATATGAACATGGTAACCACTAATCCATTGGGACCAATTACTTATTGTTGTTAATAATTAACAAAATTGTATAGTACTATCATACAATATAGTTAAATTATTATCAGTAAGAAAGAAAATGGCACAAGACGATGTATGGAATCTTAAATAAGATGCAAGTAATTCTGGAGACCAGGGTAGAAAGTATGTTATGGCTGTAATTAATACTTCCATGGCAGGTACAAGTAATTTTTAGGAAACAAATAATGTTTGGTACTTGAAGATTCTGGATTATAAGGACGTGGTTCATAACGGTGTTTCTCCCTCGGTTATGGAGAGCATCTTCTTCTTCTATGTGGTGTTCTCTGGTCAGAAACTCGACTGTGAATGAGTGGCAGACTGCTGGAACCTGGTATCAGCCAAATGGCTTGTTCAAGTCGAAGCTGATTGGATAGCTGTTGTCAGTCTAGAATCTGATTGGTATGTTTCTGTCTCTTCAGTATTAAGTAGACTTATATATCTGTTAATTAATGTGTGATACTAGGCTTTAGCCAGTCTTTAATCAGTTTTATACCTACAAGACGAAAGTATAAAACTGGCTAAAGCCTGGTATCACACATTAAATAACAGATGTGTAAGCATACTAAATAACAAAGAGATAAAAACAAACCAATCAAATTCTAGGGGCTGCATGCAAATACATTAGTCTCTACTCAAATTACTTCCAATCACTGGTGAGCTGACTCACCGTGAGCAAGTGCAAAGATCGAATTAGCTACCCACTAACTGATCATGCATGAAAGTCGTAGTTTTCGTAATAATGGCAAGAAATTACTCAGAATTCTCAGCGATAAAACCACTTCCATTATTTTCGTCTGCTATAGATGAACGCATTTACACTTGCATCCCGCAAATAATACCGTATACAACGACGTCTGCGTCGCGCAATATTACGCCGATTCTCCTGTTCTTCCAGTTGAATTCTTTGGTAGACTCTATCAAATTCCTCTTCTCTGCGTATACCGAAAACATGATCGAAGTCTTCAAGGTCCGACATCTTGGATAAAGCAGCAAGGTACGCAGCAAAGTTTCAAACTAC
Organism: Diploptera punctata; assembly: GCA_030220185.1. Lineage (NCBI taxonomy): Eukaryota > Metazoa > Arthropoda > Insecta > Blattodea > Blaberidae > Diploptera > Diploptera punctata. Next base: position 421,745 of record JASPKZ010006461.1, on the reverse strand, counting down.
ATCGGTTCCCTTCGGGATTCTCACGATAAGTTTCTATCTTAGGTTACCTTGTCAGGTAGCTTACGAATTTCAACAATTATTATCGCATGAATAGATTTCTGAGTAAGCAAAATCGTATTAGGATACAACTTTCTCAGCAGAGAATGCCTTTTACGGTCTAATGCGTTCATAAATTTGACCCTAGATTAACAACAGCTTCCAATCAGCTTCTTGTCCAGCCATTTGGGAAATATCACAAGTATAAATACCAGGTTCCAGCAGTCTGCCATTCACATACAACTGATCTTCCAACTACGGAACACCATCTAGAAGAACTCGCCACTAAAGATGCATTCTATAGCCAAGGGAGAAACACCAGTTATAGACCATGGCGTTATAGCTCAGAATCTTCAAGTATTATGCTGTGAAAGCCACATTCTACAGTATATAATGTATTGTGCATTGCAGCCAACATCTCGGAGACCATAACAGATGAGGTAATGCAGCGTTTGTTTGGACCAGAGATAGTTGTGGCAGAGATAATTCATCCTGACAGGCCGGGGGTGCAGATGAAGATGTCTGATGTGCCTGTTGCAGAAAAGCTCGAAAAGTTTGTTGAGGATGTTAAGTAAGTTGCTTTGTTTGAAGATGTTAAGTAAATTAAATTATTTGTGTGGTAAGAAGTTAAAGTTTCATTAGCAAATATGTATTGTATTTAATTAATCTGCCATCTATTGAGTTTAGTTAATAACATATTTTCTACTGTCTTCTATCTAATCACACTACAAGAAAAAGTAAAAAGGTAAGAGATTTTCCTTTGTGAAAATTCTTTTATTATCTTCAAATTATCATTCTTGTCATGTTGAAAACAAAAGTTACCCGATAAATATTGGATATGGTTAGTACTAGGATGGGTGATCACTTGGGAATGCCTTACGATGGTAGTGAAAATTGAAACTAGCCTCATATAGTAGTGATTAACTGAGCAAGTGGCGCTGCTTTAATTTTTTGACCTTGAACACAGGAATTTTTCTGTGAGAGAATTATTCTTATTCCATTATAGTCTGCAGATGTTTAATTATTTTTGCATGTTGTGTCTATATAATAGAATCAAAAGCGGAAATGAAACAGGCAAATTAAAGAAATCATTTGGTTCTCCAACTCAAGGTCCAAAGCATGACATTTTATTGAATTGCCTTAAAGGAGGACAACTGAGGTTAGAATCAAATTAAAAGGTTTAACAATGTGAAGAAGAAATTCCAACAGTACTAAAACTGTGTCATGTTGGCATTAATATCTAGAGCAGGTGGAATAGATAATTGTAATTTTAATCCTATCCAAAATTGATGTAATATTTATATAGAGTGCTTCAGAATTTCTGTTATTTCTTTGGAGATCATAGGGAGGACATGGTAAACAAAAGAATTGGTAAGGAACAAGTATCTAGACTTGTATAATTTTTAATGATGCAATAATGATTGAACCAAATCATTTTCAAATTTTATTTGAAGAGAAAAATATATGCCTGAATCAGGATTTGAACCCAATGTCTATGGTTCTCTACACCAGCACTCTAAACCAGTGAGCTGCCAGGCTCTCGATTCAAATGCATATTAAACTGACTAAGACTCATATAGAAATAATGTGTGTTTGAGTTGAGAGCCTGGTAGTTCAGTGGTTTAGAACTCTGGTGTATAGAACTAGAGACATCTGGTTCGAATCCTGATACAGGCGCATAATTTCCTCTTCAAATAAAATTTGTCTTTCAGTAAGAAGTGATAAATTTAATATGTAAGATCAAAAATAAGCTTCTATCTACTTAGTGTATCCAGCTATTTGCTGACAACACAAAGTTCCACTACATATAGTTCTTCATTTTACAAAAGATGGATATAGCACTCGAAGTTTGTAGTATATTCCAGCTGCTAGAATCCAAAGGTGAGGAGTAGTCCGGATATATTTTAGTGCTTTTTCCAAAGTTCCAGGTATTAAAGATTTGAGTTTAGTTCTTTGAAGGTTTGGAAAAGAGCAATTTATAAGGATGTGTTCAAGATATTCTTCATGACTGTTACACCAACAGCAGGTACTAGAATCAATGATATTAAAACGAAATAGGTATTTCTGGGTGACTATGTGGCCTGTTCTTGCTCTTGTTAAGAAAGTTTGTATAATTCTGGGGATGGTTTTGTACATTTGTAAATCATGTGGTTTGTATAGCATGCAGTGTTTTACCTTTGGCAGATGAAAGCCATGTTTTGATCCATGAATTTGTTATATGGGAATTGATTGTAGAGTATGCACTAGATAAAGATGGTTTAGGTTGTCAAGAGGCTGCTTGTTTAGCAATATTATCAACTATTTCATTTCCAGTTATGGCACAGTGACTTGGTATCCATTGAATAATTATTTCTTTTTGGAGTTATATGAGTTTATTTAGATGTTTTTGAATAGAGAGAGTTAATCTGGTATATGAGTGTGATGTATATTTCATTATATTTAAAATAGCTCCCATAGAGTCAGTGAATATACTATCGATTTATCGGATATACTATATATATATATGAAATATGAAAGTTTTCTTGGGTTTTGTGCGTCTTGGATTCAAATTCGGCCTCTGGCCACTGATTCCGACGTTTCGGCATGATCCCACATGCCATTATCAAGGAATGATAAGTTCAAGTCACTTTAGGTCTTATATAATAAAATACATAGAGTTTTCGCTGTGGTCCATTTCCGAAGACGTACACCCATCCAAGGTTTAGCTCTTATGTAGTTAAATACCTTCTACATAAGAACTAAACCTTGGATGGGTGTACGTCTTCGGAAACGGACCACAGCGAAAACTCTATGTATTTTATTATATAAGACCTAAACCTGAGACTCAAACTTGTCATTCCTTGATAATGGCATGTGGGATCATACCAAAACGTCGGAATCAGTGGCCAGAGGCCGAACTTGAATCCAAGATGAAGAAAAATACATATTCATACTTATATTCGCAAAAAGGGCTGCCTCTATAGCCAATAATTCAGTTTCAAGACTGGAGGATGATGTACATAATATATAATATTTTATCTCATGTTTTGGAATATAATAACCTGCTCCAGATAAATTATCGTCAGGGTTACGGGATCCATCTGTGTAAATATGTAGAAATTGTCTATATTTATTATTAGCTAACTCTAAGAAGCTTTGTAGTAATATATTTGATTGGTCACTTTTTGTGTAATTTCCTGGGATACTTGTAAAAGTTTGTGGTTTTTTCCATCTCCACGGTGGAGTTTCATTTATGACAATATTTTTGTCTAATTTTATGTTTAGTAAGCTTGATGGTATTTCTTCCATGTTGATTCTATAGAAACTACTGAAATTAATATCTGTTACATTATAAAACATCCATGATCGAGATATAGTTTGAAGCTTTAAATGTAGTTTGTAAATTTTTCCATGTGTATATCTCTTGATAGGTAGCACATTACCTTCAATTTCTATAGCAGCTGTTGAAGTGATTTTTGGGATGCCTAAGCATAGTTTGAGAGCAGCATTTTGGAATGTAATGATTTTGTGTAAATGCGTTGTTGATGTTCCACTCCAAACTTCACATCCATATGTTAACTTTGATCTTATATAGGTAATGTAGAATGTTCTTATTGTTATAACATCCGACCCCCATTTTTTATTGGCGATAATTTTTAAGAGATTACATATTTTTATACATTGTGTGATGGTCTGATTAATATGTTCTTTCCATAAGCGTTTTTCATCAAATATAGCACCAAAGATTTTAGGAGTAGGGTTATATGGAATTTGTGCATCATTCAGATGAATTGGAGATTTGTATTTTTTTAAACTATATATTTTTGTAAATATTGTATATTCAGATTTAGACTGTGATATAGTCAAATTCCATTTGTGTGTCCAGGTATAATAAAATCAGCTTCACTGGCTATAAATGTGGTGCTAATTCCCAATAAAGTCTTCTTGTTAAAGAAGCTGCTAGAATGTATGTAGAGGATAGAAAGAATATGCATTTGAGTCGGGAGCCTCGTAATTCAGAGGTTCAGAGTGCTGGTGTACAGAACCAGAGACATCAGGTTCAAATCCCGATTCAGGTGTATATTTTTCTCTCGGTGTGTTTATTATTCATTTCGTATATCTCAATGATGGATAAATCATATTTGAAGAGAAAAATTATATGCTCAGACCAGAACTCAAACCCAGGACCTTTGCCTTTCTAGACAATGCTCTACCGACTGAGCTATCTGGGTGAATTCCAATCTAAACGCAAATTTTTCTCTTATGTATGCTGTCAATTCCCGCGCACCAAATGCTATGAAATCTTTGCTTCTATCTTGCAAATGGCAGCTTCTTTATTAAATTAATATTGAGAAGCTAAAGCTATTACTATGATAGAAATAAGTAAATTAATAAACATAATTAAATTATTGTAAATCAATGGTAAAGAGAAAAATTTTTGCCTGAACCAGGAATCGAACCCTGAACCTTTAGCTTTCCGTGTTAATGCTCAGAGAATGAAAGAAGCCGTACTGGCTGTATAATTTAATGTAAAATTCCCAAATAAATGTCTTCTTAATAAAGAAACTGCCATTTGCAAGATAAGGTTTCATAGCATTTGGTGCACGGCATTGACAGTGTATATAAGAGAAAAATTTGCATTTAGATAGCTCAGTCGGTAGAGCATTGGTCTAGAAAGCCAAAGGTCCTGGGTTCGAGTCCTGGTCTCAGCATATAATTTTCTCTTCAAGTTAAATTTGTCTTTCGGTGAGAAGTCATAAATTTAATATGTAAGATCACTTTCAAATCATCCACTTTACAATTCAAAACCCAAGAATGTGATATCTTCAATCACTGTGTGCAATGAACATCAGTGTACAAGAGAAGCTCTTGTAGTGCCAGCTGGTAAGAACTTGAATAGGTGAGGCGAAAGATTTGAAATTGACTCAATTCTTCCATCTTTGCAATATCAAAATGATACACTTCTATATATGGTTTCCTTATCAAAACTTATCAATCAAGTCCCCTCTACAACCCCCATCAAAATGTGATAGAAATTCTTAAGTACCCTATTATGTCCATTCAACCATTTGTACAAGTATAATCTGCATTGTCTTATTTAAGATTCTAGGAAGCAACATTAACGTTTTCTGATAGCAACTTTTATTGAAAGAAAAGTTTTGGTCATTTATATTTAACAAAAAGTTGCAAATTATGAAATTAGTGGGCAGGAGGATGTGTGAGGTGGGTTTGTTTTGCAGATATGGCATTTATCCACTAACAGCATTTAAGGCTCGACAACCCCCACCACCACGACCTCGTCCAGTATCTCCTGAAGTTGCTGAATCAGTGAAATCGGTAACTCCAGAGCCAGTGGATGTGGAGATGCGCAGAGTTGTCAACATGATGTGTAATGTGAAACCTAAAGAAGAGAGCTGTGAACTACTAGTAAGTATATGAAGAGTTTATATTTGAAAAGAAAAATATACGCCTAGACTGGGGTTTGAACCCAGGACCTTTGACTTTCTATGTCAATGCTCTTCCATCTGAGCCACCTAGGCCTCCAATCTAAACGCATATTTTTCTCTTACACATAGTTAATTCCCTAACCCCAAATGCTAGCATTGACATAGAAAGTCAAAGGTCCTGGGTTCAAACCCCAGTCTAGGCATATATTTTTCTTTTCAAATATAATTTGTCCATCATTAAGATGTTTAAAAACGAATAATATTAACATATGAACAGTTTGCTGCCAATAGGACTTTGAAAAATTATATCTTATTTTGAACTTACGCTGTGAATCAAATTACAAAGAAGTTTAAACAAGATTTGATCTGAGACATCTGATTTACATTCATGATGCTTCACTTCTAATTTCAATAGATTATATTTCAAGCACACCCTCAACTGCTGTACCTTTTAACAAATTCCAAAGAAATATAGCTATTGAGATTGTTCTCATGAAAACATTTTTTAAAAAACTTTTATTGCTTAGTAGACATCACAAATTATCTTGACAAAAAGAAAACACTACCAATAACAAACTATTATAGAACAGAAACTGGCAAATTTATTGCAATGCAGTTTGTTTCAAAACATAGATAAACTCAATAAGTTTGTATGGTCATCATCATCCTCTTATCGTGTCCTCCTTTCGGAAGGTAAATTCCAAATATGCCTCCAACCATCTCTATCTTCCCATGCTTTGCTGCATTTTAGTTGTTTAGTTGAGCATAGTTGTTCTCTGATAGACTTTTCTTCACTTGGTTAATCCATCTTTTTCATGGTCATTTTCCTTGTATCTTGAGATTTAACAGTCTTTGTGGTAGTCTTTCCTTTTCCATTATTTTTAAATGTTCAAACTATTTTAGTCTACTTTTTTCTATGTCTGTTAATTTTTCTGCACTTAATGTCTCCCTGATTTTGTCATTCCTTATTCTATCGCTCCTTCTTTTATGTACCATTCCACATAAGAATTTAATTTCTGTAGCTTCGATTCTGCTCAAGTCCTTTTTTGTATATGTCCAAATCTCAGCTGCATATGTTAGAACTGATTTGAAATAAATTTCATACATTGCCATTTTACTCTTGGTGGGTATTTCTTTATTCTAGATTAATTGTTTAGTTAGATTATAGACTTTTAAACTTTAAGTTTGTATGGTAATTAGTAACTTTGCACATGTGCACTTCTGGTTTCGAGGTTTGTGAGTTCAAACCTGGTTAGAGTCATTTTTTTATGGCTTAAAAATTTTGAGCATAGTTTCCTTCCACAATGTGGTGGAGCTCCATCTTGTTGGAAGATGTCAAAACATCAAATATACATGAGAATTTATATAATTTCATTGTTGTCATCATAAAACTTCAGTGTATCAATGTTTTGCAACAAAGGGCATTATGATAACATTATTAGTTTCTTTTTATTTATAACAATTTCTTATTGGTATTGTTGGTCCCAGACACAGTGTTTATACACATGTATATTTGTGTGTCTTTTAATGCTGTAATAGCTAATTTTTTTTAACAATTTTTTTTATGTAAACTCTGCAATAAGGAAACTATTCTTTATATTTAACACTTTCCAATATTGTTATTTTAATACAGTTCCAATAATAGATCATATTATAATATTATAATGATATTCTTTATAATTACTTATTTTAGGAATTCTCACTATGAGGTATATTCATTAAGGTAGAATATTTTTATCACTCACCTCATATTGTTCTTCTTATTTGATTATAAACTAGTTTCAGAACATAGTTTCGGAGGATGGAACAGAAACTATGTTCCAAAACTAGTTTATAATCAAATAAGAAGAACAATATGAGGTGAGTGATAAAAATATTCTACCTTATATTCTTTATAACCTAGCAGACACTAACCTTGATGGGGTGAGAGGGCTTAATGTATTACTGACACATTAATTAACAAAAAAAAAAAGATATATTCCTTAAACAAAACAAAATCAGACCATAAATTTGATTTGCTGAGAAAAGTTCTTTTTTTTTTTATATGAGATTCTGGTGTTTTGTTCCTTAATGCTGTACTATTTTCATTTGAGTTATCTGAGAAATGAATTATTCACTGGCTTTGGGACAGATAACCGTTTCAATAAAATTTTACTAAGTGTCTTGCTACAGATAGGAAAGGAGATTATGGGTATCTGAGAATAAAGTTCTTAGGAAAATTTTTGGACCAAAAAGAGATGAACAGACAGGTGAATGGAGAAGACTATACATAACAGTGAACTACATGGTCTTTATAGGAAGTCAGATATGTTAAGAATAGTTAAGTCTTGTAGGCTGCGATGGGCAGGACATGTGGCATGAATGGGGAATGAAAGAAGTGCGTGAAAGCTTCTTATAGGAAAACCATAGGGAAAATGCCCAATTGGTAGTCCAAGAATGAGGTGGGAGAATAACATTAACCATAATTGGAGGGAAGTAGATTATACAAGGAATGATTGGAAAATATTAGCTCAGGATACGGATGTATGGGAAGCTTATATCCATGCAGCCGTGAACCCAAAGTTCGATAGTGCCAGTGAGTTAATTATTCATGCTACAGATTTACAAAGTATATATGTATGCTATACCACAATACACTTAAACGTACATTTATTCTTAACTTCTCTTCGTATAACATTGCATATATATAATACTGAGGTCACAGGGTAAACATTCATAAGTCTGAAGATATGACTTTTCATGAGAGCTTATTAATATTCAAATAGCTTAATAATAATAATAATAATTGGAGGTTTACTTTATTTCTGACCAAGATATGTATACTATAAGAAATTAGCTATCACTTAAGAACTTTACTCTTATGATAGAGGAAGAAAAATTATGTATATGACATATTATTCTAACTCACTGGCACTATCAAATCTGTAGGTTAATGGCTGTGCAGACAAGTTTTCCATTCATCCCTATCCTGAGCTAATTTTTTCCAATCATTCCCTTTATAATCTATTTCCCTCAAATCATAGTTAATGTTATTCTTTCACCTCATTCTTGGTCTACCAACTGGATGTTTTCCCTCTGGTTTTCCTACAAGAAGCTTCCATGCATGTCTTTCACTCCCCATTTGTGCCACATGTCCTGCCCATCACAGTCTTTGAGACTTAACTGTTCTTATAATATCTGGCTTCCTATAAAGACCATGTAGTTCACTGTTAAGTAGTCTTCTCCATTCACATGTCTGTTCATCTCTCTTTGGTCCAAAAATGTTCCTGATAACTTTATTCTCAAATACTTGTAATCTCCTTTCCTCCCTTAAAGTAAGAGCCAATGTTTTATATCCATATAATACAACTGATAAAATAACAGTTTTATATATTTTCAATTTAACGTTTTTTGAAAGGAGTTGGGATGTCAAGTGTCCCTGTAATGCTTGACATATTATTCTACAAAATAAAAAATCACTAAAATAGGATTTAAGTACTTTTACCCTATTGCCACATTATTTATATAGCCAAAGTGGGATGTAAATTGAAAAAATAGTTCACAGTAATACTATCTTCCAACTGCAGAAACAGAAGGACAAAAGTGCATTCGGCTGGCATACTGATATATCATTTTTCAAGAGAAAAATTATACGCTCATACCGGGACTTGAACCCGGGACCCTTGGTTCTCTAGATCAAGTGGGATACTGATAAATGTTTCTTTCCTCCTTATACCAAGCACTTAAACAAGAGCCTTCCACCACATTCTACCTAGTGTCCATACAGCATTCTAATAAAATAAAATTTGCTGAATTCATAATATTATTTCTATCTGTAAGCATGGTACAGGACAAACTGTGAACTTTTAAGTATACTGGCATGTAACAGCATAACAATATTTATTATTATTATTATTATTATTATTAGGTATTCCTACAGTACTGTGGTCTAGAGTATTAATTCCATAATTAGCTAATCAACACATGCTTAAAATAATAATCAATAAGAGTTATAGGGCCTATGACCCCTGCTTCTTTGTTGTTTCTTTCATTTGACATGCAATATAAAAAGTCTGGACGTTCCTGTCCTATACAATAAGAAAAATAATGAAAATATAAAACTTAGAGGAAATGTGATTGTATAGTGTGCATGTTTGTTATTTAGATGACAATTCTGCTGCGAATGGATGACAAAATGAACCGACAACTCACATGTCTAGTGACAGAAATAGACACATCCCTTATGCTGGCACAAGAGCTTGTTCACTTTGGATTCATTAATGAGGTGAGTTTCTAACTTCCAAAATAATTGATAACTTACAATTTGGAAGTGTTATTACTAGAGATCCGTGAAAGTGGTTTTATTTTTAGGGAAAATTTGTTTTAAAATTTCAAGATTTTGATGTTATTGGGAATTTGGCGGTTATCCTAAAAAAATGTCAATTTGAGTCTTTTAAATCCTAGTTTAGTATATTAAACCCAATAAGAATGATATATCCAGTAGTTTAAGATCTAAATTTAGCTTGTACAATTGATATTGATTTTAATACACTAAAATGCATAAAATTTTAATCGTAGTCCCTAATTTGTAAGCAAACTTTACCTTTTAAGAAAAAGCAACCGTTGTATCTCTTCATTCTCATGTTTCATTCTCTGCCTTCGATCACTCACAACAACACTTCTTCTTCTTCTTCTTCCTTCCAGGTATTAGGCCAAGGCCTGTTACGATCCTATAGAAAATTTTCCCTCCAGCGTTTCATAGGACGGCCCAGTGATCTTCGTCCTCTTGGTATATAATTATAAACAGCTTTGGGGATCCGATTTGAACTCATTCTTTCAAGATGGTGTTTCCAATTTAGTTGGTACTGTTTAATATATTCCAAAATTGGCATAGTCTTCAATTCTTTTAAGATATCGGTGTTCCTTTTCCCTCAGGGGTCCTCATCTAGGGGATATGTGGATGGCGACCACAAGGTGCCCAAGCTGAGCAAAACATTTCTTCCACTTACTTGTGTTTTGCACTCTTTTAACTTTACTATCTAACCTCTCTTGGTTAACTCTTGTTTTTTTCGACCCCGATGCTATTAGGGCATCCGAGGGCTAGGGAGTCTTTCCTTTCTTCCATTTCTTCTTTCCTTTATTTTCTTTTCTTCTCCAGAAAAGCCTGACCAGAGGCTATAAAATGGCAGCCCCATCACTGGTCTTGCCTTCCTTTGGCCAGCAACCAATCGAAGGGACTATTATTATGCTTTCAAGTCTTTTACGAGAATTTCCCGGAAGGATCAAACTAATGACGACCACAACACTATACTGAGAAATAGATCTTTCTGAGTCCACATTTGAAATTGGATACCAAATGGCTTCAAGAGATATCTTGACAAACTCTGTGTACTCTTCCCTCAAAGAACAAATCATTTTGCAAATGTGTACATGGGTACTCTGGTTGTTTCAACTCTTATTTTATGAGACCTTGGAGAACAACATATCCTTCATAGGATTTAGAAGATTCAATGGCATTTGCATATGACAATTTCTTCAGTTCCACCATGGCACTGGCAGCACTGAGAATTTGATTATTAAGTGTCCTGGGGTCAAATGATTTACTAACTGCTGCAAACACCAATTTTGAAGGGTCTTCCACAATCAAGTTCTTCAGCTTCATAAGACTCTTTTGTGCAGTAGTTTTCACCTGGTTCATCACTTCAGATTTCCTGAGAGCTGTCATCTCTTGCAACAGTGTTGTGAGTTGTGTCGAGAATACCTCTTTTGTTAATAAACAAGCATGTTCTCCATAACATTTAGTTTGGGATGAAGAACATGAGCTGTGGGAACTGTTACCTCCCAAGAAGGTAATCAAATTAACAAATCGGTTGCAGTTATCAGCAACAAATTGAGCCTGAACTTTTGTGATGGCTAAGAATTGGGGACTTACATCTTCAAGAAACTTCACGCCACTGTTTTTTTTTTTTTTCACCCAGCTGCTCCATAATTTTCAATATGTCATCAAGGTATTCATGTACGAGGGCGGATCGGAAAGTAATGCACAATAATTTTTTTTAAAAAGTTTAATAGTAAAAAAAAAGGAAAAAAATCACAAATGAACTTACATCTTTTACCTACTTTTCGACATAGTCACCAACTTTCTCAACACATTTTTCCCATCGTGTTACCAGTTTCAATATGCCCTGTTCGTAGAAGTCCGTTTTGGTTGGAGTGTAGCCATCTGCGCACTGCTGATGCCTGCTTTGTTTCGGGCGTGTAGTGGTACGCCCACGACTCATCACCTGTGACGATTCCTTCCAGAAAGTCATGTCCTTGTGCGGTGTACCGCGTTAAGTGGTCTAAGCTTGCCATCATTCGCTGGCCCTTGTGGTCGTCTGTCAGGTTCTTAGGCACCCAGCGAGCACTAACTTTACGGAAGACATTGCTACGGTCCATATGCCCTTTGGCCCACAAAAATTGAACAACACTTCTCTGTTCCTCACAGGTGGACGACTGTAGCATGCACGCCATCTTTGTTGCATAGTTCAAGCTTCTCTCGCAAGAGGTGCACCTGAGAAAAAAATACCATCTGTAGTGAAAACTTCAAACTATATCTCTGTGAAATTTCAACATTCTAGCTGCAATACCAAGGCAGAAAAAAATTATTGTGCGTTACTTTCCGATCCGCCCTCGTATATACTTTGCAGCTTCAAACCATGTGTTCCATCTAGTTTGTACTGACATGGGAAAATGCCTAACTTTTCCAAGGTCATTCTTATATTTCTCACGAAGAAAGTCAAGATACAAATTCATGCTTTTTCTTGTATTGAGAAATGCAGCTTTTGTTTTAGCAACAGTTATGTTCAATTCATCTAGGCTGCTCTGCCAAATCTGACCCATCAAGTTGATTTTGTGGGCCCAGCATTGAATATGGGCAAGTTTCTCCCCCACTAAGCCCTTTAGAGTATTGGCACATAAAGTCATGTACCGTGCTGAGTCGGTAATAATATCTAGCACATTGTCATATCCAACTTCATATTTATTTAAAGTGTCCACAATACGTGTTAAACTGATGGCTTTGTCAAGCACAGCACTGGCAGCCAAGTAAACTCCTTGCTGATCCATGGCTTCCAAAAGACAAAACAAAATATTAAATATGCAGTTCCCAGACTTGTCATTTGTTTCATCACACATGATGAAAAGTTTTTTATCTTTTACTATTTGTTTCAATTCCTTTACTTTTTTGCCCCAATAATTGGTATGTAATGTTGCCAAATTCTATCTGCAGAAGACAAGTCACAACTGCCTTTTATGTATTTGCCGAACCATTCTCTCATTTTGGGATAATCTAACTTTTCCACACAAATTCCTGCACTCAAAAATGCCTCCATAGTGTCAACAATGAACTCTGTTTTATCTTCTTTTGCTTTTTTAGCCTGTAAAAAGGACCCTTCAACAGATAATTAGCGCTTCATTGGTGTCTTCTTATTCTTAGTGTTTTTGTGAGTTTCACTGGCTATGTGTTTTAGCAACGAGTCCTTTCACTCGCCTCATACTTCATAACTCCTCGCAGACCCAGGTTTCGTCACATCATTTGTGACATTCTCAATGCTGTGTCACGTTCACAACTGACATCCAACAGTCTTCTATCCTGCAGACTGACCTCCGCGCCATCTGATGGCTGACCGACGAACTTCCAAATCAATCCCCTCTTCTTATAACCGGGTATTTCAAAATTCATAGTTTTCATTCTTGCAAATGTAAATTTTTTCCCAAATTGTGAGTTCCTTCGGTTTTTCCAAATGTTTAAGTAATTTTGTTTTGGTTTCTATTCTATGTTTTTCTGACCAGGCATGTGCAGCTATTGCAGATTTTTCCATTTCTTCATTTTTACCATTTCTGAGGTGTTCCTTTAATCTTGTATTTAGATTCCTTTTTGTTTTTACTATGTATATCTTTTCATAATCTTTACAATTAATTTGATAAATTCCTAAAAAATCATACATAATGAACATTTTAGTGGTGTGTGCAGGAGTAGATGGTTCTTACACTAAGTTTTTATTGCAGGCTGACAGAGAGAAAATTGCGGTACTGATTGAGGACACACTGCAGAGTTGTTACAAGCAGCTGTTCCCTGATGCACCGCAGACTGCTTCGCTAGTGTCTGTACATTCAGGCAGTTAATAGTGGCTACACAGCCCGCTGGTTGTACCGTGGCCGGTGGGCTGCTGCTACTGCTGCTGGAATATAATTAATTGCTCCCACTTGAAGTTTTTCATGTATATTTTTGGTGCAGTAAGCTAGTCAGTCACTTGTACTGTGCATCACCCAGGCCTGTATACCATATGTCTCATTAAAACATACTTGAACAAGAAATTTGCTCTTAATAAAATATTGCTTGAAAAAAATAGGTATTGTCATCTACTTTTACCAGGTTACTTGATATAATTTAATAGAATCATGGATAGAATATGAATTCATTAAAATCCAAAATAAAATTGAATATTTAGTCAAAACAGGTCCACTGAGTAAGAGGGTCCAAAATCCAATAGGTGTAATGTGTGAAGTAGTTCAATTATGTAAAAATATTGAACTTCCAACTTGAAATACAGATCCAAGTTAAGTAGAAAAATTTAATTTGTGACTTACATTTTACAGAAAAACCTGTGCTTTGTAATGGATTATGTAATTGACTTTAAATTTTGTCCTCATTGTCTGATAAAAAAATCACAGGAAATTAACAATATTGAGAAATGGAATACTTACAACAGAAAATCATATTAGATATTTGGTATCAAAGATATTAAACTGACATTTTTAAAAACCCTATGCCAGTCCTTAATGAAATCTTTGATATCAACATCTAATATTATCAGTCCTAAATATTAAATTTATCACTTCTCACCGAATGACAAATTTTATTTGAAGAGAAAAATGTACATTTTTATTTAAGTAAAATTTTATCACCTCACCTCATGTTCTTCTTAGGCCGGTTTCGAGATCTTCTTTGGTTCCGTCCTCAGAATTTTCAAGACAACATAAGAAAGGTCATGAAAATACTGTGTGTGGAACCAAAGAAGCTCCTGAAATCAGTCTAAGAACAAGAAGAATATGAGGTGAAGTGATACAATTTTACTTAAATAAATAATATCTTGTACTGTTGATTCCTAAAAAGTCAACAAGAAAAATAATCGTCTGAATTGGGATTTGAACCATATGTCTCTGGTTTTGTACACCAGTGTGTTATCCACAAAGCTACTAGGCATTCTGATTCAAACACACATTATTTCTCTCTTTTATTATATGAATTTCTGCATGGGAATCTAAACTAAAGGAGAGAAATAATATGCATTTGAATTGGAGTGTCTGGTAGCTTGGTGAATAAAGCGCTGATGTACAGAACCAGAGTAATCAGGTTCAATTCCCAATTCAGTATATAGTTTTCTATTTAAAACTATGAGGTTTAATTTAAGAATTAAATTAATATTTTATTTCCTCACCTTATATCCTTTTTCTTCTAGACTGCAGTTTCAGAGCTATATTTCCATCATCAGTAGCCTCTCGTCGACCGGTGTTAAGTCGTTTCTTGACAGTTTACTTCTTCCTTCTATCGGTGGACCGATAAACCTCTAGATCAAATCAAAACTTGCAGGAGTTTCAAAATTCATGAGTTTATCTTCCTTGTTTTTTTGGATGTGGTTTTTTTTTCCAGACTGTGAGTTCTTTCTGTTTTATCTGTGTATTTGATTAGGCTAGCTTTTGTATCAATTAAATGTTTTTCAGACCAAGCATGGGATGCTACAGCTGACTTGTCCACTTCACCCTTTTTAACATTTCTAAGATGTTAACTAGATTGAAAGAACAGCTTAGAAATGTCAGAAAGGGTGAAGTGGACAAGTCAGCTGTAGCAGCCCATCGTCTGGAAAATATTTAATTGATACAAAAGCTAGCCTAATCAAACACACAGATAAACAGAAAGAACTCATGGTCTGGGAAAAAAATCCACATCCAAAAAAACAAGAAAGATAAACTCATGAATTTCGAAACTCCCGCAAATTTTTATTTGATCCAGAGGTTCATCGGTCCACCAATAGAAGGAAGAAGAAAACCGACATAACACCGGTCGATGAGAGGCTATTGATGATTGAGATATAGCTCCGAAATTGCAGTCTAGAAGAAAAAGGGTATGAGGTGAGGTAATAAAAATATTAATTTAATTCTTATATAGTTTTCTCTTCAAATAAAATCTAATTTTGTTGTTATATTTTTAATTTATCATTTTCCAGTCCTGGACAGAATTTTATTTTCGAAAGAAAAATTAATGCTTGAGCCCGGACTCGAACCCCAGTTCTCTGGCTATGCACGCCAGCATGATAACTGTTACACCACTTGAGCTCCAATACGAACGTTAACAATGCTTTCCTCTTTAAAAAATCTAATGTTAATTTACTTAGTGTGCATTGTATTCAATGATCATCTTAATACCACTTGGAATGAGGCTAAAATTCACAGTCCAAATCCATAATCCATTATAAAACACGAGTTTCACTATAAAGTGTATTGTAAATGCCAGGTAATCTCATGTGGAATGTTACTCAATATAACTTTGATAATTAAGAAATAATAATAAACCTTAATGCAGTTAATTCTATTTGAAGATAATGAGAAATAGAAATATTCTTTTTTCTTCACTGTCGCAATTCAGAATTAACAGTATGTTCTTAATCATTGGATTTCTAACTTTATACTTCTCAAAACTGATAGGAAGTAACATTCAGTAATTTATCAAGAGATAAATCACCTCATATTTTTGTGATGTAACATATAACAACAAAATATGAGGTGACATGTATATTACCAGTTCAATCTCCTGATTTCCATACACATTTAAAGGATTTAATCAGATTTCATAATTGGCAAAAATGATGTATGTAACATGTGGAACTTGTTTCAAATAATTTCTTGGCCTCAAATAAAAGTAAATTTTGAATTCATGACATTGTTACAAACCACAAATGAGTGAATGTATAATCTATAACTTTTCTTCAGATCTTCACTTGTTTACAGAAATGATTAAAAACATAACAGTTTGAAAAGGCATAAAAATGGTCCTGCTCAAACAAATATTATTTTAATAAAATTACTATGGGAGGTAACAAATTATGAATCTAGTTAGAGGCATAAAGATGGCTGAAGATGAAAGGGATACCTCTTGAAACTGCAGTACTGTGCTGTTTGAAGAACATGGAGTTTATGAGGTGGGATTTCATGACTCACTATTTAATAGTTATTAAATCCAATTCTAAAGTTCGGCAAGCAAAATTTAATCTCCAAATTCATAAAATCAACACCAAATTGCTGTTCAGAAAATTGTGTTAATGAAAAAATTTCAACAGTTGGAGTTTGACTGAAGAGATGAAGGCAAATGGCCTTAGAAACCTGTATCGTGAAAACACGAAACTTTAGGAAGTGAAACATAATAATGTATTATCCAACTCATTTATAAATTTAAAATTACCTCATAGTGTTACTTCCCACTGTAATTTTTATTAAATTTTCAATTGATATTTAAATTGTATCAATTATTTAAAAGTTTTTTTGTTTGACCTGTCTTGCTCAGTGTGCTGGCTAGTAAAATTAAGTGAATATCCAGATTTAACCACAAAGCTTATTTATATCAGCAAATTTCAAAATGATCATGATCTCCTGATGTATTAATGCTTGAAGGAAGTTATGAAGTATAATCCTCAATCAACTGATGGAATCTTGTATCAAATTGAATTGAAATTATATGCCTCATAAAATAAATCTTCAAAACTAAACATGTCTGTGTTCTCAATTAGATCTAATTGGACAGCATTGTGCATCAACCAGCTATGCGCCATTATGTAAGTTTCGAGAAAAATACATTTAAATTTTAAGTCAATCTTCACTAATAGTGAGTGGAGAACATATTTTTAACGACTCACCTCATACAATTTCAAATTTCAAAAAAAAATTTCTCTTCAAATATAATTCATCCTTCAGTGAGAAGTGTTAAATTAATAATAAAAACATCAATTGAAGCTCTACTGGCTTTATAAAGTAGTGTTTAAATTCCCAATAAATGTCTTCTTAACTAAGAAGCAGCCATTTGCAAAGATAGAAGCAAAGGCTTCATAGCATTTGATGCTGGGAATTACAATATATATAAGAGAAAAATTTGCGTCTAGATCAGAACTCACCTCGATAGCTCAGATGGTAGAGCATTGGCCTAGAAAGCCAAAGGTCCCGGGTTCGAGTCTCGGTCTGGGCGAAAAATTTTCTCTTCAAATATAATTTCAAATTTCTTTGATACCGACGGTTTCAGACAACATCTTGTCCCTCTTCAGTCATGACTTTCACTGATGAAATTCTCTAGTTGTTGATTTCTCTATGGACGTCACCTCTTGTTGGTTGGAATTATAAATTTTGAAATTCAATTTTTATCCACTGGAATATTGAAGTTCATAGATCAATATTTATTCTTCTGAATGAATATCTCCTCCCAAACTGTCAATTCCAATGGTTTTGTTTCAAAAGTTTTGCCTCTTTTCCAATTTTATGAAATTCTAGCAAACTATGTGTAGCAATTGTTGATATCTCAATTTCACAATTTTTAATATTTCTAAAATGTTCTTTAGTATGTGTTTCCAAATTCCTTTTTGTTTTTCCTATATATACTTTGCTACAATCATTACAATTTATTTGATAAATTCCAGATTTCTTAGTGTCTGGGATCTTCACTATTTATTGCAGCATCTAACTAACAATACTGGATATTGCAAGTTATTTTATTTGTTTGACAGTTGTGCATCAACAGTCTTAAGAATGACAACATTTGGCACTTGGCTGCATAATGCAAAATTTGGATTAGCATTTATGAAAAATGTGGTTTCATAACCGTTTGTTGCAAAACACAGAATCTTGAATAGAGCTGATAGCATTTACATTTTCTTAACAATAAGGCTATATTTAAAGATTTGCATACACTTACTTAATGGGCCAGTGACACAGATGGCATCAAAATCTTACTTTTTAAATGGTGCTTAGCTGATTGATGCATAACATGTCCAATTGAGAGTGAGAAAAAGTTTTTGAAACATGTCTAGGTGAGAAAAATTATTTTCTTAGATAGTGTGTACATTTTCAATTCAGCTTATCACTTAACTGTGTCACTTCATTGACTTATATATTTACATTAAATTAATGGCACAACAACTATAAAGAGCCAGGGCTGACTGAAGTGGGTGCTGTTTCTGACTAGTAGAAAACAGTGCAGGGAGTCAGTCACGTAGTTAGTATATTTCAATCTCTCAGCCTTAGTTTTAGTTTTCTTAGATTTTACTACTTCTCATGTCAAATATCTGCTCTGTTGTCCTCACAAATATGAATGGATTATTAATTTATACATATTATAATCTTAATCAAATGTGTGCTTTTTTTTTTTACTTGCAACATATGTCTAGGCCAAAAGGAGTGTTTCAGAGATCAGTTCCTAATTTATGAACATAGAGGCTAACACAGTTGTTTTTGGTAATGTACGAGAAGTTGATAACATGTATTTACACCTTGCTTTGAAATGCACAACAAAATAGGAGAGAAGTGGTGCATAAATTGGAAAAAGTCCACATTAATGCTGTCTGTCCACCAGGTTTTTTAACTTGAAGCATGAAAAATAGAGTGGATTGGCATGAGATGTATGTGGTTTTGGTTCTAGTTGAACCAGAACATATGTGAAATTGATATTTTAAGTGGCATGGTTTAGTCAGGATAAGATTCAGATTAGACATGGTTGCCTGGGTGATACACATGTTCAGATATAAGCTTGGCGTATGTAATCAGCCGTTTCTATTGTAATTTGGCTTGAATGTAACATTGTGTTGCCCTCCCGGCCTGTGATAAATTCTCATTATCAAATGAACTGTATGGATGTGGTGATATGAATTTAAATTCCGTTCTCCTCTTTATTCAAAAACTGCCCTTAAAGTAACAAGTCTTACAGTGGTGCCATCTGCCAGCTTTCCTTGCTTCCAGTAGTAATTACAATTATCAAATATTTTGAATTAGTAAATTAAATATTTGCATCAATTGATGAGAGAAATTATTTGAAGGCGTCAGCCATAAATCTTATGATGTGCAGTCTATCTCTTCTTCCAAAATTTACAGTTTAATCCCAGTCAATATTGATGGCATTTTTTGATTGAAGATAATTCACGGATGCTGCTTCCTTCAGAAGGGATTTAAAAAAAAAATTACATCTTATGCCATAAAGATGTGTGACATGTTTAAGAAACATTGGTTATTGAAGATTGTAGATGGCAAAATTTTCAAGTGTAGGAGTTTGACCCATGGCTCATGAGTAGTCTTTTATGAAAATCACTAAAGAAACACAGCGGGGAATCATATATTCAAGAATTTAAAATTCTGCATGTTAGTATTTTACTATATTTAAAAACTTATCTCATAAACATTGCAATTAAAATCTGGCATAAAAAAGCTTAGGTTCTTCATTAAAATTCATCGGAGAACATATTGTTTAAACAACTCACCTCATAAGATTCATGCTTCCATGATATCGCGATTTCAAACATAATCATGTTCATCGTCAGCCATAACTCCGACAGTCGGAGTTATGGCTGACGATGAACATGATTATGTTTGAAATCGCGATATCATGGAAGCATGAATCTTATGAGGTGAGTTGTTTAAACAACTCCGACTGTCGGAGTTATGGCTGACGATGAACATGATTATGTTTGAAATCGCGATATCATGGAAGCATGAATCTTATGAGGTGAGTTGTTTAAACAATATGTTCTCCGATGAATTTTAATGATTATACCTCATAATGTTTACTTCCCAACATTAATTAAATATAATTAGGTTCTTCATATTCCATAAATCTATGTCATGGGACCCCTGCTTGATTTCTCTTCCAAAGAAAGCCATACTCAGGATTTTTATACACTAAAAATTTTATCAACCCTGACTGGGTTTGAACCCACAACTGTCTCTATAGTATAAGAGATAGGACCATAGATGCCAATGCCTACTAAAAACCATGTAAAAAATCATATTTAAACTTATTTAACCATGAACTTCGATGTTCTGAACAAACCAAGCTTGATTATGAAGTTCTTCAAAAGTACATCAAATGGCAGTTTGGATAATTACCGGCAATAGAAAAAATTGACAGTCGTGAAAACAGCTGGATGGAAAAGATTTTTTTTTTCCCCCGATGCTGCGGTGCTGTGTTAAAAAAACATAGATATATAAGGTAAGAAGAATTTGCGATTCATTTGATTTACAATTTTCTCTTCAAATATAATTTGTCTTTCAGTGAGAAGTGATAAATTTAATATTAAACATTAAATTAAATTTTAGATTTACAACCTTTCTTCGTGGCTTTTTTTTTTAAATTGTATAAATGCAATGTAATGAGAATTGCTGATGACATGGTTAGAAATGTTTTTACAGTAAAAATTAATTCTCCATCTAGGGTTAAATAACAAAATTTGGTCCTCTTTACCAAATGAGGCATGGACAAACATCCTACAAATTTTTTTCTGCCATCTGTTGTTCGTTTCATGAGTTCAATGTATCAAAACTCCAACGTTCTTTTCACTGAGTTTTGTAGAATGACTTACAAGAATAACATTTATGTTTTTAAATTCTAAACTAAACGAGAAAAGATACAGATTTAAAAAAAAAACCTCTGAAAATTCTAGATATATAAGTTTATTTTTCATAAGTTTGCAAAAAAAAATATACTCTAAAAATAAATGCAACTTTTAAAAACTCAGATTAATTTCAGTTTCATATTGATGTGCCGTAACTCACTTTCTCATAAGATGGTTCATATAATTGTATGTGTATAAAAATTAACAAATCATTATATCTTAGTCCTTGTATAATTTCAAGGGACATTAGGAACATTTTTTTTTAATTAAGTCGATATTATATGACAAAATAAAATTACATGTTAATGCATATTATTTCAAGACTTTTAAAAACATACACTTTTAATTCATTTTTTTACTAAAATAGACTCCAGTGTTCTATAAAGCATTTTTTTAATGAGGTGCGAATTGGTGGATACTGTTTTGTTATTTTGAGGGCATTTATTGGATCTAGCAGGCTGTGGTTCTTCGCTTTGTGTTTAACTTTGCAATACTCAAGTAGAGATAATGACAATGGCTCATAAGATATAAAGGGAGGTGCTGCTATCTAGTGTTTTATTTCCTCTCCCAAGAGCTTTTAAAAATGTTTTTGCTCAAATTGCAAGTGCAGTGTAATTTGACTACATGTTACCAACATACAAAAAAAAAGGAACAGTTCTTCCCTAGTCTACAGAAATGAAACATTGGCACTGCTTAGTTTGGCTCATATTGAGTTAGTCGAAGACTGCGATGATGTATGCATATCCAGGGGTTGGAGAGTGTTTCGTGCTTGTACTGTGTAAGGGTTGATGCAACCCCCTCTGCTGGCTGGTTTCATAACACTCAGCCATTATTGTTCATTAAACAATATTCATATGACAATGTGTGTTTTAATAAAACCTGTCTTATGCCAATTCTTGCTCTAATATAACCAAAAAAACCTTTACCATATTATTATCAACATCATTATTATTGTCCCACCTCATATTGCACAGCTAATTGGATACCTTAAAGTAGAAAAGTGCCAAAATCCTTAAAAATAAAACTATATAGAGTGATGCATTGTGATAATGTAAGAGGTGAATTTGGGGGTAACTGACCATAACAATTGCAACAAAATAACATTTTAATTTTTTTAGCATTTAGATAATAGCACACTACTTTTTCTCTTCATAACTAACTGACTCACGTGCACTATTGAACCCATAGTTTCAATATATTACTAATATCTTCAACATCTATAAAGATAATGAAATCTCTATTAAACAAGATGGCAAACTATCTTCTTGGAAAAAAGATCAACACTGGAGAAGACAGGGATGTGGACTTTCACCGGTGCTTTTCATTATATATCCATTCATCCATCCATCCATAGTAATTCTGCCCGAAGGCAGGTCTTTCACTGTAATCATAGCATTTTCATGCTATGCTATGCTAGGGAATTATAGGTGTGGTAATTTCCCGTTGCTTTTCACACCGATGAAGGGTGATGATGATGATGATAAGATGAATATGAATGATGATGATGATGGTCATATGATTTCGGGGAACATTTGGGCATTAAAGTTTTCCTGATATTTGTCTTACAGGTGAGGAAAAACCCCGATAAAAACCTCACCCAGAAAAACTGTCCCGAGCGGGGATCGAACCCGGGCCCACTTTGGCTACCTATGGTAGTGAAGCATGGACACTAAAAAGACGACATGAAAGCAGAATAACAGCTTGTAAAATGAGATTCATGCGCAGAACAGCAGGTTACACCAGATGGGATCGGAAAAGGAACACTGATATCTTAAAAGAATTGAAGACTACGCCAATTTTGGAATATATTAAACAGTACCAACTAAATTGGAAACACCATCTTGAAAGAATGAGTTCAAATCGGGTCTCCAAAGCTGTTTATAATTATGTACCAAGAGGACAAAGATCTCTGGGCCGTCCTATGAAACGCTGGAGGGAAAATTTTCTGTAGGATCGTAACAGACCTTGGCCTAATACTTGGAAGGAAGAAGAAGAAAAAGAAGAAGGTTCATGACCACATGGACATAAGCTCTCCGTACATCCCTATCCTGAGCTAATGTTTTCCTATCATTCCCTATATAATCTACTTCCCTCAAATCATAATGTTATTCTCCCACCTCATTCTTGGTCTACCAACTGAGTGTTTTCCCTCTGGATTTCCTACAAGAAGCTTCCATGCATGTGTCTCATTCCTCATTCGTGCCACATGTCTTGCCCATCACAGTCTATGAAACTTAACTGTTATTATATCTGGCTTCCTATAAAGACCTCTGTTATGAAGTCATCTCCATTCACCTGTCTGTTCATCTCTCTTTGGTCCAAAAATTTTCCTAAGAACTCCCTTTCCTTCCTTAAATAAGAGTCCCATGTTTCGCATCCATATAGTATAACTGGTAGAATCCATCCATAGTAATTGTGCCTGAAGGCAGGTCCTTCACTGCAATCATAGCATTTTCATGCTATGCTTGCAGCTTTACTAGGGATTTGTAGGTGTGGTAGCTTCCCATTGCTTTCCACACTGGTGAAGGATGATGATGATGATAATAAGGATGATGATGATGGCCATATTATTTTGGGGACCGTTTGGGCCTTGGAAGTTTTCCTGACATTTGTCTTACAGGTGAGGAAAAACTGCCCCGACCAGGGATCGAACCCGGATCTGCTGCGTGACAAGGCAGCACGCTACCTCGAGACCACAGCGGTGGGCAACTGATAGAATAATAGTTTTACGTATTTTCAGTTTACCATTTTTTAAAATGAGGTTTTTCTCTTCAGAGCATTTATACGGAGTATGTATAGGTTTCAATCTATTTAACAGAAAATATGGTGTTTCTTAGTAACTGGCATAACTGTAGAATGACATGTTTTACCGTATGAGAGTAAAATAATAATCCCTGAAGTTTTTAACCTTATTTAAACGAGCATCTGTTAATAAAATAAATATATGAGGAGTTACAAAACACATGTTTTAAGTTTTATGTTCTAATAAACTTCAGTCACTAATTATACAGAACAAAGGTAACTGACATAACAACTAATGCTTCTGTGTGGTGCAAGAATTTTAATTAAAATAAATAATTCTTTGTCATGTATGATTTTGTTCATATTCTACAATACTTCGGAATGTAGGCATTTGGAAATCATTTTAATAGTCAATATACCACTTTGGAAAGCACAGAAGAAACTTTAATTTTCATGTGTTGTGTCAAATTTTACATGGAATTCACCAAAAAGAGACCATCCACTTGTGTTTCATAAGCAAGATATTTAGGTTTTATTTAATTAATAGAGTGTTAGAATTTTCATGACTCACCTAATTTTTGTAGATTTCTTGAAGACCAATTTTGATATGTTACGTATTATTACCTTTTAACTGTTGAATCAGTTTTAAATCGGCTGCACCATATGGTTTCAATATTCTTATAACTAAGTCACTGCACTATCAATCCCACAGGTTAATGGGTGCACAGACATCCCTATCCTGAGCTAATGTTTTCAGTCTTCTGTATAATTTGTTTACTTACTGGCACTATCGAACCCGTAGGTTCATGGCTGCACAGACATAAGCTCTCCATATATCCCTATCCTGAGCTAATGCTTTTCAGTCATCCCTTATATAATCTACTTCCCTCAAATCATACTTAATGTTATTCTCCCACTTCATTCTTGGTCTACCAACTGGGCGTTTTCCCTCTGGTTTTCCTACAAGAAGCTTCCATGCACGTCTTTCATTCCTCATTTGTGCCACATGTCATGCCCATCTATGAGACTTAACTGTTTTCATTATATCTGTCTTCCTATAAAGACCATGTTACCTCCATCAAATCATAGTTAATGTTATTCTCTGCCTCATTCTTGGCCTACCTATTGGGCACTTTCCATCCAGTTTTCTAACAAGTAGTTTTCATACCCCTCTTTTAATTCCCTATACGTTCAACATGCCCTGCAGATTCAAAATTCTTACAGCAAATTGTGCATATATCAAATGTTCTTCACTTACAGAGGAAAATACTTCAGACAAAGAACAGGACTTGCAATGGGAAATCCATTATCATCATTTTTGGCAAATATGTTCGTGGGAAACTTCGAAAGTCAGTTAATAAAAGCATGCCCTTTGATTTTCAAATTTTGGTATAGGTATGTGGATGATACCATAGCAATAGTTTAACACCAACACTTGGAAGTTGCTATTACACTTTTGAATATTCGTAATAAAAAAAAATTACTATGGAAGTTGAAAATAACCAACAAATTCCATTTTTAGAGCTAAAATTGATCAGAAATAAAGAAAAAGGGAAAATAGAATTTGAAATGTACAGGAAAAGAAACACACACTGATAATCATATTGAAGTAACAGGTTTCAACCATATTGTACATAAACAGGCAGTCTTTAATAGTTTAGCATACAAGCATGTGAACATCCCCATAAACAGAGAAACTTTTAATACAGAGAAAAAACACATTAAAGATAACAAAAGAGAATGGTTTTAAGGAAAAGGTGATTCATAAGAAAATATATAGATTAAAAAAGTGATAAATGAAAGTTCTCTTCAGACAGATAAAGAAATTGGTAAAAAAATTTATATACTATCCTTTAGCATTTAATAAGTTTTAAAAAAATTCAGCAAATTTAACATTAAATTAGCACCGAAAAATTATTACAGCCTGAATAGATTAATTAAAACAAAAATGAAAAGATTGATGAAGACATTAAATAAGGGGTTTATTAAATTGATTGTAAAGATTGTGGAAAAAATATACATAGAAAAGAACAAAAAGGAACTTGAATACAAGATTGAAATAATGCCTTAGAAATATTAAAAATGGGAAAATAGAAAAATCTGCAATAGCTGCACATGCATGGTCAGAAAACACAGAATCAAAACAAAGTTAAAATTATATTTGAAGAGAAAAATTATACACCCAGACTGAGACTCAAACCCAGGACCTTTGGCTTTCTAGGCTAATGCTCTGGCAAGTGAGCCTTCTGGGCGAGTTCCAATCTAAATGCTAATTTTTTTCTTATATATGTCGTCAATTCCCACACAATTGGCCTAGAAAGCCAAAGATCCTGAGTTTGAGTCCCAGTCTGAGCATATAATTTTTCTCTTCAAATATGATTTGTCCATGAAATGAATAATGAAAATATCAAAAGTTCAAATTACTGAATCAGTTAGTTAAATCTAAGGAACTCAATTTGAGAGAAAATTTACATCCACAAGAATAAAGGGAAAATAATGAATTTTGAAATTCCTGGGGGGGGAAAAAAAATGTTTTCGAAGTTCATCAGCCAACAGAGGGAGAAGAAATCAACCTACAAGATCGCCAACTGCAAATTCAACAGTTAGAAAGCATTGACAATGACACATAGAGTGTGGAAACTGCAGTCTGCAATAAAACTATAAATATGAGATGAGTCATAAAAAAACCTAACTCATAATAATTATTTCTTTTAGCAACATTTATTTATCTTATTTCCAATGTTTAATTTTGGCACTTTGGATCTGTCTACTTTAAGGTATCCAATTGCAGAATGTCATTGCACAGGATGCAATTGGTGTCAAATTTTTAGTTTGAATCCCAAAATGTTTTAATATACAAGTGGCATTCAATCCAGGTGTGCAATTACTTCTTAGTGGTTATGTAAAATTTAAAATTACAATTAGACATCAAATTCTTTTAACTTATTTATGAAAGCAGGATTTCTCTGTATTAACAGGAATCAAAACAAGACTCTAGAATCTCTACTGATACACTAACAAATATTCATTCGTAAATTGAAGAGCTTAATGAGAAGGATCAACATTATATTATTTTTAGTCTGATCATCTTACCTCAATATTAATGTTGATTTGTTCTTGAACATGTTTCAAAACAATTCTGTTTTATCGTCAGCTTGTCCAGACTGGTTTTATTTATGTTGCACAACCTGGATGTCGATGTCAGCTCCATCCTGTGGTTGGCCAAAGAACCTCCAAACCGATGGAGTGTGACCTTGTTTGGAGGTTCTTTGGCCAACCACAGGATGTTGCTGACATCCAGGTTGTGCAACATAAATAAAACCAGTCTGGACAAGCTGATGATAAAACAGAATTATTTTGAAACATGTTCAAGAACAAATCAACATTAATATTGAGGTAAGATGATCAGACTAAAAATAATATAATTAAAATAACCTCAAAATATCACTTCCTAATACTAAATATTAATTACAGGATCAACATTATTAAAATTCATTGTAAACTCCATTTTTAAATTTATGCTGATGATGGGACTAGTCCCGAAAGGCCTTACAGTAACTTCATGTTTTAATGGTTGAGGAGATGGACCTAAGAAATATATAATTTTAAATAATGAGAAGGAAACAAGCTCAGTTATCTCATTAACAGGAAACAAAAGTTTTTAGTTTGTAATGTTTTTTCTGTAGTTACGTAATGTAGTTAGATAAAAATCCATAGTTTAGTTTTCTACTCGTACTTTATAGTAAAACTAGGTTACTTAATGACTGATTTCACTTATATGGAACTATTTTGCTTACGTTTTCAGTTCTCCACCATGAATAATTACAAAGCATTGTACTTTTGTTTCATCACGTCCAATTTTTTTTTTCAAAATTTTTGAAAATGTCTAAATACTGAAATTAGTGTACATCCTTAGATAAATGTTATTATTATTATTATTATTATTATTATTATTATTATTACTGCATTAACTGAAATGTTATAAAACAAAGGAATTAAATTATGAACAAAGTTTTTAACTTTCACAGGGAAAAAATCACTATGAGGTTTAATTTAAGAATATTAATATTTTTAATACCTCATCCTCATAATCTTTATTCTTTTAGACTGCAGTTTCGGGGCTATATCTCCATCATCAGTAGCCTCTTGTTGACCAGTGTTATGTCGTTTCTTGGTGGCTTTCTTCTATTGGTGGACCGATGAACCACTGGATCAAATCAAATTTTGCGGGAATTTCGAAATTCATGGATTTTTCTTTCTTTTTTTTTTTTTTTGGATGTGAATTTTTTCCCTAACGCTGAATTCTTTCTGTTTATCTGTATGTTTGATTGGTCTGAAAAACATTTAATTGGTACAAAAGCTAGCCTAACCAAACATATAGATAAACAGAAAGGACTCTTGGTTTGGAAAAAAAATCCACATCCAATAAAAACAAGAAAGAAAAACTCATGAATTTCGAAATTCTGCAAATTTTGATTTGGTCCAGAGGTTCATCGGTCTACCAATAGAAGGAAGAAGAAAACTGCCAAGAAATGACATAACACCGGTCTACTAATGATGAAGATATAGCTGTGAAACTGCAGTCTAGAAGAATAAAGGATATGAGGTGAGGTATTAAAAGCATTAATTTAATTCTTGAACAAAGTATTCCTAAATTTCAACCTTTTTTGTTTAATATTATCAGGGAACTTGAAGAAAGTTCACTTCATTTCTACATTTATTCACATGCCATTATTAAATCTTATTATTTTTTTAAAAGAAAATCTCTTATGGTGCAATAATACAACTTCTGTTGAACTACAGCACTGCCAAAGAGCAGAATTCCAAAAGCAGGTAATGAATCCAGTATCATCCACACAGATGTATCAGTACTTTGCATAATACATTCTGCTTTTATAGCTATTTTTATCTGTCTTCCTATTTTGCCATCAATTACATGTAATTTTTTTTTGTTTCTCAGTCAATGTTTAAGCTTTGAAAGCCGAAGCAAAATAATTTCTGAAGAAAAGTTCTGTTTTCTACAGTGTCACTTTGTGATTGTGTGTTTTTGTTACACTTGTGGTAACTATATTTACAAACCAAAGAATAATAATTATTGACAAGGTGTAAAAATGGCTAATTAGCATATTTTGGTGTTAAATTTGGTGATCAAGGTAAATCATGATGCCCACATTCTGTATATGTTGTAGAGTAGATATCTCCTTACTGAAACTAGGAATACAGTAAAAAAAAATGGTAAATTCACTGCTAAAGAATGTGATTAGCAACCTCAGGAATGAATAGGTATTTCCTCACGATTTAACAATTAAGCCATTATCCTTCTAGCTTCCCGATATTTAATAACAATGTCTGAATGGATATTCAAAGTTTGGCATGATTTTAAGTGTTTCATATTCATAATCTCTATTAGAAAATTCAACATAATGAAATAAAAGATCCATAAGCAGTTCAGAAATATAAATGTAAACTGGAGCATGGATTAAAACAGATTACACCAACACAAGATAATATCTAATTGCAATGGGAAGAAAATAAAAAGCATAATTTATGCAGTAGCAGAAGAGGAGTTGGAAACTGGAATTTAAATGCCAGAAGAATAGTTTAATGAGGAGTGTCAAAATGCTACTGAAAAAATAACAGAGCATATAGGAAATTCTAACAGAGGCTTGGAACAAGAAACTTTATTGAAGATTATAGGAATAAAATAAGAAAAAGAAAGTAATACTGAACTAGAGAAATTTGAACTTTCATGTAGGTCAAAATGATTCCAAAAATTTGTATAAATGTGGCTGTCGGCCGCGGTGAACTAGTGGTTATGTTCCTTGCCTCTGGTCATGGGTTCAAACCTTGCTGTGTTCGATGGATTTTGTTTTTTTTTTTAGGATGGAAAAAATCCAAGGAGTATGTCCTCTGCGAGGGACTTTTAAGCCGTGGGTCCCTAGTCTGAAGATTTAAATAAATTAACCGGTGGGGTCAGGATTTTTAAACTGACCCAAACCTTCTGGCGGCCCTGGGGTCGACTCAGCCTCTAACTGAAATGAGTACCATACACTTGTTCTGGGGGTAAAGGCGGCCGTCACTCAGGGCTGACATCAAGTGCCAATTGTTCAGAAAAAGTGGGAGCCTTAACCTCCCACTACCCCAAGGGCCTCCCGATGCCTGTAGTGGGAATACTTTACCTTTTAACTGATGCATTACCCTCTTTAAGGTACATTACAGATTTCTTTTATATTCAAATATATTAAATTGTGATAAAACATATAAATATTTACAATTAAATTAATTTTTTTATGGGGGACAATATTCCTTTTTCCATGTATAAAATTAAAATTCTTTTATGTATATATGCATATGCTTGTTGTATTGAGCTAACTTCCTTTTTTTTTTCTTTTTTTTTTATATATATAACTGCAAGCAATTAAGCAACTAACTAACTAACTCACTGGCACTATTGAACCCATAGATTCATGATGGGTGCATAGACATAAGCTCTCCATACATCCTTATTCTGAGCTAATGTTTTTCAATCATCCCTGAATAATTTAAATCTCTCAAACCATGGGTTAAATTTATTCTCCCATGTCCCATCTCATTCTTGGCATACATACTGGATGTTTTCCTACAATAATTTTTCATGCCCTTCTTTCATTTCCCATTTGTGTGTCCTGCCCTATGAGACTTAACTGTTATTATATCTCAGGTTCCCCATTATATAATCTCCATTAACCTGTCGTTCATCTCTCTTTGGTCAAAAAATGTTTCTAAGATCTTTATTCTCGAATACACATAATATTTTCTCCTCCCTTAAAGTAAGATTCCATGTTTTGCATCCATATAATATAACTGGAAGAATAACAGTTTTATATATTTTCAGTTTAACTTTTTTGCAAGAAGCTGGATTGACAAGAATCCTTGTAATTTGTAATAGCATGCATTTCTGGAATTGAGCCTATGTTTAATTTCTTTCTGCATATCATTCCTGTTGTATTACTAACAGTAAGAAATTGGAGCTGAAAGTAATAACATTGCTCCCAAAAGGATTACTCATGCTGAATAGGTCAAAGGTGATAAGTCAGACGAGAAAGGTACATTGATTGAAAGAGTGGCATCTTTCACGGTAAAAAATACAACTATCGAGAAACATGAACATGGGTTCCACTGGGTTAAAATTTTCTGGAGGTAAAATATTCTCCCGTTTGGATCTCAGGGTGGGGACTATTTCAGGGAATCCATGTCAAAGGCTTGAACAGGGACATTTTTCTAGGAACATGGAATATTAGGATATTATATAGTAATGGACATTAGAAATATTAACTTGGAATTAGGTAAATATCCCTAGGATATAGCTGCTTTACAGAAAGTTAAATGGCCAGAAAAAAGTAGTCAGGAAACTATATGCAATTATAATTCAACAGCTTTTAAAATTTTGGTCGATGCTTCAAAAATGTATTAAAGGAATCCTGAGAAAACCACATTGCCAATATTTTGCTAAGTTTGATGGACTAGTTTGTGATGTAACATGACTTGCCTCCTGTTTAGTATATTCAAATTTGATATTCAGTGTGCTTGAAAGATATCTATTGTTGGCCAGGAAGATTTCAAAATAACTGGTTTCTTTATCAGACATCTGAATTAAATTCCAAACCCATCTACAGTACATACGTTAAGAAAATGTGTTCTGTTGACAGATTCATCTGTCAGATTAGCATGTAGTCTGATGCTCAAAGCTTTTTGACAGTAGGCTATACCTGTTAGCACTGAGTATCATTTTTTATTTTTGTTACTACACAAAATATTATTAACATATGCCTATTCTATAGTTACACAAAATCTGTGCAATCTGATTGCCTAAATGGTGCTTAAAATGAAAATTGGCCATATTATTTGCTGAATGTGGAATCCTACGGACGAAAGTTAAAATGTGTTTCAACAGGTACAAATCTATTTTTTTTAAGGAAAATTAATGCATGAACCAGAAATCGAACCCTGGACCACTGACTGTACTGCAGCGTGCAGTTCAATACAGCATTCAAGACATGATGCAACTGCTTAGTGTACACAGTTAGAAGTCCGGAGATTGATTCCCGGTTCAAGCATTAATTTTTTTTTTTTTTTTTTTTCCAAAATAATAAATCTGCCCAGGACTGGAATTTGTTAAACTAAATATAACATCAAAAGGTACATGTCATATTTTCCTAACTTCGATTTACTAAAAAAAAAAATTGCTACAGTTTTAAATTTTGGATTTACTAAAAAGAAAATCTGCTTAAGTTTTAAATTTTGTCGCTAGGTGGGAGTAGCGGTATGCAGTAGTCATCGGTAATGTTACGACCTATAGTGGGTTGTCTCTGGTTATGACTGATCGGTGAGTTAGATCGAGTAGGTTGACAGCACTGCACTAGCAAGGATATTCTGTGATCTATCACCAATGTGTATAGATGATTGCTATTGGTGCATTGTTACCAACTGTTCGATAAATCTCGATTATAAACACTGAAAATGTTTTGGAGCCTTTCACGGTTCCTAAAAAAATCTTACAGTATATTTCACTGTAACAATTAGTGGAAAAAAGTGATGGTGTTTATTGTCTTTATGGAAAGCAGATGTATCAAAATTGTAATTGGGTCATGCTGCTGACCATCTGTTAACCAAGGAACGATTAATCCTTTTTTTTTTTTCAATCGTAGATCTCGGTTCTCCCATTTGGTCCCGCAAAAACTTATATAGAGGATACATTATTTCTTCGTTAAGTATATTTATTGTCTATCGAGTGCGAAAAATTCATGTAAACAATACATTTTTGAAACTAATTTGCTCAATTTTTAAGTGGTCGAAATAAATACACTTGTATTGAAGAAGTCAGAAAATAAGATTTTACAAGCCTTTTTGTGTGTTACATTCTTTAAGTTGTGCTTCCGAATATTTGAATCTGTTCAAAAGTGCAGACGAAGAGCAAAGTATGTTGAACCAAACAATTTTTTCGGCCTAACCAAACCTCTGGAATGCATGCTCAGATTTTGAACTTACAAGTGACTAAGCAATTCCCGAACTATTTCTGAAGTGCTAATCCTGATCTTGTTTGTTACGGTACGTTAATAATGTTTTATGTAGTAACAAAGAATGTTTAAGACTTAGTCCTGGAAGGATTATATTATTACTTCATTATCCAATATAGCCTACTGTATTTATATTTTTTCTCACATATCATTATAATATTGCATGCTAAACAAATTATAATTCGTATTTATGTTGTTTTATTTTAATCACATGACCTTAAAATCTCTTGTTAGGAGTTTTGTTGCAACATATTAGCTAGCTTGTTTAATGGCCTATTTTTAAATTTATGAATTTTAATTACCTATTCATATATAAGGTCTTACACTGTGGCTGAGCAGTCTAAGACATTCTGTCTTGGCATAAGAGGTACAGTTCCCATGGGGAAAAAATTTGGGATGTGGTCGGTTTTATGTCTCTCACAATTCTACACTTTTACTCTTATGCCACTGATGCACTAAACACTTGTAAACACGTTTAGTACTGTTTTAAACATTTTCCAATGATCTTCAAGCTTTCTTTACAATATTTTATATTTATATATTTACGTAAAACATGATCGTGGATAAATTACATGCTTCCTACTTTCCCATGTTATTCCAACGTTGCCACCATTTGAAAATAATTCCAAACCATATTTAGTGTTAGTGTATGTAAAATTAGTTTGTAGTTCATTAAATAGTATGCATGTAAATTGCTTTGTTACGTTAGGAAATGGGAAGTTGGTTTACGTCCATTTTTTTAAGCATTTGGGAATACATGTAACTGTTTTCTTTAGTTAGAAAATGGCAAGTTAGTTAACGTCCATTTTTTTTTTTTTTTGCATTTGGAAATTTATTCCCAAAGTTGGTAACGTCGACTGCAGAGCCATCTACCGGAGGCTACATTAACCATTATGGCAATTCCCGCAACTCGCGCATGCGCACTGTGATTCTGTGGAACTTAGAAAAGTTTGTCTGAGACATATAACCGACTTTTTCCAAAATTTGTTCACTGAGAGGCATGCCATAGCAGTGGTTAAGGCACTGCACTACAAACCGAAAGGTTGATGGTTCGAGTCTCAGTGGGGTCAGGATTTTTAAGCTGACCCAAAACCTTCTAGTGGTTGACTCAGCCTCTAGCAGAAATGGGTACCAGACACTTGTTCAGGGGGTAAAGGTGGCCATCATACAGGGCTGACATCAAGTGCCAATTGTCTTGAAAAAGTGGGAGCCGTAACCTCCTATTACCCTAAGGGTCTCCTATGGCCTATAGTGGGATCACTTTACCTCTGGCTGCTGATTCTGATGTTTTGACATGATTCCACATACCATTATCAAGGAATGATAGGTTCGACTTGCTGATATAGGTCTTATATACCATCAAAATTACATATCTGATGTGCTATTGGTCAGTGTCTAGTAATCTATGTCCTGTTAATTGCTAATATTAGTTATACACACTGCATTTTCATAGCAGTTCATTTAGGAAGCTG
Source organism: Diploptera punctata (assembly GCA_030220185.1). Taxonomy (NCBI): domain Eukaryota; kingdom Metazoa; phylum Arthropoda; class Insecta; order Blattodea; family Blaberidae; genus Diploptera; species Diploptera punctata. The sequence continues at coordinate 387,351 of JASPKZ010006461.1, read as the reverse complement.
TGCACCTACTCGAGGGTTGACCATGTTCCATGTTGCCCAACTGTGGTATTCTTTATATCTTCTACATTATTTTGGGGATGGCATGGTAGGCAGCAAGAGAAGTTTACCATGTAGATGGTAATCTTTGGGCATCATCCCATGTGTTCATAGAGTGTGGACTTCACAGCTCATAGACAAATAAATATATATGACAAATTAGAATATTTGCCAACTTGTTTTTATTTAAGAGCACCACCACCATCCCCCTAGGTTTCCTCGGGCTTAATGCCCATATCCCCAGGTCTGCTCTTGTCCCTGTTTTTTATCTAGCGTGATTTCTTTATTTAATTCATTATACTTTTACAGAGTGCGGCTAGTTGAAACTTAATCTAAGGTGTTTACAGTTATATTACTTTATGGTTTCTTAATCAACTATAGTGTAACCATTTCTTGAACTAAAATTATTGTTGTCTTGATTTGAATCTTTATGTGAAAGAGTCAACAAATTTTGCTCAGTAGCCACTCTATGCTTGAGGATCTTTTAAGTTCCATAAATCTTGGACATACATGTTTTTAGTTCTCTTCTGAAGGAAGCTGTACTCAGGATTATTATACTTTAGAAAATCATACATGTTTTTAGTTCTCTTCTGAAGGAAGCTGTACTCAGGATTATTATACTTTAGAAAATCTATCAGTCCCAATTGAGCTTAAATCTACAAATCTTGTATCCAGAGGTGAGGATACTAGCTGCTAGACCAGGGGTCTATAATATAATTTTTATGAGCTCTATTTCTAGCTAAATTTTGGAGCACAAACTTCATTAGTGCCATTTGAAGAGCTTGACATTCACCAAATTAGATATTATTTGGATATTTGTTAATAAATAGATCCAGAATGGCATACTCAAAGATACTTGGCTTATGAGTCATAGGTTGTTGACCCCTATACTGGGCCTCTTTTCTAGAATGTAAGATTATTTAGGATTAATGAAGATTGTTATTGATTATTATTATTATTACTACTACTACTACTACTACTATTATTATTGCTATTCATCATCATCAGCATCAAGGATTAGACCTGCTGGTCTGTTCCGATTTCATGTTAGAATTGGTCTATCCATCTTTTACTGGGTCTTCCAACATTTTTTCGTCCTAGTGGTTTTTAATGAAGAATCTATTTTGGATTTGTATTGATGTGGTCCATCCATTCATCTCTGTATTGTGTAATTCTATCTAATAGTTTGAATATATTCAGTTCTCTTCGTAGATCCTCACTTCGCCTTTGATCCATTATTGTATAGCCAGCCACACTCCTCAGAAACCACATTTCTGTTGTTTCTATTCTTCGTTTTTTGTTAAGACCCAGTGTTCCGATCCATATAGTAGTGTTGGATATTATTATTATTATTATTACAATTTTTCTTTCTTTCCCTTTCAGCTTTATATTGTGTAGCCTATATCTATTATGTATCATTAATCATGTAGATAATTCATAATTGTTATTATACGTATAATTTAACCCTGGTGAAGTGGAAGAGAAGACCTTATAGTCTTAACTGCATCAGGTAAAATAAATAAATAAAAATGAGTAAATAAATTACTGCAGGAATATGGTCAATCACTGCGACAGAACAAGAAAACCAATTTCTTTCCCATAGATTAGTGTTTGTTTAGAGTAGTTTTCTTTCTTTAATTTCGTAACATATGTTCTATAAAGGGTTTAAATCTAGGTGCTTGGTCCACTGTGTTGTTGTTATCAATTGTGCATTACCATCCCTCATGCTCCACAGTTAAAAGACTGTATGAAAAATTACAATCCTGCTAGCTATTGAACCCAGCAGATATGTTAGCCAGTATAGTGAACTGTTAGAAACAATTGAATTGAGATTATATTTTGAACAACGTGTGATTAAAACAGAAGAGATTCAGACAAGTTTAGCCTACATATAAATTATAAAACTAAAAGGATTAAATTATTGGTTATTTCATAGAATCATTGTGTAGGGAACTATTTTATCTTTTTGTTAAAAGATTTAAACTGTTATACAGTTTGTAAATTACACTGAGCAACAAAAAGGAACTTTTTTTTTGTCTCAGAAAGAAAAATATGTGATTCTGATAATTTTTCTCCTGAATTCATATATGATATCGGTTTTTCTCCATCACGCAAGGTTTCCGAGAGATAGGAATTTATAATTTCAAACAGTTTAATATTTTCTACATTTGTAACTATACAATATTCGAACATTTGGAGTCACCTAGAAAGTAAGAAATGATGGTTTTCTGCTATATTTTGCCTGTGGAGCATCCCTCTTGAGGTCAACAATAATTGACCAGCGTATTAGGATTCCATTTGCCTTGATATCTCTTTTTCATAGCTGAAATATCTTGATGAAAGTGTTCCCCATTTTATTTTATAATGGACAAAAAAATGTTTATTAAAAAAATTATTATTTAAATCCATTAATTGAAATTGAAATAAAAAAAACTGTGGGTGATGGAGAAATTCCGAACACATATTTGAAACCACGATAAAAAACTGCATTAAGTACAACTATTGGTACTCATGAGACAAAAATCATGTTGACCAGTGTTATAGTTGAAGATGCCTACATTAAAGGAATATTTTATTTTTATTCTTCTTCCAGAGTCTTAAAAACCTTAACCTTACACATGGCACTTATTGACTTGAAGAAGGCATTTAACAAAGTAAATAGAAACAAATTATTAGATATCCTCAAATATGATGGAATCCCAGACCAACTGATAAAAGCTATATATGAAATTTATAAGGATAATTACATTCAAGTTAAGATTGAAAATAAAATCTCTGAATGCAGACCAATTAATCAAGGAGTTGGACAAGGATGTGGTCTTTCACCAATGCTCTTCATAATATACATGAACTCAATTATTAAAGAATGGAGACTACAACCACATGGCAGTATACCGCTTAATAGATTATATAATTTAGACACCCTATTATTTGTAGTTGACATTGTGTTTATAGCGAATACAGAAGATGACCTACAACGTTCAGTCCACTTTTTTCACCAAATTGCAATAAACTACATGGAAATCACAACAGAAAATCTAATGTCATGGCTTTCCTAGGAAAAGACCCAGTTCACAGTAAAATTGTTATTAATAATAAAATATTAGAACAAACTAACACATTTAACTACCTCGGGTATCAAGTTACATGCAAAGAGGAAAAAGATTTTAGTCAAAAAATTATAAAATTTTAACAGGAATTATAAATAATATTTTCATGCCTAACACAGTACAGCAACACACAAACTAGAATTCATAAAACACTGGCCAGACCCATATTATGTTATGGCAGTGAGGCCTGGCCAATTCGCAGCGTAGAAGAACAAACTGTGGCTGAAATGAAATTTATGAGACATGCTGCAGGTTACTCAAGAACAGACCATAAAAAGGAATTCTGAGATTCTCAAAGAATTACAAACAGAATCAATCTTGAGACATGTACAAAAATATAGAAACAACTGAAAATTTCACATAAGAAGAATGAGCCGAACAAAAATACCACATCAAATCTTAAATTACCAGCCACCAGGCAAGAGATCCTTGGGCAGACCCTTCAAACATTGGATTGAGCCCATAACAGACCCCTAGGTCTATCACATGAAAGGAAGAACAAGGAGAAGAACTTCACACCATCACGTCTAATGTGATAGATACATCATCTCCAACTATTGCATTTTTTTAAACTTTTATAGGAATTAATCACTATGAGGTTTAATTTATGATGAAATGAAATGTTTCTTACCTCTCCTCATATAAATCTTCTAAGTAGATCGCAATTTCGAGACCATAACGGACAAACAAAAGGAACTCACGGTTTGGGTAAAGATCCACATTCAGAAAAACAAAGGAAAACTTATGAACTTTGAAATTCCTGCAAATTTTGACCTGATCCAGAGGTTCATCGGTCCACCGACAGAGGGAAGAAGAGTTTCTTCCGATCGACATAACATCAGTCACCAAAGAAGTACCGAAGATGAGTCCGTTATGGTCTTGATATCGCGATCTACTTAGAAGATTTATATGAGGAGAGGTAAGAAACATTTCATTTCATCATATATTACATTTTTACTATATCACACTCACAAATTTAGTCTTCATATAAGTTCTCATAGGCAGAACATTGACATTTGATTTTAGCTGTTCAGCTTCTGTCTCATTGTCAGCTAAGCCCCTAAATGTGGGTTGCTTGCCTATCAGATTTATGTTTACCTGCTGGCCACGATTTTTGAGACTGGGAAAAGTATCCATCCATAGTAATTCTGCCCGAGGGCAGGTCTTTCACTGCAATCATAGCATTTTCATGCTATGCTTGCAGCTTTACTAGGGAATTGTAGGTGTGGTAGCTTCCCATTGCTTTCCACACCGGTGAAGGATGATGATGATGGTATATGATTTCGGGGACCGTTTGGGCCTTAAAATTTTCCTGACATTTGTCTTACAGGCGAGGAAAAACCTCACCCAGAAAAACTGCCCCGACTGGGGATCGAACCCGGGCATGCTGCATGACAAGTCAGCACACTACCTCGAGACCACAGCGGTGGACTGGGATAAGTATAATAAACAATAATTGTACCGATACCTAACAAGAAAAGTACTTAATTTGGAACTTTATATTTGACAGTGACTGTACTAAACTTGGGAAGAATAAAATATTTTGATTTTACTAAAACTATCCACAAATGGGGAATGAAAGAGGGGCATGGAAACTCCTTGTAAGAAAACCAGAAGGAAGGCTTCCAGTAAGCAGGCCAGGAATGAGTTGGAAGAATAATATTAATCATGATTTGATGGAAATAAATTATAGAGGGGATGATTGGAAAACATTAACTCAGGATAGGGATGTATGGAGAGTTTATGTCCATGTAGCCATGAACCTACAGGTTTGATAGTGCCAGTGAGTTAGAGTTTGTTAAAACTATCATTCACCAAAGAGAACTTAGAATGACTCACAGGGGGAATGGTATTCATTATCATCTACATTACGATATGTGCCATAAGGTCTGTTCAACTCCAATCAAAACTGGTCCCACCATCTTTTTGTAGCTCTTCCTGGATGAAATGATATTATAGTTATAATAGATATCTGGTTACGAGGTTTGCAGGTGCAAACCCAGGAGAAGTGAATTAATTTTTAAGGTTGTAAAAGTTATGAGAATGGCTTCAATTGGAAGAAAAGTGAAGGCATGAGTCTTTTGACAAAGAAAAAGAACCTCAATTCAGAAATTTGAAGCCCGAGAACAAAATTTGTTGGCCTTTCACATTTGGATTTGAATTACAACACTGGTAACCTGAATTGTTGACATGTCATAAAACATTAACTAATATCATGGGATTATATTGGCAAACATTTTACGTGATAAAGTGTACATTCACTTCATTACAAAGAGCTGGAGAAATAATGATATCATTACAAAGATGATGTGAAGAAAAAGAGGGAATGACAACACTTTGAGAGGATTGAACACAGAGAATAAACATGGCACAGTATTAAAAATATTGTATGTAGATATTAAAGTCAATACTAGTAAAATTCATATCAAATTCCATTGAGGTGAAGTCATATGATGAAAGTTAAAAATTAAATTGTACCTGTTGGTAGGTGCCATCGTACACAACAACGAATAGCGGAAGCTCAACCTGCAGAAGATGGAAGATAACTTCTGAAAGTGCTCCATTTAATATTATATATAATATTTTTACAAAGTTGAAGACGACGGCACCTACCAACAGGTACAATTTAATTTTTAACTTTCATCATAGATATTAAAGTACTGGTAATCATTTAAATATCTCTTACTAGAAGGACTATTGTATATGATAGATAAAAATATATATATTTTTAGGAGAATTGTAATTTTTTCCATGTTTTTGTGGCAGTATTATTTGCATAATGTTTATAATTGTGTTTATTTGCAGGAGGCGATGTTGTTGTGCAAAACACAAGCAATTTGTTGAATGTTTCCTTCTGGTATAGGCTGTAATCTCCCATTCCCCAGCTGCCTTGGATATCCCACAGAGACTGAGGAACTAATTCCAAAAATGGCAAGGGAACCTGTTATACTTAATGTTTATGATATGGTGAGTAACACCTCTCCCCTCGAATTCATATATTCATATTTAATTTCAATCCATACGAAGTTGGAACTTTAATGATGGCAAACTCTGCTTTCCCACATCATGTGCATGTGAACTGATGAGAGAAACAGTTCCTCGTGTTAACTGCCAGTCTAATGTAGTGTTGTCATGGTGTTTTTTGAAACGGGAACAATGGACAAATTATATATTGAAAAGAAAGTCTTCTTAATAAAGAAGCCACCATTTGCAAAAATCGTAGCATTTGGGGTTAGGGAATTGCCTATGTATAAGAGAAAAATATGCGTTTAGATTGGAGGTCTAGGTAGCTCAGATGGAAGAGCATTGACATAGAAAGTCAAAGGTCCTGGGTTCTAACCCCAGTCTAGGCATATATTTTTCTTTTCAAATATAATTTGTCCATCATTAAGATGTTTAAAAACAAATGATATTAACATTAAAAGAAGCACTACTGGCTTTATAAGTAATGTTTAAATTCCCAATAAAAAGTCTTCTTAATAAAGAAGCTGCCATTTGCAAAAATCGTAGCAACGGCTCGTAGCATTTGGGGTTAGAGAATTACCTATGTATAAGAGAAAAATACGCGTTTAGATTGGAGGCCTAGGTAGCTCAGATAGAAGAGCATTGACATAGAGAGTCAAAGGTCCTGGGTTCAAACCCCAGTCTAGGCGTATATTTTTCTTTTCAATAAATAATTTGTCCATCATTAAGATGTTTAAAAACGAATAATATTAACAAGGAACAATGGAGTTGGATAAAAATTGAATGTGCCAGAGATTGTACAGCACAGCAATGTCATGGTCTTCAAGAGGCTTGTGGGGAATTTGCATTGCCTTACCCAGAACAGTGGCATGGTGGGTAAAAGCCACCAACCATGCCACTGTTCTGGCCATCCATCGTGCCATTGTTGTGTAAGGCAATGCAGATTCCCCGCAAGCCTCTTGAAGATATTACTGTGCTGTACGACCTCTGGCATATTCAATCTTTATCCCTTTATCCAACTCTGTTGTGCCTGTTTCGAAAACATTGTGACAACACTACATTAGACCACCAGCTAGCATGAGGCTTTGTTCTTCTTGCCAGTTTGCATGCACGTGATGTGGGAAGGGAGAGTCCATATGCACTGAGGTAAGGTACATATGTAACCAATGTGTGCTGTCAGCGACATTATTAGGTTGTATCGCATGGTGTTTCTACAGTAGTGTTGCCACTATTAAAGTTCCAACCCTCATGCAAATAATACTAGTAAATAGAAAAGTTCTCCCTGGGAGCATACAATGTATTTTTTATTGGTTCATATTATTACTTTAATCCCAAACCGATTTTAAACTTATTACATTCACCACAAAGAAAAGCAACTTCTAGATTTTTATTGGTTAATGTGGTAGAGATATGATTTAGAATTAGAATGACGACATTACATTTATTTTCTTGCATCTTGCCCCTTAGTCTAAGTATTAGATAGCAGACAATAAAAAATGTATGGCTGATAAAAAGATATTTTTTTATTTTTTTATTTTTTTTTTATTTAAGATTTATTTAGCCTGGTGGAGTTAAGGCCATGTGGCCTTCTCTTCCACTCACCAGGACAAACATATATTACATAAGAATATAACAATCTTAATTAACTCTAATATTAAACACTAAGTAAAAAATTTGATCAAAAGATAATATCTAATATACATATTACGATCTATAATACAACCAGTTAATATTAGTTAAAATTAAGACTAAAACTAATAATAAAATGTATACAAGCAAGACATATTAAATTGTCCCTGTCTAGTGTATATAAAAAAACAGGAAAATTAATGAGATATAGAAAACTAATTTTACGATTATATACAATATTTAAACAAAACAAACAAAAATATTTGTTATTCTTAATATTATTTACATAAATAATTAAATATATTAATATTGCTAAAAGAATACTATCAGTGAGGTGTATAAGTCAGTTTGTTATTAAATAATCCTTTAGTTTGTTTTTGAAGGATGTTATAGTTTGACAGTCTCTGACATAGGGGGGAAGGGAATTCCATGTTTTGGTAAGTGACACCGTAAAAGATAATGAATAATATACAGTGTGATGAGGCGGGATATAAAGGACAATGTGCTGATGGGATCGAGTGTCAAGATTATTGTGTGTCGGATAGTCTGATGAAGCGGCGTGATAAATAATTAGGCGATGATGTGTGAAGTATTTTATAGAGAAGGGATAGGGAATGGACAGTTCTACGATCTCTTAGACGAAACCACGATAATTGTTCCAGGGACGGTGGTAACATGGTCAAATTTGCGAATACCACAAATAAAACGTGCGCAAGAATTATGAACACGTTGAAGTCTTTGAGTGGAAATAATATTTAAGTCTGTAAAAAGAGTGTCACAATAATCAAATGGGGCATTGCAAGTGTTTCTACTAACATTTTCCTAATGGCGAATGGCAAACAATTTCGTACACGATTTAATGAATGTATTATTGAGAAGACTGTTTTGCATGTATGGTTTATTTGTGTATTCCAATTTAAGTTTTTGTCAATAAATACTCCTAGAATTTTTACTGTCTCACTATAAGGGATTTGAACTCCGTTTAGTGACACATGCGAAACTGTGTTTAGGTTAATTGTAGATAATAGTCTCTGATGACCCATAATGATTGATTGTGACTTTGTAGGATTTAATTGCAGTCCATATTTAACTGTCCAAGTCATTAGTGAGTCAAGATCCTCGTTAATTTTGGCAACAGCGTCATTTAGTGAATATTTGTCTGTGTGGATGTAGATTGGCATGTCGTCTGCAAATAAATTATGTTTGCAATGCTTTAGGGAGTTAGATATGTCATTTATTGTAGATTGAAAAAAGCAAAGGTCCAAGTACCGAACCCTGTGGAACCCCAGCTTTACGGAAGGACCAAGAAGAACATAATGTATGATTTCCTATAACAGACTGCTGGCGCTCATGAAGGTAGGAATTGAACCATTTCGTGGCACTATCAGAGAGTAAGAGGTTTTTAAGTTTATGCAACAATAAGTCCAAGTCTACCGTGTCGAATGCTTTACTAAAGTCCAGTAATGTAAGAATGGTAAGTTTTCGATTATCAGCAGCTTCGCGTATGTCTTCGCAAATATTTAGTAGAGCAGTATTTGTATTGTGTCCTGTCCTGAAGCCTGACTGAAATTGATCTAGAAGGTTGTAATCATTTAGGTATTCAGTCAGTTGTTTATGGACTAATCGTTCCAGAGCTTTTGAAAGAGTAGGTAAAATGCTAATGGGTCGAAAGTCGTTCGGGGTTGAGGGCGTTTTAACTTTAGGCAGTGGACGTACGAGGGCTTGTTTCCACAATGAGGGATATGTAGAAGTTTGTAGTGAGGAGTTAAAAATATGAGTTATAGTAGGTAGTATAGCTTCGATTATTTTATTCAGTAAAGTAATATTTATACGGTCAGTTCCTTCTGCTTTGGTTTTTTTTTTTTATTCGCATGATGGCTTTCTTTACGTCGTAGTCTGTAACATATGAGAAGTGGAAATGTTCTCTGTCGGGTTGATTTGTCAGTGATAATTCATTTATTGTTTGTTCTTTATCCTTTGGAGTAGTAGTTATACCTGTGAAGTGATTATTGAGTGTGTCCAGGGAAACAGGTAATTTGTCTACCTGTGGGTCTTTTCTCCCAATTCCCATTCTATTCAAGTTTTTCCAGATTTCTGAAGTATTGGTATTTGTTAGGTTGTATAAATGTCTAAGTTTGGCGTTTCTTATAGCTTGATTTGTCTTGTTACGTAACTGTTTATATTGAGTGAGACTTGTGTCTGTTTTGTTGAGTCTATATTTCTTATGTGCTGCGTCTCTATCAGTCATCAAGTTACGAATTGAAAGAGTCATCCAGGGTGCAGGGCGTCGTTTCACGAGTTTAGTTTTTGGTGGGGCATGTCTGTTGTATAATTGTAGTATAAAGTCATTTAGTGTCTCAACTTTTTCATCTACAGAATGCAGCGTCCATATTGAATGCCACGGCATCTGCATAGCTTCTTCAATTAGGGTTGCATTGTCTATATGTTTTAAGTCTCTATACGTAATAGTCTTTCGAGTCGGTTTAGGGCACTGCAGTGAATATGCTAAGAATATAATATCATGTGCTGATATTCCCGGGGCTGGCAGTTGCCCGTGAGTAAGTACTATCTCCACTCTTGTAGATTTATTATTTCTATCATGTATTTAAATGACCCATAATATATTCCTTGCCCAATATGTAAGTAGATACATACAAAGAATATGAATTCTTGGTTTTAATTTTCATAGTTTTTAGGTATTTTATTACATCATCCTCTTGTCTAATTTTAGTTCTTCCCAAATGGATTCTATTTATACTTCCTTGGATAACGTTTTATCATTTTGTGTACTTTGAATCTTTAAGACTTCAAGAAGTTAATAATATTAAGACTTCAATTAATGAACATAGTCGGCCGCGGTGGACTAGTGGTTATGATCCTTGCCTCTGGTCCCGAGGATCGCAGGTTCAAACCTGGCCGGGGTCGATGGATTTTTTTAGGACAGAAAAGTCCAAGGAGCAAGTCCTCCGGGAGGGACTTTAAGCCGTTGGTCCCAAGTCTGAAGATTTTCAGGCTCGTAAAAGATCCTTAAGCCTGAATGAAAAGGCCTCTAGATGTCAGTATGAGGCGGAACTCTGACCACAGATCACTCAAATGACATCTACACAAAAAAAAGTAATTAAATTAGTATGGTTCAAATTCTTCCCTGTAGGGGGAGAGCGCGTAAATCTCTGTAAAGGGAAAATATAGGCTTACAATACTATACAAATAAAGAACATAATAAATCCTCCATTAATCATTGACAGTTCCAAGGAGAGGAAAAAAAATGTCTTCAAGAGAGATGGTTGCTTAGTAGGAGGAGTAAGTACTGTACTGTGTAAACTTTAAAAGTCCTTCATAAAGAGCTGCATAAAACAAGCAATTTCCTCAACAAGTAAAGTGCCCGATTTTGCTGGTTTTTGGAATAGATATTTCTTTTGTGAATCATAATTAAATCATATGTGTCCCATTTTTGTTATGAGGTAACAGAAATTGCATCAGTAGAGCAACTCCTAACAATGGAGAGGCTATGGTTAGATTTGAAGTGCCATGAAAGCAGTAAGTAAGAACAATTACTAAAATTTGGATTTGAGATAAAGTTCCACTCCTAATGGTCCAGTTTTTCTGGTTTACACAATATGTTTTCATTTGGATAATCAAATTGTAAATACAAAGTTTCGTTGCAAAAAAATGTATCTGTTAGAGTATTCAAAATGTTTTTTACTAAAGTTTGTGGTTTCATGTTAATCTCCTCTCCGATGGTACAATTTTGCTGATTAACTAACTTAATCTTACTTTTTTTATTAAAGCTAAGTTTTGTTGAGAAAATACAAAAATCGCAGCCGTCAGAACAATTTTTAAACTTCAGCTATCAGGTAATTTCACACTCCTAATGATTCTGATTTAATTGGTTTTGAAGAATAACTTTCTCATTTTATTTCAGTGGCATATACTGAGTTTTGTTTCAGAAAAAAAGAAGAAGAAACATTTGGCTGATATGGCAAATTTTTAAATTTTGGTTTTAGGTTAAGATATACATTAATATACTATAATAAATTTTCAAAAGAATATTAAAATATGTTTTGTTATATGCTTGTTAAACTTGGAAAACAAGTAAAATAATTGAAAACATATAAAAATCAACCAAAAATAAAATCTGTTAAGAACTTTAGGAAAGTACAGACCAAAAAAGAAATAAAAGGATGAAAATGGAACTGGATAGGACATTTAAAAAAATGTTATAATGAAATACTCAGGAACAAAGAGGAAGAGGAAGCCCAAAATTAACCTAGAGAAAAATTGTAGGTATATAACTTTGAAAGAAGTAAAGAAAACAACACAGAATAGGATCCGATGGAACACTATGCGGATGTCCTGTTCAGGAGATTAAAGGGAATATGATGAGTTAATTTATTTAAGGATTTTAAAATTGGTTGTTAAAACAGGTGGTTGTTTAATAAGAGTAATCTTTAAGAGATGTTTACTTATGCTATTTCTTCTCACTTTTCATTTTCCTTCCTTCATCTTTAATTGGTCCACAGAATCTTGTAGGTATTTTCCTTTTTAACTAACTAAATAATTCACTGACACTATTGAACTTGTAAGTTCATGGCCGCATGGACATAGGATCTCCATCAGTGAAAGCCATATCTGCATTTCTTGATGGTTGTATTTTTACAATGAAAGATAGTAACTCTTTTGACTGTGGTACTTTTTTGTCAGCTTATCACTTTGACCTGTCTGGCATGGATAACCCTTTCAGCAGCAATGCTACCCCTGGCATAGCTGTCGAAGTAATTTAGAGTACCACAACGAGGTAATGATACCATGGACGTGTATTTTTCTTTCAAGAATAATATTTCATGCTTATGGAATTTGTAATATGTACAAAATAATTTTAAAAGGGATATTTATTATCTTGTTGTATCTTCCAGTACTGGATTAATGAGTACACCACATCTCTTGGGTTAGGCGTCTTCCATTCAGGGGTTGAAATCTACGGCACTGGTAAGATAAGTATGATTATGAATTTTCATATGTAGCTTCAATAATTTAAATGGTTTGTCTTTTATTTATTTTTTTCTTGCAGAATATGCGTATGGTGGACACCCATTTCCATTTTCGGGTATATTTGAAATAAATCCTAGAGATGCAGAAGAACTAGGAGAGCAGTTCCAATTCAGGTATATTATCAATTCTACATTTACTTAATCTGCGACTTATCATTTCTTTTTTATTCATATAATCACCTTTCAATAGCTTTATAAATCATTGTTTTACATATTTTCCTAATTCATAATAATGTTACACATGTGGATACTTTTTCATTGTTATTTTCAGGATTTTACAATATTTTTGACATCTTCCTCTGCCCATTTCAGGATTCTAAAACCAATCTTCATTCCTCTCTATTTTTACACGCCCCTTCCACCAAGCTTCTTTCTTCCATTTTCTGTTTACTCATTGTGTTCATGTTAGTTTTGGTCTTCCTCTATCCCTTCTTCCTGTCAGATTCCATTCATAATTTTTTTTTGGTAATCTGTCTTTCATTACCCTTTCAAATGTCCAAATCATTTTAATTGTTTATTATATTAATTATTTGTTTTGACTTTCCTCATAGTTTTATTGTAAACTGCAGTTTCCACACTCTATGTGTCATTGTCAATGCTTCCTAACTCATTTTAATTGTGTTTTGATAGTTTCTACAAGGTATCCTTGCATTTTCATCTTTTCTATTTTAACATTATTTCTAGCTTCCTCTCTCCATTTAGTTATTTAAGAATGTTAATGTTTATTTAAAAGTTATCAATAATTTTACTATTATCAAACTTAGGTTGAGACTTCTAATGATGATGATGTAGAAAGCAGAAGATCCTGCAGTAGCCGTCATTAAAGTCTTGTTAGCTGTTGTGTTTTCATTCTAATGTTAAGGTAGTAGCTCCAAGAATTGAGTGCAATTTTTAATAAAACATTTTAGCTTCAGGTTGAATGTATCTGTCTGTTGAGAGAACAACTAATTCATGATATAGCTTTTTCTTTTAAACATATCAGTTGTGAGCTAAATTCCAGACCAATGCCACGTAGGTTATAATTGGTCAAATGAGTTGTAAGAAGCTTTTACTTGCTAGTGCTTACCTTCTGTTAAGTAGGGAATATAGTTTACTTAAAAAAGTTGAGGGTAGATTGATTTGAACTTATTCTTCCTAGCAGAATTTTTGTGAAGCCACTCCATGCATCGTTGTTTGGTCTCAGGTTCAAAATGGTGAATCCATTTCTTATTCCCTGTGACAATCTTGGATAAAAAATCTGCTTCAGCTTCATGATGTCCAAGCATCTCTGCACAAATGAGCCTTCTTTGTTCCATATGGTCATTAGTTAGGCACTTGTAGAACCATTTGGCACAAACCTTTGAATAGTCTAAGTGGTGGATAATTGTGTTGGCACTACCCATAGTGATGTATATTTGATCAACAAGTTGTTTGGTTGTTACTTGTCTGTTGCTCTGAATAGGCCTATCAGCACGTTGAACTGTCTCCGGTATCACTGCACCGCTCAACGTACCCGAGTGCAGAAAATATAACATTCTTGCTTTATCCGATCTGATTGAGGGTCTTTCCACTTTTCAGCGGTTGCCCTTTTACCAGCCACCTGCTGGCCCTTCACATACACATGTGTCAATCACAGAGGTAGATGATCAACAGCCAGTGTAGGGGTGACATGTGGTTAGCATGTCGAGTCCCCCAGCCGTTATAGCTGATTCCTCAACCTGGAGCCGCTACTTATTGTAGCTACCCAATTGCCTCACGATGCTGGGTGGGCACTGGTCCCATACTGGCTGAAATACCATGAGAAAATTTCTTCCCTCATGGAGACTCGAACCAGCGCAAGTCGTGTAGCTCTGCGCCAAGGCTTCCTACCTTAACCGCTCGGCTACGGCACAGGACCATTCTTGCTTTATTCATAGTTAAATATGGGAAATAATATTATAAGGTCCTTAATTCATGAATGAATGAGTCTTTTTATATCTTACCTCATAGTTTATGTTTTCTTAAACACAGGAACTGAAATTTTCAAGAGGAAACATCAAATCAGTGTCATTTTCCACAGTTTAGGGTAAGTCCCAGACACGATAGAAGTGATAAATATATAAGTCAAGGTCAGTGTGATTATATGTATTATGTTTGTTAGTTATATTATCTACATCTTTGGCTTTGGATTTAATACATAGGATCGCCTTTTTAATGTCCTCAGATGTAATGTAAGAAAAGAAAATTTGTCTCAAGGAGAGAGGAAACTGTCATTAGTTGATGTATTATTTGTTGTTTTTGTTGCGGGTCATTGTTCTCTGGCGGAATCTGGGTAATGTGATCGTTTAGATCATCAAGCATCCAAGAGTTTTGCCTGAGATTAGGGATTGGTTTTGAGGCCCTAATAATGTGATGAACTGGAGTTGGTGTTTTAGCTGCAGACATTATAGTTAAATTTTATCAAGATCGAACAACCAATTGGTTATTTTATTAGTGAATTTAAAAAAGTTCATATTCCAAAAATTATAGAAAATTAATTAAAAAAATTCCATAAAAAAGACACTCAGCCACAATATATGGTAATTTTTAAAGATGCATATGAGTTGATCTTGGCACAAAACAAAATTCTAATCAAACTGGGAACTTTGTACAAATTAAAAATTTTACTCTCTGTACAAAGAACTCTTAATTGTAGTCAAAATAAAAGCTTGTAATCAGAGTCCTTCATCATTTGAATATTAAACGAGTGCAGTAATTCAAGAGCTACCTGGGCAATGGCTATTAAAACAATGTAGAAGTGGACATTGAAACAGTTAATTGAAGAATGATCTGTTAACCCATTTGCCTCAAAAGACGAGGTAGACTCGCCGGCTGTTAAATGACCTTCAACTCAGAAGACATACACTCGCTTAATTCTGCTGGTACATATTTTTTCAATATTTTGTATATCCCTTGGCAGGGTAATATTTTGTTAACATTTATGAATATTAGAGGAATGTGTTTTTGCCTTCACCCTTATTGTGATCTCAAGTACCATTATATTTTGTTTGTTTTGAATTTATGAAAATAGACAATATAATTTGTGGTAACTTAAATCCGATTTCTGGGAAAATTCATTGAGCATTTAAACCTGAAGCGAATGGGTTAAGGCATAGGCATGAAAAAATTATTTGTACAGCAACAAGAAATACTAATGACTTCGAGAGATGAAACCAGAAATATACACCTTACCTCTTATTAAATTTTCTCACCTGGGCATGCCTCAGTCAGTGAGAAAATTTAATGTGAGCTTAGTTATATTTCCGGTTCAGTCTCTTGATAATATTGCCTCATGATTGATTTTTTTAGGAATTAACACTATGAGGTATTATTTATTTAAGTACAATTTTATCCTCTCACCTCATATTCTTCTTCTTAGATCGGTTTCGGGACCTTTTTTTGGTTCCATCCTTGGTTTTTTCATGACCGTTGTTGTCTTCTTAAAGAGCTGCCTCCTGCTCCTTCAATTGTTAGAATAAAGAACCTCAAATCAAATCATTTTCCCTGGGAATTTCAAAGTTTATTAATTTCTCCTTTCTTTTTATGTAGATTTTTTTCCCCAAACTTTGAGCTCTCTAGGTTTTTCTATGTCTTATTAATTTACCTTTTCTTTCGATTTGATGTTTTTCTGACCATGCGTGAACTGCTACAGCAGATTTTTCTACTTCCCCATTCTTAACATTCCTGAGATGTTTTTTCACTGGGATGTTTTTTCACTTTGATTTTTAAATTTTTCATTGTTTTTCTTAGTAGGATTTATCACATTCTCCACATTTAATCTTACCTCATGGTGTTACTTCTCATTAATTACCAGTTAATTCTAATGACTTGTAAAGTTTAATAATATGTTAATGCAGTGAATGTATTTAAAGCTCCAAATCTGACAATACATTTTTTTTCTTGCTTCCCAAAATCCGGAGATGGGATCCTCAAAACATTTCAACTGTTTTTGGAAGGGGAAAAAAATATATATATATATATATATATTACATTTTGACTTTCCAAAATCCTCAATGAATTTAATTTGCATGTTGGTCACACTTATATTTCACAGGCAGTCTGTTCATGTTGGCCACACTGACTTCACAGAAGATGATGTGAAGAGAATAGTAGCAGAACTCGGAAAGGATTTCCGAGGAGACCGTTACCACCTTATGAACAAGAACTGTAACCATTTCTCAGGTTCCTTTACTCAGGTAATTTTCATCCTTTTCTTTTTCTTTATTATTGTCCTTATTTCAGTTTATCTATAAATGTTTCATACTTCTTTTTTTTAAATTCCGGGGGATTTGTAGGACAGATATCTGGTTGTTGTAATTATAAAATGCAGCAAAAACTGGTTAGATTACTTTTGTAGCATTGTGGTTAGCGAGCTGAAGAATATATATGTATGTATTTAACTTTCACAGGGAAAGAACACTATGAGGTTTAATTTAATAATTAAATTAATGTTTTTATTACCTCACCTCATATCCTTTTTCTTCTATACTGCAGTTTCGGAGCTTATCTCCATCGTCAGTAGCCTCTGGTCGACTGGTGTTATGTCGTTTCTTGGCGGTTTCCTTCTTACTTCTGTCGGTGGACCGATGAACCTCTGGATTAGGTCAAAATTTGTGGGAGTTTCAATCAAAATTCATGAGTTTTTCTTTTTTGTTTTTTTGGATGTGGATTTTTTCCCAGACTGTGAGTTCCTTTAGTTTATCTGTTTGTTTGATTAGGCTAGCTTCTGTATCTATTAAATGTTTTTCAGACCAAGCATGGGCTGCTACTGCTGACTTGTCCACTTCCCCCTTTTTTACATTTCTAAGGTGTTCCTTCAATCTAGTTTTTAAATTTCTTTTTGTTTTTCCTATATAGATTTTGTCGCAATCTTGACATTTGATCTGATATATTCCTGATTTATATTCGAATATATCAGATCAAATGTCAAGATTGCGACAAAATCTATATAGGAAAAACAAAAAGAAATTTAAAAACTAGATTGAAGGAACACCTTAGAAATGTAAAAAAGGGGGAAGTGGACAAGTCAGCAGTAGCAGCCCATGCTTGGTCTGAAAAACATTTAATAGATACAGAAGCTAGCCTAATCAAACAAACAGATAAACTAAAGGAACTCACAGTCTGGGAAAAAATCCACATCCAAAAAAACAAAAAAGAAAAACTCATGAATTTTGATTGAAACTCCCGCAAATTTTGACCTAATCCAGAGGTTCATCGGTCCACCGACAGAAGTAAGAAGGAAACCGCCAAGAAACGACATAACACCGGTCGACCAGAGGCTACTGACGATGGAGATAAGCTCCGAAACTGCAGTATAGAAGAAAAAGGATATGAGGTGAGGTAATAAAAACATTAATTTAATTATTATATATGTATGTGTGTATGGTCTTTTTATCCAAATTAAAACTCTATGATGTGACAGGCCTAGAAGGCCCTTGGCCTACTAGCCGGCCTCATATCCACATGTGTTAGTCACGTAGATGATCATCCAGCCAGTCTAGGGATGATATGTGATCAGCATCTGTAATAGCTGGTTTTCTCAACCTGTGTCCAATTTAAAAAAGAAATCAATTAGAAGTGGAACTAGAAATAACCTAAAAGATGCACATCAGCAATACTGAACTGGTACTGAATGTATTATGGGTAGAGCAGGATTGGAACTTAGGGTAATATGAGGTCATGAGCTACGCTGGCTAAGTATTCTGGAGGGACACAAACCATTAAACTTAGCTTTACCTTAGTGTCTTGGTCCCATATTCAAATGCTATGAATCATCATTCACAAATACACAATGAATGGCTTCTACTGAAGAAGACATGAAGGGACTCCACATAGCTATAGCATTATTTATTAAATTAATATTAAGAAGCTAAAGCTGTTACTATGATTGAAATAAGTATATTAAAGTACACAACTAAATTATTGTAATCAAATGGTAAAGAGAAAAATTTATGCCTGAACAGGGAATCGTACCCCGAACTTTCAACTTTCCGTGCTGATGCTCTTAACCATTGAGCTAATCCAGGCTTCCTTCCCATCCAAGCATAAATCCTT
The DNA here is from genome assembly GCA_030220185.1 of Diploptera punctata. NCBI lineage: Eukaryota > Metazoa > Arthropoda > Insecta > Blattodea > Blaberidae > Diploptera > Diploptera punctata. The sequence continues at coordinate 368,513 of JASPKZ010006461.1, read as the reverse complement.
CCTTTACCTTACTGTCTTGCGCTATAGCTATGTGGAGTCCCTTCATGTCTTCTTCAGGTAGAAGCCATTCATTGTGTATTTGTGAATGATGATTCATAGCATTTGAATGTGGGACCAAGACAGTAAGGTAAAGGAAGGATTTATGCTTGGATGGGAAGGAAGCCTGGATTAGCTCAATGGTTAAGAGCATCAGCACGGAAAGCTGAAGGTTCGGGGTTCGATTCCTGGTTCAGGCATAAATATTTCTCTTTGCCATTTGATTACAATAATTCAATTGTGTACTTTAATATAATTATTTCAATCATAGTAATAGCTTTAGCTTCTTAATATTAATTTAATAAACTTAGCTTTATCTTGAAAATACTTTCAAATTTGGAAATTTGCTAGAATTAGTTTCTACAAATAACAATTAAACTTAAAAAGCTAACAAAAATAACTCATTCCAACCTTAGAATATTCCACCTAATTCAATTTCTCAAATCATTATTATGTTGGTAGCACACAATATAATCAAAGATAATAAAAAAAACAATAAAACAGTTCATAATCTATGGTCCTTTATAACATACAGTATCCATATATCTGCACTACAATAGCTCAATTCTCTTAAAATTGAAGGAGTTAAAAATCATTTAATTTTTATAAATTTTATATTTATAGTGTTTTTAATGGCACCATATCTTGATATTTGTTACAGATACTGTGTGGCCAGGAGATCCCATCATGGGTGAACCGTCTGGCATATTTCAGCTCCTGTGTTCCATTCCTGCAGCGTTGCCTGCCCAGAGAATGGCTGACACCAATGGCACTACAGCACTCTCTGAACTCACACCAAGAGAATTCTCCAGACACATCATTGTAACACCACGCGTCTGCCTCTAGGCTCTAGTGTCCGTCACACAACTCCCAACGTCTATGTTACGTAAATTGAGAATCTTCCACTAAGCTTTAATTTTCAGAAAAAAATACAACAAACAATTTTTATGGAAGATGTCTTGTTCTTCACATTTTTTAAGATTCCTTTCCTTCAAGATATTTGGTAGATGTAACATTTAATTAGATGAGGTAATTTGTAGTAAGGCCTGGTATTGACCTGCTCTCTATAGTTGATCCTAGAAAACATTCTGCATGTGCGTTGTTATAGTACGTTGATAGTTTGTTAGAAATCCATATTATCATGCAAAGTTTTCTCAATTGTTACTTAATACATTAAGTCCATTCATGTTTAGTCAAAGTGAAGTCAAAAATGTTTTGTTTTTTTTACTAACATTTGTGAATTCTAGGTATAAATAATAATAGAATAAATCTGTGGTATGACAGCTGTGAGGTGCCAAGGCCAACTGAACTGGATGCTGTCAATGCAAACCAGGAGACAGTTCAAAAAGTTTCATAGTTAGCATATTGCAATCTCTCAAACTTAATATCTCTTTTCTTAACTAGATTTTGGTACTTCTCATATCAAGTAGTATCTTGGGTGTCATTATAAGGCTGAGTGATTCCTGATCCAGATCCTATACACAAGAAAAAATTTTATGAGTTGGGATTCAAATGTGCGATCACTGGGGTACTAGTGATACATGCTGTTACACCACAGAAGGTTATTAATAAATAACAATAGTAAGTAACATTTTGAGGTTCTTCATAATAAATAAGGTGAATTTGGAATCCTCTTACCTCAAAACTAGTTTAACAATTTAAGAGGTAAGATTATTCCAGATTCATCTTATTTACCACAGAAGCTATCTGCTAGTGTATTCTTACCTGATATTAGCTTTTATGGAATTAGGAAATAAGTTGTAATTAATTTTTATAAATATATTTATAAGTAATATATGTCTATATATTAATTAATTTTTATGATTATGTAAATTCAAGTAATTTTGAACTAATATCTTATAATCTAGATTAGCTAGGTTAGCTGCAAATATCAGAGAATAAAAGAGAAATAAATAGTCTGTAAATTATTTAATTTGAATAAAATTAATGAAGCTCTTGCAAATCAAAAGATACAGATCGTCTCATATAACTCTTTGCCTTCACAAACCATTCTTTCACCATTGTGACCCAGTGATAAATTACACTAAAAGTTTCTCAGAAAACAGTAGCTTTTATCAATAGAGCCCGTTCACCATTGTGACCCAGTTATAAATTACACTAAAAGTTTCTCAGTAAACAGTAGCTTTTATCAATAGAGCCCGTTCACCATTGTGACCTAGTGATAAATTACACTAAAAGTTTCTCAGAAAACAGTAGCTTTTATCAATAGAGCCCGTTCACCATTGTGACCCAGTGATAAATTACACTAAAAGTTTCTCAGAAAACAGTAGCTTTTATCAATAGAGCCCGTTCACCATTGTGACCCAGTGATAAATTACACTAAAAGTTTCTCAGCCCAGTGATAAATTACACTAAAAATTTCTCAGAAAACAGTAGCTTTTATCAATAGAGCCCGTTCACCATTGTGACCCAGTGATAAATTACACTAAAAGTTTCTCAGAAAACAGTAGCTTTTATCAATAGAGCCCGTTCACCATTGTGACCCAGTGATAAATTACACTAAAAGTTTCTCAGAAAACAGTAGCTTTTATCAATAGAGCCCGTTCACCATTGTGACCCAGTGATAAATTACACTAAAAGTTTCTCAGAAAACAGTAGCTTTTATCAATAGAGCCCGTTCACCATTGTGACCCAGTGATAAATTACACTAAAAGTTTCTCAGAAAACAGTAGCTTTTATCAATAGAGGAATCATGTAAAGGATAGAAAATTGTGTTTTGTGTCATTTAATGCAAGGAAGTCATTAATATTTATGCTGCACTTTTAGGTGCTCATATTCCTTGTGTGCTACAAAATTACTTACATTAAAGAATTAGTACTCCACATTCCTTTTTAATGTTATGGTTTTTTGCTGCAATTCAATTATGCAGTATTCTAACAATATAGGTAAATAATGAGTCAGATTTTTACATCTTACCTTATATTTTATGTTTCTTTAAACATGGTAAAATATGAGGTAAGATGTAAAAATATGACTCATTAATTTACACATCATCTACTTCAAGTGGTCTGCTAAAGCAGTGCATGAACTAAAAATAGATCACATTAATGCCATCTATTTGCTACCATTGAACCTGAAGCACAAAAAAATGCAGTGGATGGCATTGGAATACACATTACATTGTATTATGAAATGTATTGTTTTCATGTAAATTATTGTTATCATGTCCACTGCTGTGGTCTCGAGGTAGCATGCTGCCTTGTCACGCAGCAGGCCTGGGTTCGATCCCCAGTCAGCGGCAGTTTTTCTGGTTGAGGTTTTTATCGGGGTTTTTCCTCACCTGTAAGACAAATGTCAGGAAAACTTTAAGGCCCAAACGGTCCCCGAAATCATATGGCCATCATTATATTCATCATCCTTCACTGGTGTGAAAAGCAATGGGAAGCTACCACACCTATAATTCCCTAGTAAAGCTGCAAAGATTAGCATGAAAATGCTATGATTGTAGTGAAAGACCTGCCCTTGGGCAGAATTACTATGGATGGATGGATTATTACCATCGACATTATCATCTTCACTTCAAGGTATAGGCATTGATTTGTCTTTTCTATCTTCAAGTACTTTCCAGCCATCTTCTTCTAGGCCTACCATAATATTACTATATTTCATTAATAACAAAAAGGTGTCCAGTTAAATTTTTTGTGAAAATTGAGTTATGTGCATTTATTGAATTTAATTATGGAATCAGGAAACAACTAAACAAAATTAATTGTGGTTTTTCAGTTTTCTGAGAGATAAGCTATTAAATATTGAGCTCCCAATTTTTATAGGGCATAGAGGACATAACATTTTTTTTTTAATCTGTGAAACATACAAATACTATAATTGAAATGAAGAAATGACACTTGGAAAGTTTGGAGTAACGTAAACGAAAGACCAAAAGTAAAATGGAAAGATGTTAAAGATATTATAAGTAATGAAAATTAGCTGAAAAAATAGGAGAGATAGGGTTATTGAACTGATGAATATTCATAAAAAAGACATAGAGCTATTTGAAGAAGAAGAAGAAAAATAGTTATAAGTGTACAATTGTATATAACTCTTCTTCTTCTTCTTCCTTCCAAGTATTAGGCCAAGGCCTGTTACGATCCTATAGAAAATTTTCCCGTATGGGAAATTCTCGTATAAGACTTGAAAGCATAATAATAGTCCCTTCGATTGGTTGCTGGCCAAAGGAAGGCAAGACCAGTGATGGGCTACCATCTTATAGCCTCTGGTCAGGCTTTTCTGGAGAAGGAAAGAAAATAAAGGAAAGAAGAAATGGAAGAAAGGAAAGACTCCCTAGCCCTCGGATGCCCTAATAGCGTCGGGGTCGAAAAAACAAGAGTTAACCAAGAGAGGTTAGATAGTAAAGTTAAAAGAGTGCAAAACACAAGTAAGTGGAAGAAATGTTTTGCACAGCTTGGGCACCTTGTGGTCGCCATCCACATATCCCCTAGATGAGGACCCCTGAGGGCTTGTATATCAATTTTGCAATTTTTTATTGAGGAACACTATTCTAGAACCAACTTAAATAGACCTAGCCATAGTTTCCTAGCATACAAGATTATTCCAATTTTGTTATAATTATTCCCTTTGTTGAAGCTTTACAATGGTGCCAAGTATACTTTATATCGAGTCAATTTATATATATTGCTAAAGTTGCGTACAAAATGTGTTATTTCTCACATTTACTTCAACTTATTTTAATTAAATTAAATTAATGTTGGGAAGTAAACATTATGAATTATCATTTAAATTCAGCGGAGAACATTTTTTGACAACTCACCTCATAAATGTTGTGTTTTTCATGAAGCTGCACAGTTTCAAACTTTATCACGCCCATCCTCAGCCATAACTCTGACTGATGAAATTTTTCGGCCGTCAACTCATACCAAAGAAAATTTTATGAATATTAAAAATTGTGAAATTGAAAAATCTGCAATTGGTGCACATAGTTTATTAGAACATCATAAAATTGGAAGAGAAGCAGAACTTTTAAAACAAGTGGGTAAACCTTTAGAATTGACAGTTTGGGAGAAGATATACATTCAGAAAAATAAATATAGATCAATGAATTTTGATATTCATAACGGACAAAATTTGATTTCAAAGTTCATAAATTCAACCATAGATGGCAGTGCTGAAGATGATGACAAAAGAAAAGTTGATGGCCGAAGAATTTCATCAGTCGTAGTTATGACTGACAATGGATGTAATTACGTTTGAAACTGTGCAGTTTTGTGAAAAACATGAAATTTATAAGGTGAATTGTCAAAAAATGTTTTCTGATGAATTTCAGTTATTATAATTTCTTTATATGACAGTCAAAACGTACAGACATTTTCAAGTGTTCAGTAGTTGCATTTTAATCTTTCATAATAAAAAAGTTTATAAAAATGATAGCTTTTCTTGATGGCATTTTGACTTCACTTTGACTAACTGTGGACTGACCACAAGAGGTTCTGAGTAAATGAAGAGATCCCTGGTGCACAAATACAAATACAGTGTGACAACTGTTTTTATAACAATGTCCGAATTTTCCAATGCACTTTAGAATGTTATGTGTTCTTAAATAAGAAACTAAGGATGAAGAATACAACATAATGTGATGTCCCATTTCCACGTGAGTTGTCCGAAGAGAATTTAAAACTGTTTTACCAGATTAAAAGAATTTAATATTTTTCTGATAAGTATCCATAGTTTGTTTGAAATGTCATTTAAAAATATTTGTGAAGACATTCAAATGTGAAGTGTATTGTTGTTGAACATTTCAAAATGAATATATAATATTATATATAATATATAAACATACATATATATACAGGGTAGAAAGGGGATGAGATTACTATATAGAGCACAATGAGAGGAAGTATAGTTAAAATACATTTTCAAAGTTCAGTTTTATTGGTCTGAATGCTTTCGATATGGCCCACTACTTTATGGAATATTCTTTTATACCTTGATGCTTCAAATTTAATTAAGTTAATTTACAATTGTCCACTGTTAGTTTAACTATAGTTTTTATAAGTTTAAATTGTATTTAATTAGTTGAGAATGTAACCGTTTAACTTCCAAAACTGGTCCAAAAATCAACAAAATATGAGGTGAGGTGTGAATTTCTTACTATTTTTTAATTTTATTTATTAATATTGAATTATATTATTTGTATTTATACCAAAGGAAACCAAAAGAGGATGACTAATTTCTTTGATATCATGCATTGTGAGGTCAGTCTCAGTAGAATAATGGTTACATGCTTGTGTATCCAGCTGGAGTTGATGAATTTTTAAGGACTTAAAAATCATGAGTTGTCCACCGCTGTGGTCTCGGGGTAGCGTGCTGCCTTGTGACGCAGCGGGCCCGGGTTTGATCCCAGGCCGGGACAGTTTTTCTGGGTGAGGTTTTTATCGGGGTTTTTTCTCACCTGTAAGACAAATGTCAGGAAAACTTTAAGGCCCAAATGGTCCCCGAAATCATATGGCCATCGCAATCATCATCATTCATATTCATCTTAGGTTAAGTTTAGGATTAGGAACTCTCCTGGCGCACCATTATCATAATCATCACCCATCATATCATCGGGGCAACGTAACCCCGCTTTCAAGGCACCCCAACCTCAGAAGTGGGTTACAAGCACGCCATGCCAGGAGAGAAACCAGGAATGTCAAAAGACAAACCTGGGGCATTTGAAAAAAAAAAAAACATGAGTTTGACTTTCAGCACAATGAGAGAAAGTATAGTTATAATACATTTTCAAAGTTCAGTTCCTGATTGTTTTGTATCATGGCCTACTAGATTGTGGCATATTCTTTTATATCCCGATCCTTCAAGTAACTTTAAATTTACAATTGTCCACTGTTAGTGTAAGCATAGTTTTTTAGAAGTTTCATTTTTATTTAATTAGTTGAGAATGGATCTGTTTAACTTCCGAAACTGGTCCAAGAATCAACTAAATATGACGTGAGTGTGAATTTCTGACTCTTTTTATATTATTTTAATTTATTGATATTGAATTACACTATTTTGATTTTAATTTAAAACAAACGAGGATGATGAATTTCTTCCATATCATGCATTGTGAGGTCGGTCCCAGTAGAATAATAATTCCATGCTTGTGTACAGTTCAAACCCAGCTAGAATTGATGAATTTTTAAGGATTTAAAAATCATCAGTATGACATTCTTCAGAAGGGAAGTAAGCTATGGGCACAGAGTATCCAGAGGAGAAAGTGGACAAGTTTTGCATACATGCCACAAGTGGCGCTAGTGTAGAACTAACGACTTCTAATTTTTTCATTTTTTTTGTGGTACTAATATGAAATTCAGCACCATCTGGTGGTAAAATTATGAATTATAATTATACAACCCCATCTGACCTCAAGGCTTTTCTTTTAATTTTTTTTTTTAAATTTTAACAGAAGGGAAGAATGGAAATAAATAAAACATGTTAATTTATTTTTGTTTATTAAAATTTTAAAATGTGCAATATAAGCTCTTAAATATATACAACTGACGTACCCCTTTATTCTCACATACATATTTTGTAGAATAGGTAGGCCCTATTAACAGAGGGAAGAAGAAGTGGTTCTTCCGAGCGACATAACACCGGTCAACAACAGTGTACTGAAGATGGGCCTGCTATAGGCCTGAAATCGCGATCTACTTAACAGAATAATGTGAGGAGAGGTAAGAATCTTTTAATTTAATATTGAATTGAACCTCACAGTGATAATTCCTATATATAAAAAAATAGGCCCTATTATGTTGTGTACAATATTTATTACAGAACCTTAGCCATGTCTTACATTTGAAATCCATTATAAAGTCACTCACATTTTTTAAACGTTTATTAGATATGGCTGTACACTAATATCACTCTTCCTAACCTAACAAATCTTAGAATTTTATCACTTCTAGTTGGTTTATCTTTGAAAATAGATTCACATTAAAAACATAAATAAGTTTGAATTTACTTACGAATTAGAGTAAAATAAAATCTAAGTAATGATTTTTAACTTTCGATAATATATCATTTTTACAGTACCATCTACATAGAACGAAAGGATGGCAGTTAAAAATTTCAATTTACAAAATGGCTAATTTCCTATAATCCAGAGTGAACGCTCCATGTGCCTTGCATTTGTTTTATTTAGTTACATATTCTGTTACTATGAAACAGTGCTACCATTGTAGTTTGCTCATTGTAGTTCATCGTAAATTTTTAGGTGTCACTGTACGCAGTTTCTCCTCTGTATTAAAATACTCTGTGGCTAAGGGTCCTGTGTCATAGATTTACAACACATAAAACTCAAGCCTGAAATAAGATATCTTAACAAAATTTATCAGCATTTTCATGCCCAGATTTGAATTGTGGCATGACCTGAGTTATTAAAGAGTGCCATTAAATACTTTTACTACTATGAATTGTAGGAGAGGGAAGAATAAATTTTCTGTAATTAACACTTTACAGAGTTTATAAAAATTCATGGGAAGTAACACTATGAGTTAATTATCAACTGAATAAAATCTTACCACCTCGCCACATAAAATATGATCCTCTCGTCTGGATATGTTTCTGGGTCATCATCTCCATTCTCAAATTTTGACTTTGATTTTGTGAGAGGGTCAGATTTTATTAGGTGAGGTGTAAAGTTTGCAATTCATATTTTTATTCTAGTGATATTTATCTCATGGTTTCCAACTCGTGAATTGGAATTTAGTGGAGAATGAATGATGGTCTCCAAAATATGTCCAGGTATGAGAATCATATTTTATGAGATGTAGTTTAAAGTTTCCAATCCACATTTTATTCAATTTTACAAGTTTCTGAAGAGTCTCGTATTATAGGCCAAATTATAGAATGTATCTCGTTATGGTATATGACATTGGATTTATTAAAAAGAAGATGCTCTTTGGATTTTCAAGATGTCTGAAGTTAAAAGCTTACAGTGTAAATATTTACACTATTGCTCTGCTTATCTAGGATTGAGCACAAAAGTCATGTTTTAGCCTCATATTAAATCTTCTGTGATTCATGATCATTTTATAGAATGTACAGAGCCAGTAAAAATGTCTTATCTGATTTCTGGATTTTCTGTTACTTAATTTTATAAAAAGAAAATGAGAAAGAAAATTAATAAAAAATAGTAGTATATTAAGATTAAATTGTTTATTAACCTTTAAACGCCCAGGAGCCCATATGCTGGGTTTTAAATTGTACGTCCAGTCTGCCCGCAGACTCAGCGTATGGGTTCTGAGCAGACGGACCTGTTTGGTTGCTTGAAATTATACTGAATAATACTACTTTTGTAACATACCTTTTTTCAGGGTTATCAGATGCTTGGCAACGTGATGTGAAGATAGCATTTGTTTATTAAATGTTTGTTTTTGTGTGATAAGCCTCGAAACAATCACCAATTCACCATACTTTTTACACTTCACTTGCACACGTTTTCTGATTCCCCGTGCCGAACACACACGACAAATTAGTCTTTGTAAAGCTACCGACCAATGTTGACTAAAGTTAACTTCAAGTCACAAAATGTCTGTACTCAATATACTATGTCTACCAACCAGGGAGTCATCTACAGGGTATTCTACCAGCCTGTTCCAAAAAGTCTGTGACAAGTTTAAGTCGGAAGTCTCTGTGTGTTGTTTTGGCCCAATGTTGACTAAAGTTGACTTCAAATCACGAAATGTCTGTACTCAATATACTAGGTCTATCCAGAGAGTCATCTACAGGGTGTTCTATCAGCCTGTTGCAAAACGTCTCTGACAAGTCTAAGTCGGAAGTCTCTATCTATTATTTTGGCACCAATGAAGTCAGAAGAAGAAAACTGTACAGAATGGTCAAGCCTAACAAATGAAAAAATAATTTTTTGGTTGAGTAAACAAGCTATAATGGCTGGGGGACTCGACATGCTGACCACATGTCACCAATGCACTGGCTCGATGATAAACTACCTTTGTGATTGACACATGTGAGTGTGAGGCCAGCAGCTGGATGGTAGGCTAAGGGCCTTCTAGGCCTGTCGCACAATTGAATTATTATTATTTTTAGATTATTAGGCATTCCTTTTCTCTTAGGTCTTACTATCCCACAACACGTCATTTCACATTAGAATAATTATGCCAAAAAGAAGGTACATTTCTGATTCTGTCATGTCGGGGGAAGAGTACATTTTTCTTCGCTGTCAATTCTAGTTTCACGAACCCAAGACCTGACAAAAGCCAGGTGTCTCACAGCTATAAGTGTCAGTTGATTGTAGCTTGTGATTGTCATTGATATCGTTTTCGTCATTGTCACAATCCAAGAATGTCTTGTATTTCAGCGGAACATAGTGATTTTGTACTAGACATATCGTAAACTTCACTCTGAGTCACAAAATTGTGAATGAATAAGGGCTGTGGGTGGAATGTGACCTGTTTTTTTTTTCAAAACTTTCCTGCTTAGGGGGAAAACTGACCGGATGCAACATAATAAACAAAAGAATGAACGAGGGTTAGAATATACCTAAATCTATATACAGTTTTTCACTTCTAACCTGATTCACAACACTCTAAAGTCCCTAAAGTTATTTGGTACCTATCGTGAATTTAAAAATTCTCTCTATGGTATAAAATATCACTACGGATTTTTGCCGTGATTACCACTGATTTTACAATAATATTTAACACTTTAAACGTTGTTTGATGTTTGTGACCCCCACAGATTTTAAAATATGAGTTAATAAAATCAGCAAAGTTATAGTCAAAAGCCAAGGAGTTTAAAAGCTAGGTGGACATTTAAACCCGGACAGCCTGCCGCTACCTGGCCATTTAAACTTGGGCACTTAAAGGTTAAACTTAAATTAAACCTCATAGTGATTTTTTCCTCTAAAAGTTCAAAAGTAGTATATTATTTTACTCTTGTCAATAAAACTCGTACTTTTTTTCAATTACTGTGTTTTCTACATTAGCTATCCTTTTCTCTCTTCATTTCTTATATTTTTTATTCTGTATTTCCTGCAGCTTCGACTTAATCCATTTCACATCTTATTCCTAATTCTAAAATTTGTGTCTCAAGATTTAGACACATACAGTAAATTGCTTTAAACAACTGTCGTGTATAGTATATTCATTGTCATAATATTTTTTCGATGCCATCATGTATCATTCAATTCTTCAATTTTAAATAAAATTAATATATTTAATAGGAAAGAATTTGTGACAACTGAATAAATACAAAAAACATATTGTATTCAAAGAATTTTTTTAAAATTTTCTATCAGTTAGTATCTGTATAAGTTAATCTCTTGATCATAAAAATGAGTGAGACTATGGCCATAAATTTTATAACTTTTTATAATAATTCTCCACGCTTTAAAAGAACATGACTTAATAAGGCCTGTGTCTTCCTTTGAAAATATTAATGTGTTGTAAATTTGAGATCAAAAGATAGAAGAAAACCCTGCACTAATAAAGTATTTCAAAATATAATTCAGGCTTACTATATTACAAAATGCACAGATACAAAGATTAAAAAAAATTGCGTACTTATTCCCTTATTTGGATAAGTATATTTTGTCTTTTTGGCTAATGAGTACTTCTCCTACATGCATATGATGAAACATTACACAATGAATGTAGTAATATAGAAAGTTTTGGTAAAAATTTGCAAAAATTAACAAGGAATGGTTGTTTAATAAGAATTCTAATGGGAAATAACATTATGAGGCAAATTATCAATATTATATAATTTAATTGGCAATATTTACACTCACCTCATAAAAAATGTGTTTCTCACCTGACTAGTTTTAAAGGCCATTGTCTTCATCATCACATACACTCCTCCTGTTTGCAATTGAGTTGGTAACACCAGCATGCCTCTTGCCACATTATTGGAAAGGCAAAAACTACACTGCTCAAAAAAATTAGGGGATATTGTAGAATAACCTATTAAGACTATGTTTTTTGGAATAGTATTAGATGCAATCACTTTCTATTACTCCAAGATAATGTAAATAAGAGTTTGAAGTTGTTACGTAACCTCGGTACCACACCAGAGGGCAGTGTCTGTACTGTTGATGTGAAAGGGTGGTGTGGGGGTGAATGTTTTGTTGCTGTTTTTAAATCCAGTCTAGTTTTCAGTTAGTGAATGACTTGCCTTAGGGACAGTGATGCCTCGACAACGTGATTTACCTGAACCAATGGCTTGGAGGGCCATAGGAAGGATGGAAGCTGGACAGACACAACAAGAGGTGGCACAAGCCATTGGGGTGTCTCAAAGCGTGATTTCCAGTCTTTGGAATCATTTTCAAAGAACATACTGTTCACAGAAGAGCTGGACAAGGTCGACCAAGGGCAACAACAGCAAGGGAGGACCGTTACCTCTTGTTAACAGCCCGTCGGAATAGACAGCAGAATGCAACTCAACTGCGAAATACACTTCAAACAGCAACAGGACGCAGGGTGTCAACTCAAACTGTCCCGAATCGACTGCATGGAAGTGATCTCTATGCCCGTAGGCCCATGGTGTGTACCAGGTTAACTCCACAACACCGTAGAGATCGCAGAAACTGGGCAGAGGAACATCGTTGGTGGAGGCATGCTGAATGGAGATCAGTTCTTTTTTCTGATGAGTCGCGATTCAACATGGAATGTGATAGTCGGTGTGTATTCATCTGGAGAGAAAAAGGAACATGAAACAATCCAGCTTTTGTACGTGAAAGATCCCCATATGGTGACGGTGGATTGATGGTGTAGGCAGGAGTCAGTAGTGGTGGACATACGGACCTCTACATTATCCAAGGTGGTACTTTGACTGCGGTAAAGTATAGAGATGAGATTCTCCGACCTTTTGTCGTGCCTTATGCTGATGCCATAGGTGATTCTTTTCTTTTTATGGACGATAATGCACGACCCCACAGAGCTGGCTTGGTGGACGACATGCTGGAAGTGGACGGTATCGAGCATATGCAATGGCCAGCTTCCTCCCCGGACTTTAATCCGATTGAGCATGTGTGGGATGCATTAGGCAGACGCATTGCAGGCAGACCAGCACCTCCCACAACTTGTCCAGAGCTGCACATTGCTCTTATGGAAGAGTGGCCAAGAGCTCATTGCTAACCTCATTGCATCAATGCCATACAGGTGTGAGGCAGTGCTGGCCGTTCGAGGAGACCATACACCATACTAAAGAAACATTTTCACCCATGTTAATGTTGCTTTGTTTGTTTGCCATATTCTTAATCAGGATCTCTTTGACATCTGGTGTGGTATAGAGGTTACGTAATGACTTCAAACTCTTGTTGACATTCTTTTGGAGTAATAGAAAGTGATTGCATCTAATACTGTTCCTAAAAACATAGTCTTAATAGGTTATTCTACAATATCCCCTAATTTTTTTGAGCAGTGTATTAAAACATTTAGGAAAAAAACTATGGAACTAACAGTTTGGAAAAAAATATACATTCAGAAGAACAAGTATAGGATTATGAATTTTGAACTTCTTGGCAAGCAAAATTTGTTCTCGAAGTTGATTCAACCCACACCAGGTGGCAGGAGGAATGTTGGTCTTAATGACTCAATTTTTAAAAGTTGGAGTGTAGTGATGATTGGCCTTTGAAGCTAATCAAGTAAGAAATATAAATTCCTATAAGGTTATGTGTAAAAATTTCCAATTTAATTATATAAGAAGTAGTTTGTATCTAATGTTGAGCAGATTGTGATGATGATATATATGTTTTTGCATCCCAATATTTAGAAGAAGGATTTTAAAATTTAATGATGATTTCAATCCATATTCTTATGAAGATTACAGAAATGAAAGTAGTAGATCCAGATATACCAGTTCTTGACAGTTATTTGTAGAGCAATAATCATGATTAAATAAGAAATAGGAGACTTATTGAAATAGGAAACAAGAAGTTAAAGAAATTAATTTCTGCTTGAATGGGATAGAATGTCTGGATAGCTCAGTAATTGGAAAGAGCATCAGCACATAGAGCTGAAGGTTCAGTGTTCAAATTCTGATTCAGGCATACATTTTTCTTTTAATACACAAGTGATCTTCTTGGTGATATAATATTAAAATATATATGTAGTCAATATGCCCATTTCACCAATTAATGTTTTAAAATGGTCAACAAGTTTCTACAGCCAAGCTGTCATTCTCAAGACCAGATATCTGGTCTTGAGAATGACAGCTTGGCTGTAGAAACTTGTTGACCATTTTAAAACATTAATTGGTGAAATGGGCATATTGACTACATATATATTTTAATACATTTTTCTCTTTACCATAAACCAACATGCTAGAAGCTGGAAGGTCGAGGGTTTTAGTCTTAGTGAAGTCATGGTTTTTAAACTGACAAAAACCTTCTGGCAGCACCATGACTCTGTGGTTGACTCACCTCTAAAAAAAATGAGTACTATATGCTTGTGCTGGAGGTAAAGGAGGCCGTCATGCAGGGCTGACACCCCAGCTGACATCAAGTGCCAATTGTCTAGAAAATTAGGACCCTTAACATCTCTACCCCAAGGGCCACCTAAGGTCTGTTCTGGAATGACTTTACCTCACCATTAAAGAGTAATATTTTTCACTTTTACTGTTTAACTGCATGACGTGACAGGTTAATGAGGCCCTTGGCCTACCAGACTACTGCTGGTATCACATCCAGTCACTGTTGGAATGACATGTGGTCAGCATGTTGGGACTCCCAGCCATTATAACTGGTTTTTCTCAACATGGAGCCACTAATTATAGCTACCCAAATGCCTCATGATGCTGGGTGGACACTGATCCCATACTGGCCGAAATTCTATGAGAAAATTTCTTTCCCCATGGACACTTGAACCAGTGCACGTCCTGTAGCTCTGTGCCAAGGCTTCCTACCTTAACCAGGAGAAGATATGTAAATCATTACTTTTTGACTGACCCTTGTAAATGGAAATTGGGGGAAAAAAATGTTAGCCTTAAATTTGTTTTGAGTTTTTGTTGATCACAAGTATATTCATTATGCTGCTTGCCTCTGTACATTCCAAGTTCACGAGTTCGATGGATTATTTTTTCAGGCGTGAAAATGCTGTTATAGCTTTCTTTGGAGGATGTAACACCATTTGTCCCATCTCTTAGTTTATGGCTGATCAAAAAACCTCAAGTCTGATATAAGAGGCCTCTGAGCAAACTTTTTTTGTTCTTTCATGTCCAACTTTATTGAAAGTAAAATTTTAAAAGAGCATCATTATACTTACTTATTTTAGGAATTCACACTATGAGGTATATTCATTTAGGTAGAATTTTTTATCATTCACCTCATATTGTTCTTTTTGACTATAAACTAGTTTCGGAACATAGTTTCTGTTCCATCCTCAGTATCATCACGACCGTTGTTCTGTCGTCTTGAAGAGCCGTCCTTCACTCCTTCCATTGGCTGACTGAAAAATCTCAAAACCAGGTCATTCTCACCGGGAATTTCAAAGTTCATCAATTTCTTCTTTACGCTCTTTTTTGAATGTAGATCTTTTCCCAAATGGTAAGTTCTTTTGGTTTTTCTATTTGTTTTAAGAATTTAGCTTCTTTCTCGATAAGATGTTTTTCAAACCATGCATGGGCAGCCACTGCAGTTATTTCTACTTCCCCTTTCTTGACATTCCTGAGATGTTCTTTCACTCTAGTTTTCAAATTTCTCTTAGTTTTTCCTATGTAGAATTTCTCACATTCTTCACATTTAATCTGATAAATCCTTGATTTGTTTTTTTTAAGAAGAAAAATCAGGGATTTATCAGATTAAATGTGAAGAATGTGAGAAATTCTACATAGGAAAAACTAAGAGAAATTTGAAAACTAGAGTAAAAGAACATCTCAGGATGTCAAGAAAGGGGAAGTAGAAAAATCTGCAGTGGCTGCCCATGCATGGTTTGAAAAACATCTTATCGAGAAAGAAGCTAAATTATTAAAACAAATAAAAACCAAAAGAACTTACCGTTTGGGAGAAGATCTACATTCAAAAGAGCAAAAAGAAGAAATTGATGAACTTTGAAATTCCTGGTGAGAATTACCTGGTTTCGAGGTTTTTCAGTCAGCCAATGGAAGGAGTGAATGACGACTCTTCAAGACGACAGAAGAACGGTCATGACGATACTGAGGATGGAATAGAAACTATGTTCCGAAACTAGTTTATAGTCAAAAAAGAATAGCAATATGAGGTGAGTGATAAAAAATTCTACCTAAATCATTATACTTATTTATGTATACCATAAGACAACCTAATAGCATTTTGTGGAGGGGGGAAACCGTTGTAAATATTGAAAGTGAGTTTTATGGGGGAACTAATTTGTAAACTATTTTCAGTTTTTGCAATGAGCAATATATATTATTTCATATTATGTTGAATTTAATTATTTTAAATTAATATTACTGAGTTATTGTCATCATGACTGTAGTGGGACCAATCATTGAACACAGATACAAATTACATACATCCAAAATCTGCTGAGAATGGACTGGCCCAAATTATACCATATTTTGAAATTTAATAAAATAATTTTCAAGTTATTGGGGAGGATTTGTTCTATATAATTTCTATTAAATACCTTTACTTATTTACTTATAAAATACTAATTAAGTTTTTATTAATATTATAAAATCATTAGGAAGTTACATTATGAGGTTTAATTTAATATTGAGTTTGTATTTTTTAACATTCTTATCTCATATGCTTATTTTGTCGGACATGTGTTTCAGGGCTGTTGCCCAAACATTGCACAAACTGGAACAAAAAAAAAAAAATCAGTTTGTGCAATGCTGAAGATGGGGCAACAGCCCTGAAACTTATGTCCGACAAAACAAGCATAGAGGTAAGAATGTTAAAAAAATACAACTCAATATTTTATTCATGTGTTGATGAAAGTGGATTCCATTTTGTGAATATTGTGTTATTTGCTGGTGTAATATTATTTTTATCAGCCATTTTATAAGACTGCAAAGTATTGAAATGAGACATAGTACGAAATGAAATTCTATCTACTTCATAATATAATTATTACTATAATAGGAATGGAGAAAAATGCTTACAAGGGAATTGTATGCCAAAACCTATTTTGAAATTTCTCCCACAGAAGTGTTGTGACCTCATCCAAAAAAGTATGTGCCTTTTTAACTGTAAGACAGAAAAATCGAAGCCAGAATCCAGCAATGGCAACCCGCTGTATGAGCAGATGGACTCCCTGTATGATGTAGAGCAGAGTTGAAGTGAGGTAGGTGAAGCATGGATGGCAGGTAGTGAGGTTTATCCAATACATCCAGTGAGGACGTGTATTATTCCTCTATAACTTAAATGAGAGATTTGGTGCTGGGTTTTAGGGCCGCATGCAAATACATTAGTCTCTACTCAAATTACTTCCAATCACTGGTGAGCTGACTTACCATGAGCAAGTGCAAAGATCGAATTAGCTACCCACTAACTGGTCATACATGAAAGTCATCGTTTTTGTAATATTGGCAAGAAATTACCCAGAATTCTCAGTGATAAAACCACTTCCGTTATTTTCGTCTGCTAGAGGAACGCATTTATCCTTGCATCCTGCAAATAATACCGTATACGATGACGTCTGCGTCGTGCAATATTACGCCGATTCTCCTGTTCTTCCAGTTGAATTCTTTGGTAGACTCTATCACATTCCTCTTCTTCGCGTATACTGAAAACATGATCGAAGTCTTCAAGGTCCGACATCTTGATAAAGCAGCAAGGTACACGGCAAGGTTTCAAACTACATCGTTTCCCTTCGGGATTCTCACAATTTGTTTCTCTCCTAAGACACCTCACCAGGTAGCTTAGGAATTTCAACAATTATTATCGCATGAACAGATTTTTGAGTACGCAAAAACGTATTTGAATACAACTTTCTCAGCAGAGTACAGGCAGAGAACGACTTTTACGGTCTAATGCATTCATAGATTCGAGCCTTAGTGTCTTACAGTTAAAAAGGCAGATAATTTTTTGGACATGGTCTTGGTACATCATAATGCTTCCCTGGGAGAAATTTCAAGGTAGGTTTCGCCATGCAATGTTTGATAGTTTCCTTGTTAGCATTATTTTTTTTTTTTGGTGTTTGTAATTTCACAATATTAAGACATTTAGGACAGCTTAATTGATAGCACTGATAGTGTAACACCGATGGTATAAAATTAAATATTTTCTTGTGTAAAGTTCCTCTGTACCAAATGAAAATATTACATTGTTG
The DNA here is from genome assembly GCA_030220185.1 of Diploptera punctata. Taxonomy (NCBI): domain Eukaryota; kingdom Metazoa; phylum Arthropoda; class Insecta; order Blattodea; family Blaberidae; genus Diploptera; species Diploptera punctata. The sequence continues at coordinate 350,250 of JASPKZ010006461.1, read as the reverse complement.
TTCTTTAACAACCTCTACATTTTATAAGCTAAAATCTTCAGAGTACAAATTGATAAGAAAAGTAATATTTGCTATGTTGTTCAGATACTTATGCCCTTTCTACCCCAATGCTTAGAGATCTCAGAAATTAGTAACAAGTCAGTTACACTTACAAGCCAAGTGTGCAAACTCACCGAAAAATATTGTAATCAAAGTGAAGCTTTGTACCCTATTAACGTATAATTAACATTTTATCACAATTATTTATTACAGACCAAGTTAAGTTTGGAAGTATGTTGGTGCTATTACTGCCATGAAAAGAAACAATGTCGGATCATCAATTTTTTTAAAAAAATATCTAATCACTTGAACTCATGATTGATAGCTTTCCTTTTGCTGCTTCATAGTACATTGCTCAGTAGAGAAGTGGCTTTGTACAGTGTAGGAAAGATGAGCAGAAAATTCAATTCCCAACCTTAACTGAGAAATCCTTAGCATATTTTTTTTTGGATGCAGATTTAACTTGGTCGAGCAGTTGTTTTCTAGTAACATTATTTTTTTTTTACCTCTTTAACAACAAACTTATCTGCTGATATTCTATCTATGATTAAATATGTATGGAATCGAAGAGAACTGTACTTGACAAACTTTCACAAGTTGTTTAGGGATGTTGGCTAAGGTCAGTATTCAAGAACCAAACTTTCTGCGAAGAGTGACTCTCAACCTGTCTCTCTTTGGTTTATTATGTGGGTCATGCAGAACCTACTCTAACTGGCTCACTCTATTCAACATTATGTGCTAACAAGATATTTATTTACAAAAATTCTGGGAACAATTAAAAGATGAGAGCGTCAGCTTACGTAAGACGGAGATGGCATATGTTTTGGCATGAGAAACTCATGATCTCCAGTGACTTATGTATAGAGTAATGTGTTGCTGATGGATTAGACATTTAGGGTCGTATGTTAGAACATTACTCTCTACTCAAATTACTTCCAATCACTAGTGAGCTGATTCACCGTGAGCAATTGCTGAGAACGAATTAACGGCCGACTTATCGGTCATGCACGAGAGGCGACGTTTTCGTAATATTGGCAACGAATTACCCAGAATTCTCAGCGATAAAACCACTTCCGTTATTTTCGTCTGCTATAGAGGAATGCATTTATGCTTGCATCCCGCAAATAATACCGTATACAAACACGTCTGCGACACGCAATATTACGCCGATTCTCCTGTTCTTCCAGTTGAATTCTTTGGTAGACTCTATCAAATTCCTCTTCTCCGTGTATACCGAAAACATGATCGAAGTCTTCAAGGTCCGACATCTTGGATAAATGTTGGATAAAGCAGCAAAGTACATCGATTACCATCGGTTCCCTTCGGGATTTTAATTTGAGTTGCTCATTTAAGGTACCTCCGCAGGTAGCTTACAAATTTAACGAATTATTATCGCATGAACAGATTTCTGAGTAAGCAAAATCGTATTAGCATACAACTTGCTCAGCAGAGAAGGCATTTTACTGTCTAATGCGTCCAAACATGCGACCCTTAATGTATCAACAACTCATTACTCTGAAATAAGTCACTGGAGATCGTGATTCCTTTTATATTCATCAGCTCCCTGAATAACCTGTGAAAGTTTGTTGCTAGAATTCTGTTCCAGTCTATAGTTTATATGATTACACTAGGTTTTTCTAATACATTTTGCACCTTTTTTTATACTTCAATATATAAAATATAATGGCAGCAGTAATAAGTATTGGCTGCTTCCATCTTTTTGTAAAATGAAAATAGAAGTATTAACACAATTTAGGATTGCATATTTATCTGATTTTTGGATTAATTTGTGACCTATTTCAGTGATGCATACTGAATAATAAAGCACAAATTGTATGTTTACAATCATTATATACTTATATTAGGTTCTTCAACTATTTATTTCAGTAGTTTTTTTATGCATCTCAAAATATTTTTTTATTCATGTTCTAGTCCAGAGTCAGAAATATCTTTGTATCCAACACCATGGCATAGTCAGTCAAGTCCATATATCTCAGACTGACGGCCTGAGTTTGATTCCCTGTGGACAGGGGTTTTATATCACTAGGTTGAGTCTGAGTGTTCTGTCTTATTGTCTTGTCTTATTCTGTTTTGAGCAGAAGCTCTGATACCTTCCTAAGTTCCAGTTCTAAATCTATTTTGTGCATGATTCAAAATACATTGCTTCCTGTCAACCATGACAAGGGAATTGTACAAAAAAGGAGGAAGGATAAAACCATAAAAAATTAGATATCTTTGAGATTGTTTTTGTTTTACAAGAAGAATAATATTATAAAATTTTGAGTTTTCATAAATGTTTCATGTAAAATTAATTTAAATGCATTTGTTACAAAACCTGGTGTAATTGTGTAAACTAGGCTTTTGGCTAAAAACCACACTTCATGACAAAAAGCATCTTTGTTTATTTTTCTATTTTGAATTGTAAAAGTGCTTTTGACAAATAATAAGAAGAATTACCTAGTCAAATAAAAACACTAATTTTCAGTATGGAATTAAATTATAGTTCTGTTAATAATTTAATCAGAGTGGCAAGTTTGAAAAAAATATCTAACACACACACAAGTGTATTCTGAAAGAGAGTTCCATTATATTAAGGAGATGTAGTCTGCATCACAACAACAAATTTATCTGTTATGTTTATACATAGTCCACCACTGTGGTCTCAAGGTAGCATGCTGCCTTGTCACGCAGCGGGCCTGGGTTCGATCTCCGCTTGGGACAGTTTTTCTGGGTGAGGTTTTTATTGGAGTTTTTCCTCACCTGTAAGACAAATGACAGGAAAACTTTAAGGCCCAAACGGTCCCCGAAATCATATGGCCATCATCATCATCCTTCACCGGGAAGCTACCACACCTACAATTCCCTAGTAAAGCATAGCATGAAAATGCTATGATTGCAGTGAAAGACCTGCCCTCGGGCAGAATTACTATGGATGGATATTTATATATATGACTACTCAGGAAGAAAGGTCAGACTTCTAACTAGAAAAAATAGAAACACAATTCCAATGTTCAAATGGAAAGAGAAAAGTTTGAAGTTCCTATCATGGCCGCATTGGTGCTGTTGCTTGTTTGTATTAAAGTGGTGACACAACAGGACGTTGGATTGGAAGAGGAGGAGCAGAAGATCAACTTCATTACTGGTGGCCTCCCAGGTCACCCAACCTAACCCCGTGTGATGTTTATCTGTGGGGTTACGTAAAAGACCGTGTTTTTATCCCCCCTATGCCTGACACTCTTGAAAATCTGTGACATCAAATTGTTTAAGTTGTGAATTTGATAACTAGAGACCAGCTGATTTGTGTGTGGCAAGAAATGTGCCACCATTTTGATATTTGTCACGTAACTAATGGTGCTCATATTGAAAGCATAAAATGGTGAAATTTGAACTTTTTTCTTTCCAGGAATGTTGGAATTGTGTTTTTACTTTTTGTACTTTGGAAGGAATAAATGTTTGAAGTTTGTTCCTTCTTTCTGAATAGCCCTGTATAACTTGAAGAAGAGGTACACTATGTTCCACTAGTCTCACTGTAGTATAGCAAATGCAGTTACTTCTATTAATTGTAATGTATCATCTTTTCCAAGGGAATGCTATGTCCAGGACATAAAATTAATGAAAATATCATATTTGTATTATGTATTTAAGAAACATTAGTATTTTATATCAAATATTATTTCAGATGGTTGAGACCTATGTTAATTTATTTCACAAAATTAAGTACCGTAATTAATTTATTTATTGTAATGGAATATTAATGTTTCCTGTTAACAAAACCCAAGAGAACTGATGAAAGAATAGGGAGGTTAAATATCATAAGATGTCCTTTGTAAGAAATTTACTTGTCTAGTACATATTCTGGGATACATCTGAGGGAATTATTTTTTTTTAAACCAATGGTTCTTGCTCGATTTTTAAGCATTCTCCTTTTAAGACTTATTTTTTTAATATTGTCAAGAATCAGACTGGTTTTCTTAAGTATTTACTTCATTATGAATTAATTTATTAATTTTATCGAGTGATACAGACACAAACAATGATTATGTTGCAAGATAGAGTCAAAGGTTCCATTCTTTTTTTTTCCCCGGTTTGTTGTCAAAGAGCTCATGTTAGGAGATATGCTGTATGCAATCGTGGTCAGAAAGGTGACAAGTTGTTCAAATCTCAATTTTTTCTTGTGATGCATACCACCTCTCTTTGGATATTAGGCTTGTTTATCAGAATACACACACACACAAAACATATATATATGTGTGTACAGGGTACAGCATACAAGACACTACCAAACATCCACTGTAACTCAGGATGTGACTATCTCACTCACTAGATAACATAATATGGTATAGGTGTGGGAGGGTGGCCTTGAAACAAATATCTTGCATAATCCTTCAACGAGGCTTAGCAAACGGCTGATCCCAGTCCAATGAGAGCATTAGGAAATGATTGGTAGTGTCTTCTATGCTTCTCACTGTAAATATATCCTATATATATAAAATGTAACTAGAATAAAAAATAAATCAGATTGAATAAGATGCAGTATAAAGAAATGTGTGTGGCCAAGAACATTTGTTCCCTTACATATTTCGCATTTCAATTTTGTCTTACATACATAGTAATATTATTAAAAATAAATAAATTGTGGTCACTTTCTTAAGACCACTTGAGTTTGGAATCTTTTTGACTCAACTAGTTACAGGATTAACAAAGTTCCATTCTCAAACTTCTAAGATGATAGAAGAGAACAAAAATACTTTTTATTAAGTAACCTTGATTGGAAATTGATATTTTCATGACTGTTAATGTAGTTCATTTATGCTGTTCCATTGCTCTGATCTAAATTAACAATACACTATGTTTAAACTTAATAGGAAGTAACACTGTGGTGTATAATGATTAAATATATTATGATTATCATAAATAATGTGAAAGCCTATCACAATATGATATGAAAATTGTCTTAGGAGATTTTAATGCAAAAGTGGGGCAGGAAGATATATTCAAACCAACAATAGGCAAATTCAGTATTCATGAAGATAGTAACGACAATAGAGTTAGATTAGTCACCTTTGCCACATCGAAGAATCTCATTGCTAAGAGCACAACATTTCAGCATTAGGATATTCATAAATACACCTGGACTTCTCCTAGGTGGCAAAACTCGAAATCAGATAGATAGCGTATTAGTGGACAAACGCTGGCACAGTAGCATCATCGATGTTAGGTCAGTTAGAGGACAGACTGCAATTCGGATCATCATCTCGTCAGAGTGAAAATCAGACAACGGCTATCGCTTATGCGAGGAACAAGCGCTAAAGATGATTCTGAAAAATTTGAATTAAAAAACTTGAAAAATGATGAAATGCGGCAAGAATACCAAATTAAAATTGCTAATAGATTTGAAGTACTGAAATCTTCAGATGACAATGTGGCAAACGAAGAACAAACTGATATAAATAAAGAATTGGAGGCTATAAGAGATACTATTAAATTGTCAGCATCAGAAAGCATTGGTTATTTAAAAAAGAGGCAAAAAGAGAAATGGTTTGATGAGGAATGTGCCAATATTGTAAACAAAAGAACGCAAGCTAAAATGAAATGTTTACACGAACCAAATGAGGTAAATTTGGAGCAATTGGGTAGTGTTAGATGCGAAACCACGAGGTTACTAAAGCGTAAAAAGAGGGAATATTTGCAAGAGGAGATTAATGATCTTGAAATTAAGGCCAAAAATAGGAACATTAGAGAATTATATCAGGGAATTAGGATAAAGAAGAAAGGGTTTCAGGCTAGAACAAACATAATTCGGAATGAAAATGGGGATATGATTGCAGATTCCAGGAGTATATTAAATAGATGGAAAAGTTACTTTAATCAACTATTAAATGTACAAACAGAACAGGATATTGAAGAGGATCACGTACAGACAACAGAAATGCTAAGCGTAGAATCAAGTGCATTAGAGGTTGAAATGGCGATAGAAAAATTGAAGCTGTATAAAGCATCAGGTTCAGATGAGATCCCAGCAGAACTGATAAAATCACGGGGAGAAAAATTGATGGACAAGATACGCCAGTTGCATAATATGATTTGGGATAAAGAAGCTCTTCCAGATGAATGGAAAGAATCGCTTATCGTACCAATTTATAAGAAAGGTGATAAAACTGATTGCAACAACTATAGGGTCATCTCATTACTTTCAACTTCGTACAAAATTCTAACAAATATATAAGTAAGCAGACTTACTCCTTATGTTGATGACATTCTAGATCATCAATGAGGATTTAGAAGAAACAGTTCTACAACAGATCAGATTTTTAGCTTAAGACAAATTTTAAGAAAATAAATGGGAATATAATGGTACTGTACATCAACTATACGTAGACTTCAAAAAAAGCATACAATTCAATTAAGACGGAGAAGTTATATAGTATCCTGCTGGAGTTCGGAATTCGTAAAGAGTTAGTTAGACTTATACGAATGTGTCTAAATGGCATAAAGGGTAGGGTGCGTATAGGCAAACAGGTTTTCGGACACTTTTGAAACCCAGAATGGGTTGAAGCAAGGAGATGCACTCTCTCCTCTACTATTTAATTTTGTACTAGAGCATGCCATCAAATCTCTAGAGGATGAAGAAGGCCTACAACTCAGTAGTATTAATAAGCTGTTAGTTTATGCTGATGATGTAGTACTATTGGCTGATAGCGAGGAGATACTAATGGACAACACGCACACACTATTGAGTAACACAAGGAAATCAGGACTGGAAGTAAATATCAATAAAACTAAATATATGGTCACACGTAGAAATACATTATATAATGGAAATGGACAGCTAATGACAAATGAGGGAAATTTTGAGGAAGTTGCTGAATTCAAATATCTAGAAACAATAATCACAAATAGGAATGAGATGCACAAAGATATTAAACATAGGCTCAATTCTGGAAATGCATGCTATTATGCATTAAGAAGACTTTTGATGTCCCAACTCCTTTCAAAAAACGTTAAACTGAAAATACATAAAAGTATTATTCTCTATATTCTATATTATATGGATGTGAAACATGGATTCTTACTTTAAGGGAGGAAAGGAGATTACGAGTATTTGAGAATAAAGTTCTTAGCAAAATTTTTGGACCAAAGAGAGATGAACAGACAGGTGAATGGAGAAGACTACATAACAATGAATTACATGGTCTTTATAGGAAGCCAGATATAATAACAGTTAAGTTTCATAGACTGTGATGGGCAGGACATGTGACACGAATGGGGAATGAAAGACGTGCATGGAAGCTTCTTGTAGGGAAAACACCCAGTTGGTACCCAAGAATGAGGTGGGAGAATAACATTAACTATGATTTGAAGGAAGTCAATTATACAGGGAAAGATTGGAAAGCATTATCTCAGGATATGGATGTATGGAGAGTTTATGTCTGCACGGCCGTGAATCTACGGGTACGATAGTGCCAGTGCATAATTAAGTAATGCCATGAGTGATTTCCAATTTATCTAGAGAATTTGGAAATGAAGAGTGGCATTCTTAGGACTATTTAACAAATAAAATTAAGCTCTTTACTCATAAATCATTATTTAAACATAGTTATTTTAAAATATTTATATATTCAATGTAAAAAGCGATGTTTGAAAACAAATGAGAAACGTTTGTTATGTTTCATTTTTTCAGGATTGCAATATTGTAAGAATGCACCCTAGTGGAGAAAAAATGAAACACATCAAACTGTTTAGATTATAGGTTACTAATTAATTTCCGATGTCCTATGATGTAAATATGTTAATTATATTTTTCTGGAATGTAAATACCTGGGAAATAATATGTTTAAGAAAGTGTAAATAGTGGTTTCTTTTTATTGTGGTATAATCAATTGCTATAATCTTTTTTCTGTTATATCTCGCAAGCGTTATCTTGTTACATTTGTGTGCTATATATATACAATCTGGGAGCTACATGTATTCTATGATTCTTACATCTTAATATATAAATTGCTATATTAAACATATTTCTTAGAGAGTCAGTCACTGAAAAATAATGCTATAACCTGTTCAGAATATTAAAAAGAAAGAGCTTTCTTTAATATGATAGACTTAATTGATAAATATCAGGTGAAACACGACTGTGATTGGTTGTAAAACAGAATTCATTGAAACATGATTGGTCATTGACTCCCATTGGGGCATCAGTTAAATAGTCAATGTAAGATTGGCACTGCAAAATGACTTCAATCGCAGTAGAATAATTAAATACAACAAAAAGGGAAGAACAAAAATAAATCAGATATGTATCAGATAAAATGTGGGGATTGCGATAAAATCTATATAGGGAAAACAAAAAGAAATTTGAAAACTAGAGTGAAAGAACGTCTTAGGAATGTTAAAAAGGGGAAGTAGAAAAATCTGCAGTAGCCACTTCTGCTTGGCCAGAAAAAGATAAAATTGAAAAAAAAGGCTAAATTAATAAAACAAATAAAAAACCTAAAGAGCTCATGGTTTGGGAAAAAATCTACATAAAAAAAAAGAGAAATTAATGAATTTTGAAATTCCTGGAGAATGTGATTTGATTTGGACGTTCATCGATCTACCAATAGATGGAGGAAGGAGCATTGCATCACCATGACAGAACATGAAAATACTGGTGATGGATTAATTATTCCGAAATCCACCTAAAAAGAAGACAAAATATGAGATGAGGTGCTATATTTTTAATATTTAATGTATTACATGTTGTCACAGAACAGACATTCTTTGACATCAATGACATTGTTTTAGTACAGTATACAGAAGCGATACGACAGAACAGTGGTCATGAAATTACTGAATATGGAATCAACAAGGTATAAAAACCGGTCTAGCTAGAAGACTGAGTATGAGGGGGATGATAAAATTTTTCTTAAATTTAATATATACCGCATAGTGTTAATTCCTATTAAGTTCAACAGTATACAATGTTTATTTTAAAGAGTGGGAGTTTTTATAATTAATTTATAACAACTCTCTCTATATATTACAACATAATTTCTGATTTTATTGTACAAAGACCTATGTTTATTTATAAAGAGCAGATTTTATATGGTAAAAGTTAATATTGCAACAAATTATAAAGAATATAAAAATGTTTTTCTTCAATAGAATGGAAATGATTTATTTACAGTTTTATTAAAATAATTTTAAAAGTTCCTTAATGCTTTTTGTGTAATCTAGTAATCTTATTATTGCTTATGTTACTCCTCCATTAGGAACATACCATATTTTATGGGCTATAAGATGCACCTTAATTTTTAAGCTTTTAAAAAAAAATAACATTTTTATTATGAGATTGCAAAACCAAACTAAAAAAAAAATCTTAGATTGTAAAACCATTCTGATCTTTAAAATCACCAAGAATTCACATCTGAACTTTCTTCTTCTTCGTCATCATTGTCCTCTTCATATATAAGATGGTCTTCACTGCCACAAGAGCATTACTTAACGCCGCACTTCTTGAAAGATTTGACAATAATGTCTTCTCTCACTCTAGACCACGACTTTCATCCACTGACACACTTATTTGATTGTATGTTGTAACAAAGCTCCCTTTGGCGTGAATTCATGTTGGGTTTCAGCCATCATCCATTTGTTCAAGTTCACTGGCATCGTAGACTGCAATCATGCATCATAGTCTAGACAGTATTCTGGGTTTGCAATGGCAGGGCGAGAGGGAGACAATGTTTGCTACCTTGTGAATCCCCGTAAATCATGTTCATTGCGTCAGTGCACTGTTGCTATCAGTTGAATCCAATGTTGCCAGATAGAGATAATTCCCACGGTATCAAATATATGGTCATTTTTAAGACTGGCAGGAATTTTAAATCAAACACTGGACATTTTTATATTAATTTCGAGTATAATACACGTCTGAATTTTGGAGGCAATTTTTCGAAGAAAAAAGTGTGTCTTACAGTCCGTAAAATATGGTAATATATTGTTTAATTTACATAATCATTATACTATCTGTGTTGCAATTTTAACTTTTAGTACGTAAAAATTCTTTCCCCAATTTAACAGAGTAAAATTTCTTTATTTTTTCTATTATCCCTCCAAGTTTGAGTATTGGATTATTTTACACTTTTATGTGTGTAAACTTAAAATGTAATTTATAAAAAAATGCATGGGAATAGGTGAAGAGTAAAATTTCAAAATTCATATTTGTATTCTATCCAGTGTAATGTTTATTTTAATCCATACTGTAATTGAGATTATATGAAACTAGTGTATTGGGTTGTGTAAAATTACTGCCATTTTGTGAAGTTCAGGGTATAGGTTTATTCTGTGTTCCTTAAAGTTCTCAATATTTAGAAGATCTGAACATGAGGCAAGTTTTTAAAAACAAAAAATTACCACAATAACTGACCTGAAAAATTGCTTTAAACTGTTTAAGAATGTGTTTCTGAAATAATAATAATATTAATACATATAAATATTTTTATTATATAGTTGCTTGAATTGAATTATTAAGAATTTCTTATTTATCAGTAACCTTATTAATTTTTTAATCAAATTGAATTTATTACCGAAAAGAAAAACTATTCTATCTTCATTCTAATGTAAAATAAAAAATAAATAAATAAACAGCAGAATAAATTACAGTCTATATAATCTGCTGATTTCAAGAGAAAAGGAATATAAGTAAATAAATGGAATGAGTTGTCAAATGCCTATGAACTGTATGGCTATAATATAGTGAATGTATTGAAACTGTAGAGAAAATGGAAGTTATAACTCAAAAAATTCATATTAAATGTTTTCCTTTTGTGAAAAAAAATATTTGTTTCAAACTAAAATGTTCTCCTGAAATATTGAAATGGTGGCTTGTCTCCCTTTTTTCCTGATTTATAAAATTTTCATGATTTATATTACAGTAGATGAGTTCTAACTCCATGGCACAATATGCCTAGAAGGCCTTGGCCTACCAGCAAGCTGCTGACTTCTAACCCACAACTGTTAATTACAGAGGTGGACAATTATCTAGCAAGTATAAAGGTGACATGTGGTCAGCTTGTTAGGTCCCCCAGCCATTATAACTGGTTTTCTCAACCTGGAGCCTCTACTTATTGTAATGACCCATATTCCATATGATGCTGGATGGTCAACAGTCCCATACTGGCAAAAATTCAATGAGAAAATTTCTTCCCCTGTGGACTTGAACCAGTGCAAGTCTCATAGCTTTGCATCAAGGCATGTTGTCTTATACCACATAGCTAAGATACAGACAATAGAGAGTTTTACTCCTTTGCATTCCTTCCGATTAGTTAAATATAATTATAGTTTTAATTAATACAATGACTGAGAAGTGATTTTGGAAATAAACATGATGAAAATTCTACAAATTAAGTTTAAGAAGAAGAAGAAGACTGAGAAATAGGTGAAAGATTGTAAATTAATAATTGTATAACTGTAGGCTTTCACGGCCGGCGTCTTGATCCCTATTAGGTTCGTCTTCCGGGCATATAGGCCGTGGTCCAGTCGTTCTTCTACTCGACGTTTCGTCTACTGCTGCGGTAGACATCTTCAGGAGATACTGCGTGCTCTCTGTGAACTCCTCAACAGTCTGCAGCCGACTGTTGAGGAGTTCACAGAGAGCACGCAGTATCTCCTGAAGATGTCTACCGCAGCAGTAGACGAAACGTCGAGTAGAAGAACGACTGGACCACGGCCTATATGCCCGGAAGACGAACCTAATAGGGATCAAATTAATAATTGTTTTTTAAAGGAAATTCAATTGAATGATGCCAAAATAATCCTCCAGCAGAGTATATTTATTCAGAATTGAAAACCGTTTTTCTTTTCTGCATGACACTACAGTCTTAGAATGTCCTTAGCCTGTCTCCCACCCACATGTGTTAAGCTGAGGTGGACAATCATCCACTTAGGATAGGGATGACATTTGGTTAGCATGTTGGATCCTCATGCATTATAGCTGGTTTTGTCAACCTGGAGCCAGTAGTTATTGTAGGTACCAAAATTCCTCATGATGTTGGGTGGGCATCGGTCTCATATTGGATGAAATTCCATGAAAAAGTTTCTTCCTCCATGGGGACTCATACCAGCACAAGTCCCATAGCTTTGCACCAAGGCATGGTTCCTTGAACCGCTTGGCTTCTGCACTGATCATTGACAATAGTTATATGTTAAAATTGTATTCTAATATGGGAAAATAGTGCAATGGATAAAGAATTGGAATTATTGCCTGTATATATTTATGTTTAAATTGATTATTCCTCAGGTTTGAGAGGATAACATACTTGGCACATGTTCATGTCTCCTCTTTGTAAAGTTGAATGTGGTGCTCATTGGCCAGTTTACATACTTTCCTTGTCAGTACAAATTAACGTTTAACAATGTGAACATGTCATTGCCCATCAAAACATTTTTTACACTTCCTTTTTATGATAAAATTCCTTTTTTAATATTTTTAAGACTACAAGAGAAAAATTAGGAATAATTACAAAAAAAAACTTTTTTCTAAAAAAAATACATTTTTAAGTTTAAAGAAAACAATTACATTTTTTACTCTTATGTAATCTAGTAACAAATTATGATAAATTATTATAAATTGAGAAATGTAAAGAATTTTAAACATATTATTTTAGAAATATTTTATATGGAAAAAAAATTACTTCCAAGAATAGCTTTTTGTTGGCAATAATAACATAACCGAAAAAAAATTGAGCTAGATTTTCAACACAAGATTTCCCCAACACATATATATGGAGATCCTGAGTTTAGATTTTGGCTCAAGTGCAAATTTTTCATCTCTAGTTACATTAGATACTTTACATTTTTATTTAATAATAACCCAAGTTAGGTAGAGAATATACCAGTATATTTTCATTTGATCTGCACAGGATTTCAGTTGTTTGAGTTCATGATACACTTGGTAATGTCACATTATTATTTTAAAGTGCAAGTTCATTAACTTATCTCCAATAGAATTTAAAGGCTTATGTCTAATAAAAATTGATTAGTATGTTTGTACTTTAGTGGAGTTATGACTTTAAAGAGTTGGTTTGAAATATATGTAGTTACTGGTTACTAATTATTAATCACCACTAGCCAATACTTTGAAAATTTCAAAATTTTTCATCATTTTTTGTTCTTAAAAGTACTATAACTTAATCTAGTAATAGATTAATTCTTCTTCTTCGTCAGGCTCTATGACTTCCAGTGGAATGTCTTGGCCTTAATAGATTAATTACTTTTTTCAATGTTTTCATTTAAATTAACATTTTTCAATCCTGGATAGAATCTAATTTAAGAAAGAAAAATTATCATTTGACAAACGTTAACATTTCTTTCAACTTGCACAATTCTCGTTCGTCCGAAGTCTGTCGCTACCATCACACCAACTAACGTCTTCTATTCAGAAGTATTTTTATTGAGCATTCATACATTACTACTGTTAACTACCGTTATAGCACTATATTGTAATAAAACTCAAAATAGTTATGAACTGGTATCTTTGAATGTATTCAGTAGTCTTACAGATGATGTAAAGAATATTTTTACGTTTGATTTTGAAAGAATAATAAGATTAGCATTGACTTTACAGTATCCATGAACATTGAGTGGATTGGATACAATAATATCATTAGTTATTATTTAACAACTAACATTAGGCTGCTATATACTGTACAATAAGCACATCCTACCTTCTACAGCTCATAAATATTGATGATCTAGGTTGCACAGACAGCAAGGCCCTCAACTAAGGGCTGGATAGTGGATGGGTGCAGATTTTTATAGACTTATTTGTTTCCAGACTGCTCCTTGGGGCCCACTGAGCCTTGTATACCCAGAAATGTTCCTGGGGTTAAGACAGTCAGAGCATTGAACTAATTACCATACTTCCTTCTTGCATCATCAGTTAAGAATCATGGATTCCTGCATCAACTTCCCCATGAGCCTTCATTGCTTATCAATTGGACACCTTTACTTTTATATATTTAACTTTCACAGGGAAAGAACACTATGATGTTTAATTTAAGAATTAAATTAATGTTTTTATTACCTCACCTTTTATGACAATCCGGCTGATTTCCATGAAGCTTTAATAAATGGAAAGTTTTAGTAAATCCAGGAATAAGAATGGATAATAAAATGTGCATAAATAATCTTTTATTTGCTGACGATGTAATCATAATACAGAAAAATGAAGACGACTTACAGAAATCAATGCATGCATTAAATGAAATATGTAAATTATACGATCTAAAAATTTCTGTAAGGAAAACGAAGACCATGGCTTTTAGAGGAAGAGATCCAGTGAGAACCAAAATTATTTTAGAAAATCAAAGTATAGAACAGGTGTCTAGTTTCAGATATTTGGGCTGTGATGTTGGCTACAATGTGGAAAGAGATATTGACTCCAAAATAAATAAATTTCAGACGGTGTGTGGAACAATACAGAGAACATTCAAAAATAAAATTAGAAAAGAAACCAAGATAAAAATGTATAATGTTATGGCGGTTCCCACAATATTGTATGGATGTGAAACTTGGGCTCCAGTGAAAAGACAGAAGGATAGAATACAGACGGCAGAGATGCGGTTCCTAAGACAAAAAGGATGTACAAGACTTGATAGAATAAGAAATGAGGATATAAGAGAAGAATTGAAAGTACAGCCTTTATTGGATAAAGTCACGAATTACAGACAGAAATGGATTGATCACATGGATGGAATGAGCAAGGAGAGATATCCATTGTTAGCCAGAAATTATCAAGCAAGAGGAAGGCGTGATGTTGGAAGACCTAGAAGACGTTGGGCTGATGCAATATGAAGTCGGAACGGGCAATTGCCTAAACCCTGGAGTGATGATGATGATGATGATATTACCTCACCTCATATCCTTTTTCTTCTATACTGCAGTTTCAGAGCTTATCTCCATCGTCGGTAGCATCTGGTCAACCGGTGTTATGTCGTTTCTTGGCAGTTTCCTTCTTAATTCTCAAAAGTAAGAAGGAAACTGCCAAGAAACGACATAACACCGGTCGACCAGATGCTACTGACGATGGAGATAAGCTCCGAAAATGCAGAATAGAAGAAAAAGGATATGAGGTGAGGTAATAAAAACATTAATTTAATTCTTACCTTTACTTTTATCTCTCCATTGACATAACATTAACAAGAAGCATTTTGTAATAAACTTGAATACTTTCAAATTAGTAATAATAGTAAGGCACTAGTCTATTATAAATTAAAAAGGATTAGGTAGATAAGATAAGAGGAACCCTACACTAATGAAAAAATTGAATTATTTATCATGAAATGTTAAATCATCAAGCTCTATTACTAAGGTAAATCATCCATATAAAAGTTACTAAGATGGCAGAACATTCTAGAAACACAAACATGCTAATTAGCCTATTAATATGAGGGTTTGTTGTTCTCTTATCATTTTTGATCTCTCACTTACAGAAAAATAAATTCCATGTTAACTGAATAGTTACTGGTACATTTATTTAATTTATACAGATTACTACTGTGATAAATAACATCTTTATCTCTTGTTCAGTGAAACTCGAGGTTGATGTCTTGTTAGGCCATATCCTCAAACTAGAACAAATAGAAAATTTAGACAGTTTAGTTACAGAAACATTCTCTTGATCTGTGGAATTTATAATGCTTGATTTTTTGTTAAATAAAGTAGTAGACATTATACAATTTAGTCCTTGAATAGATCTCCATGGTGCAACAGGCCTACTATCTGGCTGGTGGCTTCACATCCACTTGCATTAATCACAGAGGTGGATGATCATCCAACTACAATAGGGGTGATATGTGTTCAGCATGTCGGATCTCCCAGCTATTATAGCTGGTTTCCTTAGCCTGGAATTGCTACTTATTTTATCTACCCAAATTTCTCACAATGCTGGATGGGTACTAGTCCCATACTGCTCGAGATTCCATGAGAAAATTTCTTCCGCCATGGGGACTTGAACTAATGCATGTCCCATAGCTCGCCACCAAGGCATGTAGCCATAAACAACTCTTCAATGACACAGGACCCATGATTAGATATTAAAATTTATACCAATTGAAACAGCTACACTGTAATGAAATAATGTGACATTGACTAATAATAAGTTGTGCTGTGACATTCCATTTTTTACCACTGCCATTAGATAGGTATTCTAAAATGTCATCATGTTTCAGGAATGTCTCTTTTTAAACATTCCTTGTTTCTTATTTGACCTGTTATTTTATTTTCTCATGTTTACTGATGTGCCAGCATTTAAAATTGAGTGAAGTATGTTTTTTATTATTATTATTTTATTCAAATAAAGTGTAAATATAACTAAATAGTTACATGTTCAATTGTATTTATCTGCAGTTTCAAGAAGTGTAATACAATGTTTTGATCAGTGGTGTCATGTGGTTTCAGACAGTCAGTTTTACTTCGTCAACTGCAAGCAAGGCAGAACATAAATTTAAATATTATGAACATAATTTGTTGAAATTTTATTTATAGTACAGTTATAAGACCACCAAACGTTGAATGCCTTTTAGATTGGAGTCACTAGTGTTTGTTATGTAGAAATATGTAGATGGAGAGAAGAATAGTGAAATATGGGAAGAAATGTGGCAAATATAGTGCACCAATACATGGTGTGTCATACTTTTAGATCTTATCAATTTATTGTGATGCATCCTTATATAATATTATTCTCCAGTCTCAAACTTTATTGAAAAAACTTAACAACTGAAAGAGATCTGTAGAGTTCATATATTGTCTTCTTATACCCATCATGTCCACCACTGTGGTCTCGAGGTAGCATGCTGCCCTGTCACGCAGCAGGCCTGGGTTCAATTCCCAGTCGGGACAGGCTCCTGGGTGAGGTTCTTTTTGGGGTTTTTCCTCACCTGTAAAACAAATGTCAGGAAGCTTAGGGCCCAATGATCCCCGAAAATCATCCAGCTATCATCATCATCCTTATCATTATCATCATCATCCTTCACCAGTGTGGAAAGCAACGGGAAGCTACCACACCTATAATTTCCTAGTAAAGCTGCAAAGCATAGCATGAAAATTCTATGATTGCAGTGAAAGACCTGCCCTCGGGCAGAATTACTATGGATGTATGAACACCAATCGTAATATAGTACAACCTATAAAAACTTTCTTGGTATGAGAGGCCTGGAAGGCCGTTGACCTATGAGCCAAGCTGCTGGCCATGCATCCACATGTGTTAATCACAGAGGTGGAGGATCATCCAGCCAGTGTACGAGCAACATGTGGCCAGCATGCTGTTATGGCTGGTTTTCTCAACAAGGAGCCATTATTTATTATAGCTACCCAAATTCCTCACAATAGGTATCAGTTCCATTCTGAGAAAGTTTCTTCCTCCATGGGGACTCGAACCAATGCAATAGCTCAGCACTTAAACATGATGCCTTAAACTGCTTGGCTATAACACAGTACATAGTACAACCTATACTGAATAAAATGGCTCAATCAATAGCAATTGAGACTTTTATTCAGAAGGCCCAACGTCAAACAATGTGCTAACCAATTTTACTTTCTTTGTTTTCCTCAGTCATTAAAACAAATTTTGGAATTCTATTAGTACAATTCACTTCATTCTAATAATCATTATAAATGTTCTTAACCTCCTGTGACTCAAAGAAAAGTTTAACAAGATATGTACACATTTTTATCCATAATAGGTTTCTAGAGAGGCAAATAACAAAAAATATGTATATATGTGGGAGTTAAAACTTTTGGGAGGTTTTTATGGGGGTCCTGAATTGAGATTTTGTCAATTATAATTTTATTTTCATTTTCAATAGGTTCACAGGTTCAAATTAACAAATTTTCAAGAAACATAATACTTGATTTTCTAGGGAGGGCATTTAAGGGGTTTTATGCATGGTATCATATACAATAACTTTGGTCTTAACCAAGTTTTTCCCTTTAATTGATGCTGCTATCTAAAAATTGCAGTTGGAAACAAAAAAAAAAGAAAAAAATGAGCTTGAAGCTCTAAAGAAATTGAATATGATACCACCGATCACTGTAAGTTGGAGTTATTCCCGAATCGAGAAAAAAATTAAACACCAAGGGTATGATAATTAACAGTAGAGTTAGAATTTAACAGCTCATCTCATAATTGTAGATTTGTCAAAGACTAGCTTCGATACTTCTGTGTACCATCTTCAGCTCAGTTAAATGGAGCTTTGAGAAATCTACAATTATGAGGTAAGGTGTTAAATTCAATCTCTATTATTATTTTAAATATATCTCATATTGTACTTCTTTAAATATTAATGATCATATTATATGATACTTAAGGATACAGGAGGATAAGATGCGTGAATCAGACAACAATAGACATGCAATACACACCCTACTTATATATATATATATATCTTAAGATCTTAGATATGATCAAAGATTCAATGAATGAATGAGTCATTTCTTATCTTACCATTAGTTTGTGTTTTCTTAAACACAGGAACTGCAGTTTTCAAGAGGAAAATCCCTCCCATTATCAACCAATATTATGACTACCGGATTTTTGTTGGAATCTCCATCTATAACTTTGCCATCTGGTGTTGACTTGATGGCAACATTATAGAGGGAGATTCCAACAAAAATCCAGTAGTCATAATTTTGGTTGAAAATGGAAGGGATGTTCCTCTTGAAAACTGCTGTTCCCATATTTAAAAAAAAACATAAACTATGAGGTAAGGTAAGCAATGACTCATTCATTCATTGAATTAAGAACCTCATAATGTTATTTCCCATATTTAACTATGAATGATCAAAGATGTTCAAGCATCTCAAAATAAAATTGAAGTAAAAAATATTAAATGCATATGCTTGCAGTTGAATAGTTTAAAGTGTTGCCTGCCTGAAATAGAATGCACAGAACTGTTGTTTGATTGGCATTTATAATAGTATAGTTAAAATTGTAGCCATTATATACTGGTAACATAATGTTATACAACTAAACTTATATAATAATGATTTTGAATGATTAATTATTTTCTGTTTGAACCGAGTGTTACTTTATGTATTATTTATGTATTCAGTGTGTGTATTTTTATTACTTATTAATTTTCAGCCTTACTTATGACTGTTGCCCAGAAAATAACAATTATTTGATTATAAAATAGTAGTTTTACTTGAATGAAGATAATGTTTTCCCCTCTCAGCATTACACCTATTCTCCTGCTTCATTCTTGGCATCCTACTAGCACTTTCCTCTGGTTTTCCTACAAGTTTCCATGTCCCTCTTTCATTCCCCATTCAAGACACATGTTCTGTCTATTGCAGTCTACGAGACTTAACTGTTATTATTACATCTGGTTTCCCATAAAGATGATGTAGTTCACTGTTATATAGTCTTTTGAATTCACCTGTCTGTTTCTCTTTAGTCCAACAATTTTCCTTATACTTTATTCTCAAATACTCATATTTTTTCTTCTCCTAAAGTAAGAGTCCATATTTTGAATCCATATAAATATGTATTTAATTTAACCTTTTTAGAGAAGTTGGGATGACAAGAGTCATTGTAATACATAAGTAACATATGTTTCCAGAATTGAGCATATGTTTAATTTCTTTCTGCACCTCATTATTGTTCCCATTATTTAAATTCAGCCACTTCCTCAAAATTTCTCTCATTTGTCATTAATTGTTTGTATCTATTGTATACTGTATTTCAATGTGTGACCATATAACTAATTTTATCGATATTTACTTCACTTCTAGCCCCAATTTTATTTTTTACTTAATAGAATGTGCATCTTGGCCCTAAAAGTGCATCATCAGCATATACCAACAGCTTATCAATGCCATTGAGTTGTACACTTTCTTTATCATCCAAATATATAATGGTATGTTGTAGTAAAAAATTGAATAGTATACAAGATAGTTCATCTCCTTGCTTTAACCTATTGTGAATTTTTAAAGTATCTGAAAACTTTTTGTCATTTAGATATATTCAAATAAGCCTAACCAATTTTTTAGGAATTCCGATAAGATACGTACAACTTTTCCCTCTTAATTGAATCATCTGTATTTTTTAAGTCTACATAGAGGTGATGTACAGTGTTGTTATATTCCCATTTCTTTTCTAAAATCTATCTTATACAAAAAATCTGATCTATGATAAACCTGTTTTTTTTAAATCCATTTTGATGATCACTTATTATGTTGTCAACATAAGAAGTAAGTCTGGATGCAAAATATATTTGTTAGAATTTTGAATGGAGTTGAAAGTAATGAGATGCCTCTAGTTGTTTAAATCAGTTTTATCTTGCATATTGATTGATATGATAAACAATTCTTTCCATTCATTTGGAAAAACCTCTGAAAAATTCAAACTAAGCAACTGATGTATCCTGTCCATCAGTTTTTCTCCTCCTGATTTTATCAGTTCTGCTGGGATCCCATTTGAACCGTATGCTTTATACATCTCTAATTTTTCTATCACCATTTCAACCTCTAATGTGCTTGGTTCTGTGGCTAATATTTCTGCTATCTATAAATCCCTTTCAGTGTCCTGTTCTGCATATACATTTAATAGCTGATTAAAGTAATGTTTCAATCTATTTAATATACTCCTGGAACATGAAATCATATCCTAATTTTCATTCCTAATTATATTTGTTCTTGCCTGGAACCCTTTCCTTTCTATCCTACTTCCCTGTTATAGTTATCTGATGTTCCTATTTTTTATCAGTAATTTTGTCTCTTTTTATTCTTTAAAAACCTAGTGATTTCCCACCTGATGTTAACCAATTGTTCTAAGTTTACTTTATTTGGCTCATGAAATCAGTTTTGTTTTTACTAGCTCCCTTTTCTTTACAATAATGACACATTTCTCATCAAAACATTTATTTTGCCTTTTTTTTAAAAATAACCTACATTTTCTGATGCTGATGATTTAACAGTATTTTTTATAGTCTCCCTTATTCCATATTTTCATCTGACCATTCAAGTGTTTCAATCTTGGGCTAGGAGGGATAATAGAGTGCAATTTCTAATTGTTATATTACACACCAGATAAATAAAAATTTCAAATATCTCTACACTACATAATTATGGTGAGAAATCATATAGTCCGTTGATAGCAATTTGTCTGTTAGATGAGGATGTCTTTTCAACAGGAGAAGGATATGTGTTTACACTGGGTTTCATTTTTTAAAATTCTTTTCAGTTATATGATCTACATAATGTAGTGTGCAAATTTAAAATAGATAATATAAAGGCTATTTGTATGTTGATTGTGGAACCTCACACATGAAAAATGTCCTAATTGGGTCTATTTTGTGTGAACTTCAACTCTTGTGAGTCTGTTTGAGTCTTCTTTTATTATCTTGAGGATTTCATTTTAATGCATTCTTTTAACTTGCATTCCATCTTTAATGTGTCCTTTGAAGTTATATATTATTTTTAAAATTTTCCCTACATGGATCCTGAGTTCATTTCCTGGTTGTATGCAAATTGAGTAGAGGGTTTTGGAACTATGAGAGAGAATCTAATGAAATCCAGTGAAGAGAACTGAAATAGATTTGTTTGAATAATAGAAATTCTTGTAATGTTCACCAGTGACATCACAGTATTTGAATTGGAGCTCTCTTTGTTTTCTCTATTTGGAGGTGAGGTGGCATGATTAAACATTATTTTAAAATTGCCGCCAATCCGCGCTATTCGTCAAAATTGTAGGATGTCAACTGTTTCATACAGTGCGCATACATACAACGATTTACAGTTTTACCATTAGTTTTGTACTATATCTGAAATTTTTAGTATAGTTTCATTTTTGTACGCATATGATATTGCTTATTACTGTCTAAATAAATTAAAATTCAAGAAACGTTTTAGATTATTTTGAATAAAACTGAATTAGAAGTAATATTGTATATCGGATTTTCAAAATAAAAGGTTGGTTATATTGTTTAAAGATGGTTCCGCATAGTTTAGTTTAATCAGCTGAAGATATACAGTTCTAATGTCATCGCTGTCACATATTGTTTTAATTTTTTCAATAAGAAATTTGTAACAACTTTTAAAAAAATAGAACTTCAAATGCGTTGCGTGAAATGTATAGTTGAAATGTGTACTTTTCAAACATGGAGTGTGAGATAAGAAAAAGAGTGTTATCTGATGGAAGGAATATAGATGATGAAGAGAAAAGTGATATTACTTTAGGTACGATTGACACGGTTAAGGATGATGCTAAATCAGATATTGAAATTTGTAAACGGAATAATGAAGAAGCAGATTTTCAAGATGATTGTCAGAGGGAACAACAAGAGTTGGATCGAATCGAGCAAAATGGTTCAGTTACAGCAGAACTTAATTTTGATGAAGGTATTCGAATGGTCCATTTTTTCCTATTTTTTAGACCACCACATGGGCTAGTGGTCAGCGTTTCTGAATACAGTTCATGAGGTCTTGGTCAGATTATAGGAATTTTTCGTGTGGTTGCCCATAGTTTGGAATTTTGGTTAAGGACTCTCCTGGTGCTTCATTATCATTTATCACCCATCATATCATCGGGGTGACGTAACTCCGCCTTCCAGGTACCCCAGCCTGAGCAATGGATTGCAATTCCACTAGTGCCAGTAATGTCATAACAGGCAACCTAATGACATTGAACAAAGAAGAAAAATTACAAACTTGAACATTTTATAATTTACTGAATTGTATTAATTTAATACTTACTTAATTATCTTCACAATACATTGATGAAATGCATTGTAATCATTGTTTTTGTTTGTGTATTATTTAAGGGTAAACTTTATTTTAGTGGTCTTCAGCTTGGATTCCTCTTCCTTATAGTAATTTCCATATATTATGTTGGATTAGATCAAATATGATATTGATTGTTATCTGTCATCTATCAGTTGTTCTGCACAAAGGGATACTGACCACTAAAATGTAGTTTCACTGCTAAATATGGAATCATAATGTAGTTACGTATGTATTTAATTGTGCTGTCTGTAGCTGGAAAACATGTCAAAAACATATTTTGGCTCAACTGCACTTCTACTAGCGCTTGATTTTTTCAGTTATATTGTTGTAAATAATAGCTCTTCTTCTGTATTTACTAACATTATTTGGTATTTTAAACTTGTTCAAACAATGTTTATAAAGTTGTTAGACAATTTTGAAGTATTTATTTAAATATGCAAATCACAATATTATGGCACTCTTAGACAATATTGTGATGCTAACTGCTATTTTCTCCACAGAGTATATTACTTAGTCTATGATTTTTCTATCGCTAGTTGGATCAGCGTTAGGAATTGATAAATAAGTGTACACCCATTTTTAATACGCGTTTGTTAATTTTAATATTATTAATATATATTTTTTAACATAGATTTAGGGATTTATTGCAAATATTGGTCATTTAAATTTCATAACGACGGATAGTAATCGAGGATGATAATCGATATGTAGTTCGATTATGGGTTATCCCTGGCTCTATAAACTCTGGCACATGCGCACTGTTGTTCTATAGGACTTTGAAAATATTTCATGCTAGTTTAAGTACAGTTTTTCCCATATTTTTAATTGCATAATTTATCTGATAAAAAATTGGCTCAACTGCACTTCTACTAGCGCTTGATTTTTTAGTTATATGATTGTATAACTATAGCTGTTCTTCTGTATTTGCTAACATTATTTAATATTTTTAACTTTTTCAAATAATTTTTATAACATTATTAGACAATTTTTAAGTATTTATTTAAATATGCAAATCACAATATTATGACACTGTTAGACAATATTGTGATGCTAACTGCTATTTTCTCCACAGAGTATATTACTTAGTCTATGATTTTTCTATCGCTATTTTGGGTTATCGGTGGTTGGATCAGCATTAGGGAGTGATAAGTAAAGTGTACACCCATTTTTAATAAACGTTTGGTAATTTTAATATTATTAATATTTTTTTTAACATAGATTTGGGGATTTATTGCAAATATTGGTCATTTAAATTTCATAGCGACGGATAGTAATCGAGGATGATAATCGATATGTGGTTCGATTGTGGGTTATTGCTGGCTCTATAAACTCTGGCACATGCGCACTGTTATTCTATAGGACTTTGAAAATATTTCACGCTAGTTTAAGTGCAGTTTTTCTAACAATTTATCTGATAAAAAATTAGCTCAACTGCACTTCTACTAGTGCTTGATTTTTTAGTTATATTGTTGTATAATTATAGCTCTTCTTCTGTATTTACTAATTATTTAATATTTTAAACTTTTTCAAACAATTGTTATAACATTATTAGACAATTTTGAAGTATTTATTTAAATATGCAAATCACAATATTATGACACTGTTAGACAATATTGTGATGCTAAATGCTATTTTCTCCACAGAGTATATTACTTAGTCTATGATTTTTCTATCGTTGTTTTGGGTTATCACTGGTTGGATCAGCGTTAGGGAGTGATAAGTAAAGTGTACACCCATTTTTAATAAAAGTTTGGTAATTTTAATATTATTAATATTTTTTAACGTAGATTTGGGGATTTATTGCAAATATTGGTCATTTAAATTTCATAATGACGGATAGTAATCGAGGATGATAATCGATATGTGGTTCGATTGTGGGTTATCGATGGCTCTATAAACTCTGGCGCATGCACACTGTTGTTCTATAGGACTTTGAGAATATTTCACGCTAGTTTAAGTGCAGTTTTACCAAAAAAAAATTGTTGGCTGTAACAAGTCAAAGTCAATATGTCAAAAATTCATTTTTTTTTTGTAAGCCCATGTTTTCCCTTTACAGAGATTTAGGCGCTCTCCCCCTACAGGGAAGAATTTGAACCATACTAATTTAGTTACACTTGTTTTCATATAGATGTCATTTTGAGTGGTCCGTGGTCAGCGTTCCGCCTCATACTGATATCTAGGAAACCATGGTAGTACTAGGACGGGAAAATTTGGTAAATTTTGCTTAGAGGCCTTTCCTTCAGGCTTAAGGATTTTTTACGAGCCTGAAAATCTTCAGACTCGGGACCCATGGCTTATAGTCCCTCCTGGAGGACTTGCTCCTTGGATTTTTCCATCCTGAAAAATCCATCGACCCTGGCTGGGTTTGAACCTGCGACCCTCGGGACCAGAGGTAAGGAGCATAACCACTAGTCCACCGCAGCCAACCAAAAATTCATAATTAAGCTATAATTGCTTATACTAAGAACTTAACCCTTGTAGTAATTCCGAGCTAAGTTCCAGTTGTATTGTAAACAAACTTACATAAGGTACCACCAACTGTGTCTATTGGGGGAACCATGGTACTACTTTTAACTGCCATATGATTGAATTGTGTATGGAACTATCGATGATAGCTAAACATTGTTCTTAGGCAACATCATATTTTATGGGAAACAAGATTGAATACAAGATAAGATGGTACCAGTAATTAATTAGGAACTTTCTCCATATCTTATTTATATACGACAAAAACAAATTATGACAAAAAAAATATATATGGACCTACCTAATCAGACATTTCTTACACACCTAAAGGTAAACAGTTATTCAACCAATGAAAATGCAGTCATACTTCTGGTTTATTTACATTAGGGTCGCATGTTTGGACGCATTAGACAGTAAAATGCCTTCTCTGCTGAGCAAGTTGTATGCTAATACGATTTTGCTTACTCAGAAATCTGTTCATGCGATAATAATTGGTTAAATTTGTAAGCTACCTGCGGAGGTACCTTACATGAGCAACTCAAATTAAAATCCCGAAGGGAACCGATGGTAATCGATGTACTTTGCTGCTTTATCCAACATTTATCCAAGATGTCGGACCTTGAAGACTTCGATCATGTTTTCGGTATACACGGAGAAGAGGAATTTGATAGAGTCTACCAAAGAATTCAACTGGAAGAACAGGAGAATCGGCGTAATATTGCGTGTCGCAGACGTGTTTGTATACGGTATTATTTGCGGGATGCAAGCATAAATGCATTCCTCTATAGCAGACGAAAATAACGGAAGTGTTTTTATCGCTGAGAATTCTGGGTAATTCGTTGCCAATATTACGAAAACGTCGACGCTCGTGCATGACCGATAAGTCGGCCGTTAATTCGTTCTCAGCAATTGCTCACGGTGAATCAGCTCACTAGTGATTGGAAGTAATTTGAGTAGAGAGTAATGTTCTAACATACGACCCTAAGACTTGAACTTAGCTCAGAATTAATATAGCATATATGCCAGCTAAAAATAATCACAAACAGAAAATTATACATTGTTAATTTAATTTAATGTTGCTGTTTTGATGCTTTTTTTAAATTAATGCTTTCCAATCCTGGATAGATTTTTATTTAAGAAAGAAAATTTAATGTTTTTTTTTTCTTTTGTTATAATTGCTTTAACTGCAATATTCTGCCAAGTATCTTTCCCTTTAGGGACACCTGGGTATCCCAATCGGAATACTTTCTCAGCATCATGACATCTGATGTGATTAACATAGGCTACACTCTCCAGTGAAATATGTTCTCTATTCACACTCCATCAAATATCACAGCACCTAAATTTTTAAACCGGTCAGAAGCACTATATTGTATCTTGTAAGTTAGCATTTCAGCTCACTTGTTCACTTGCTATGTTAATTTTTAAAAATTAATAATTCCACCTCACCTCATAATTTGTCTTCTTTTTAGACCAGTTTTAGAAGAATTATTCCTTCTTTAGTATTTTTTGATGACATAACGACCATGAAAATATTGAAGATAGAATAATTGTTCTGAAACCAGTCTAAAAAGAAGACAAATTATGAGGTGAGGTGGAATTATCATTTTTAAATTATTAATACCCATCATCATGTTACGTCTTACTTAATTTAAAGATGCTAACTTGTTGTCTTTGATGGAATTGATGATGATCTGGTTCTAACTAGTTAACTCTATTTCCTTAACTCTATCCTTAGGATATGAGGTAAGGTGAATTTATTTTAAATTTAAAATGTACCTCATAGTAACAAAATGGGGTAAAGGATGCCAATTGCACGCCATTGGAAAACATCATCATATAGGCCTCTTTTTTTTAGGCCTACCTCATAGCGTTATTTCCTATATAGCCTAATTATTATCTGTATTTGAAAGAAAGATGCTTAGACAAATTTTTGTCCATATTAAGGAAATTAAAATATGGAGCAAGAGGTTTGACGCTGTGAACTGTACAAATTACATGAACTAGATGTTATTAAAGGGGCATGCCATAGTGTAGTGGTTAAGGTACTGCGCTACAAGTCAGAAGGTCGAGGGTTCAAGTCCCGGTGGGGTCAGGATTTTTAAACTGACCCAAACCTTCTGGCGGCACTATGGCCCTGGGGTCGACTCAGCCTCTAACGGAAATGAGTACCAGATGCTTGTTCTGGGGTAAAGGAGGCCGTCACGCAGGGCTGACAACCCGGCTGGCATCAAGTGCCGATTGTCCAGAAAAAGTGGGAGCCTTAACCTCCTACCACCCCAAGGGCCTCCTGAGGCCTGTAGTGGGATTACTTTACTTTACTTTAGATGTTATTAAATTTATAAAAATTAAAAAGTAGGGATTGACTGACATTTAGTGAGAATGGGAGATGTGAGAATTATATAAAAAAAAAATTGGTAGACCAAGATTGAGATGGGAGGATTAAAAACCAAATGATATTGGGAGTTAAAGAGGAGCTAAGAGCTGGAGAACTATGGCTTCAAATAGATAAGACTTGGAAGAAAGCCAAGGCTCATATGGGGGTGTCTTGCCAGTGAGGTGGTGATTATTACTAATAATTCTGACTTCGGAAATTTTTAGGGTATTATGGCCCAAATATCTTGTTATTTGCCTTATAGTGGAGGAAAACTTCGTAAAGCCTTAACCAGAAAATTTGATCTGACTGGGTATCAGACCCAGGCCTGCTGGTTGAGAGGCAATGACTTTATATCTAAACCACAGTAGTGATCAATTTAATGTTTTCTTTCTTGTTCAGATTTATATTAATTTGATATCCTTATTATTGATCTTAATTCCTAGGCTCTTATGTTAATTAAAAGTCACTAAATTACGATATTGAAGTTTTCTCTCTATTGTACTAATCTAAAACTAAATATATGTTATAGCACCACAGTCTACAGAAACAAGAGAAAAACAGCGGCAGATAGAAACGGTGCTCAGTGAACACAAGGTTGATGCTAAGAAACTGAAGAAATTGGCGCTATCTGATAATGGGCTTGTTAATGGTATGTTCATGTTATACAAGCTAGCAACTATGTTTAATAATAGCTTTATTTTTTTAATAATAATAGCTTTATTTTACCTGGCAGAATTAAGGCCTTGTCTGCCACTCAACCAAGTCATTTTAAGCAAACTATCATTTTATGTTAAATTAATGTTGGGAAGTAAACATTATGAGGTATAATCATTAAAATTCATTGGAGAACATTTTGTTTAAACAACTCACCTCATAGGATTCATGCTTCTATGATACCGCGGTTTTAAACACAGTCATGTTCATCCTCAGCCATAACTCCGACTGACGAAATTCTTCGGCCATCAACTCTTCTATTGTTGCCATCTTCAGTACTACCATCTATGGTTGAATTTATGAACTTCGAAACCAATGTAATTTTGTTAGGGATATCAAAAGTCATTGATCTATCTTTATTTTTCTGAATGTATATCTTCTCCCAAACTGTCAATTCCAAAGGCTTCTCATACTTGTTTTAAAAGTTTAGCTTCTCTTCCCATTGTATGATGTTCTAATAAACTATGTGCAGCAATAGCAGATTTTTCAATTTCTGAAATGTTCTTTGGTACAAGTTTCTAAATTTCTTTTTGTTTTTCCTATATAAGCTTTATTGCAAAAAAAAAAAATTTAGAAACTCGTACCAAAGAACATTTCAGAAATATTAAAAATTATGAAATTGAAAAATCTGCAATTGCTGCACATAGTTTATTAGAACATCATACAATTGGAAGAGAAGCTAAAATTTTAAAACAAGTAGAGAAGCCTTTGGAATTGACATTTGGGAGAAGAAAAATAAAGATAGATCAATGAATTTTTTAAATTTGAAGAGAAAAATTTTCGCCTAGACCGGGACTCGAACCCGGGACCATTGGCTTTCCGGGCCAAGTGCTCTACCAACTGAGCTACCGAGGCGAGTTACGATCTAGACGCAAATTTTTCTCTTATATACGTTGTAATTCCCTATCGCCAAATGCTTTTGAAACCATTGTTTCTATCTTTGCAAATGATCAATGAATTTTGATATCCCTAACGAAATTACATTGATTTTGAAGTTCATAAATTCAACCACAGATGGCAGTACTGAAGATGGCGACAATAGAACAGTTGACGGCCAAAGAATTTCGTCAGTTGGAGTTATGGCTGAGGATGAACACAACTGTGTTTGAAACCGCGGTATCATGGAAGCATGAATCTTATGGGGTGAGTTGTTTAAACAAAATGTTCTCTGATGAATTTAAAAAGCTATCATTTAATCACATGGAAAATGGAAATTTTGTTTATAACCCGTTTCAACTATTTTTCTCAGAAAATTAGAATTTTTATTCCAATTCACATACAAATTCTTATTTATAATTCTAGACTATTTTAATGTAAATCATTGTTTTAGCCATATTTGTACTATACGGTATTTTAATAATTTATAAATCATAAATTGAGGTATCTAGAAACCAATTCTCTTTGGCTATAGATGCCTCAATTAAAACTTTTATTTGGACTTATTGTAGACTGTTTTTTCACCATCCCTCCGATTTGTCCATGGTAGTCTTTGACTTCCTCCATAACCCATCTCTAATCATCTTTCCATTCTTCTATTCTTTTCCAAACCTCTGATTAAATCAATTTATATTTGTTCCATATCTTGCAGTCATAGTCTTCATTTCCTTTTAAATCCCAAAATATCAAACCGACAATTTTTTTTAAAGATTTGACCTTTTTAAATAAAATTTTACTCTTTTATAATTTTTCTCAGATATTGTAGACTGATGTGTGTTAATTCTTATTATACATATATGATGGACACTATACATGTGTGTATAACTATCTAACTCTAATTCTATGGCTCATGAAATCTGTATGTTCATTATCACATTCAGTAAGGCCTCTATTCTCAGACAGTTGAATCTAGTTCATACCTCTACTTTTTTTTTCTTTGCTGTAACAGTCCTAATTGGCCTTGGTGGTGTAGGGGTTAAGTTCCTTGCTTCTGGTCCCAAAGGTCAGTGGAGTCAAACACAGCCAGGGTTGATATATTTTTTAGGATCGAAAAATCCTCCGGG
Source organism: Diploptera punctata (assembly GCA_030220185.1). Lineage (NCBI taxonomy): Eukaryota > Metazoa > Arthropoda > Insecta > Blattodea > Blaberidae > Diploptera > Diploptera punctata. The sequence continues at coordinate 319,896 of JASPKZ010006461.1, read as the reverse complement.
AAGGACTTTTAACTGATGGTCCTGAGTGGGCATCATGGTTACCTCTGGACCCAAGTTTTGCAAGTTCTAACCTCACTATTTTATGGGGCATAAAAATTCTGAGCGTAGCATCTTTCAGAAAGGAAATAAAGCTGAAGGTTCCATGTTATAGAAATATGTCACATAAAAGATCTTTAAATCTTAGGAAGGAAGCTCCTGAGCAAAATCTGTCAATGCTTTCATGCCAAGCTTTAAATTTTGACTTGAGATGTTAAATAAAACACTACTTACCTCTTTAAGTTTTTAATGTGCATTGTTGTTTGTTTTTTGTTTGTTCAGATGATTTGAGAAGAAAAGTTTGGCCAAAACTTCTTGGGATTGATACAGAAGCTGCAACTGAACCTCCAAGTCAGAAGGAACTGGAAGCTCATCCAGAATATCATCAGGTCGTGCTAGATGTCAACAGATCTCTTAAACGATTTCCTCCAGGTTATATACTGTTGATTCAATATCATCTAAATAATTAATATTGACTTTTTTCTATTATAAGTTATTTTATATGGTTTTATTATATTTACTAGTACAGTGTTATTAGTCATTTGATATAGAAGTCCACCGCTGTAGTCTCGAAGTAGCATGCTGCCTTGTCATGTAGTGGGCCCGGGTTCGATTCCCAGTCGGGACAGGCACCTGGGTGAGGTTATTTTTAGGGTTTTTCCTTGCCTGTAAGACAAAGGCCAGGAAGCTTAAGGCCCAACGGTCCCTGAAAATCATCTGGCCATCATCATCATCCTTTACCAGTGTGGAAAGCAACGGGAAGTTACCACACCTAATTCCCTAGTATAGCTACAAAGCATAGCATGAAAATGCTATGACTGCAGTGAAAGACCTGCCCTCGGGTAGGATTACTATAGAATAGAATAGATATAGATTGGAGACTGTTAGGGAAATAATACTGTATGATAATTTTAAAAAAGTAGACAAATAACTGTTGTAGAATGTAATTAGGAACCTGAAGTGTATGTGTATATATATATATATATATATGTTATAATTAAATATTTAACATTGAGCAATGCAAGCTATATATATATCTTAATATATAAAAATTTCGTGTCACATTGTTTGTCTGCAATGGAATCCTAAACTACTGAACCGATTTTAATAATATTTTGCACACTGTGTGCAGTTTGATCCAACTTGAGACTTAGGGTAGTTTATAACTAAATTTATAGTCACATTATTTTTTTATTGCAAATTATTTGTTTATTATTTAACAAAAAGTTATAATTGTGAGTTCCATACGATTCTAACAGATGGCGGTGTAAGGTAATTTGGTAAGGTAATTGGTTTATTATTTAACAAAGAGAGATCCAGATGGCTGTGCTTTTTATTGCAACCGCAAATTTCAATTGAATTATAAATATTGATTATTTCATAATTTAAGTGTGTTCAGTGTTTATTTTATTTTCAATATTATTAATTTCGTGTGTAAGTATTAGTTTTAAGTAATCTGGCTGAAAGACAGCAACTTAATTTAAATTTTTAACGTATACCTTAGCCACAGCAACTTGTGGCCAGGACTTCTAGTATATATATATAATGTGTATAGAGTTCTTAGTGAGGAAAGATGTACGAAAATAAAGCAGACCAAGCTACAGTCTGCAAATCACAAGAAAATGAGCATAAGGAATCTATTATGCAACACATTATATTATGAGGGATTGTACTAACTTACCTTACATCAGTTACTGAGTCAGGTTACTAATTCCAAGTCTGATGCAAAATTATCTGCAGAATATGCACAAAATATATCATACAGATGTGTAATGTATGATTCCTGTATTAGTGGGTGTGTTTGGTATTGTGATGCTTGTATTTCCCTGCTTTCCCGATCCTGCATTTGCATTCTTCTGATCTGTGGACTTTACCTGAAATTTGCAAGAGCAGAGAGGGATCAGAGATCCTCATCACCCAATTTGTTATTCTCCTGAGTGATTGGTCCTCCGGATGATGGGACTGTAAGTGTCCATAGGTCTTTTCTCCACTCCTTGAGCTTGTAGTTATTCTGCTTTTACTGGTGATTTACCTGAGTCTTGGTAGCAGATCCCATGTGATTTGCCACTCCTTCCCAGCCTAATTTGGGCTTGACCAGGTCATGTGCCTAAGTAGGTCAATGTAATGCTGGAGAACTTGATTTTAATCCTTGACTTGGGAGCAAATTTTACTCTCTAGTTAAGCCATATAACTGTTTATTGTTGCAGGTATACCTTATGAACAGAGGGTGGCACTGCAGGACCAGCTGACTAGACTCATTCTCAGGGTTATTATTAAATATCCACACCTTAACTATTATCAGGTATAACATATTTAACACTATAAAAAAATATATATTGATAGGAATTCATCAGTGAGATCGTAATAGGTCTATAGGCCTAAGACTTGGTTGGATGAAGAAGAAGAAGAAAAAAGATATTGTCAGGAATTTTTTACTCAGATGATTGGGGATGTATCTGATAGGGACTCATAAGTGAAAGTTTTGGTTTAAAAAAATCAAGGATTAAATGGAATACAAATATGAATTGGAAACTTTACACTACACCTTACCTCCTCGTAAAATATGATCCTCTTACCTGGACCTGTTTTTTGAGATCATTATCCTCATTCTCAATTAAATTCCAACTGTTTCAATTGAGCCATTGATGCCAACTTTTCTTATGCACCTGATGTGAGTTAAATGAGCTTTAAGATTAAACTTATATCTCAAATCATGACATCTGAAACATATCCATGTGAGATCATGTTTTATGAGGTAGGTATAAAGTTTCCGATTCATATTTGTGTTCTATTCATATTTATCTCAAAGTGTTACTTTTCATTAATTTTTCATAAAAGGATTAAATGTTTTATTATAGTCATTTTGATTAAAAAATTAATTTTATAATAAAAATAGTTTATTTAATTTTGCAAATTAATTTTATAATAAAAATAGTTTATTTAATTTTGCAATCCTAGTGAAGAGATGTATGCCATGTTTGAAGTTGAAAGCTATGCCAATTGTAACTTATCTAGACCGACAGGTTTAACTTTATGATGAAATTAAATGTTTCTTACCTCTCTTCATATAAATTTTCTAAGTAGATCGCGATTTCGAGACCACAACGGTCTCATCTTCAGCACTTTCTTGGCAACTGATGTTATGTTGATTGGAAGAAACTCTTCTTCTTCCCTCTGTTGGTGGACCGATGAACCTCTGGATCAGGTCAAAATTTGCGGGAATTTTGAAGTTCATAAGTTTTCCTTTGTTTTTCTAAATGTGGATCTTTTCCCAAACAAATCAGGAATTTATCAGTTCAAATGCAGGGATTGTGACAAAATTTATATTGGAAAAACGAAAAGAAATTTGAAAATAAGGGTGAAAGAACATCTTAGAAACACAAAAAATGGAGAAGTGGAAAAGTCAGCAGTAGCTGCTCATGCTTGGTCCGAAAAACATTTAATTGAATCAAAAGCCAGTCTAATTAAACAAATAGACAAACAAAAGGAACTCACGGTTTGGGAAAAGATCCACATTCAGAAAAACAAAGGAAAACTTATGAACTTTGAAATTCCCGCAAATTTTGACCTGATCCAGAGGTTCATCGGTCCACCAACAGAGGGAAGAAGAAGAGTTTCTTCCGATCGACATAACATCAGTCGCCAAGAAAGTGCTGAAGATGAGACCGTTGTGGTCTCGAAATCGCAGTCTACTTAGAAAATTTATATGAGGAGAGGTAAGAAACATTTCATTTCATCATAAATTAAACCTCATAGTGATTGGTTCCTATAAAAGTTAAAAAAAAAAGGTTTAACTTTTTTCTTCTTCATGTCTTTATGGTCCTTTTAGTTTAGTCTAATCGTCCCTTGTAATAATTGGTCACTCCCTCCTTATCTTGTGCTTTATTCTTCCTTCCTATAACTCACAGAGCTCTCAATATCATCCAGCCTTCTTTATTTATGTTACCCACACTTTGTTGACCTTCCGGTTTTAAATTCAAAGTTATGTTTTGATGCAGTCCTCTTCCATTCTAATCTTCGGTTTTAATTTCAGCTACAAAATCAGCCTAATGGGCTAGTAGTCAGAGCTTCTGACTTCAGTTCATGGAGTCCCATGTTCGATTCTTGATCAGATCATAGGAATTTTTTTCTTAAAAGGAATTATTCCTATGGTCCCACATTGTCTGGATTTAGGTTGAATCAAGCTTGGGTCCATATATCTTCTCAAAATTTTCTTTTTCCATGTCATTAGATATTAATAAATTAATGAGTCATTTTAACATCTTACCTCATATTTCATGTTTTATCAAACACGGTAACTATAGTTTTCAAATGATCTTGTCATTCATTTTCAACCGCCATTATGACTACCGGATATTCGTTGGAATCTCCCTCTATAACGTTGCCATCTGGTGTTGTTTGACGAACTTCGAGATATCGTTGCCATCTGGTATTGATTTGATGAACTTCGAGATGAGGTCACGTTCATCCGGAATGTCGAAATTCATAGATTTAAATTTGTTCTTCTGTATAAATATTTTTATAAACTATAGTTACCGTGTTTGATAAAACATGAAAATATGAGGTAAGATGTTAAAATGACTCATTAATTTATTAATTAAGAACCTCATAATGTGTTTCCCAATTTTAACTTTGAATCATTAGATATTATTTAATTTCCTTTTATTAGTGTCGAAGCCTCACTTCCATAGAGGATAATTGGTCTAATAATTGTTTTATATATTTTCATTTTGATGTATTGACTTGTATATCATTGATAGGTTGTTATTGAGAGCTCTGATGCAACAATTAGCACTTCCTACTTTAGCTGAAGTATAAAAGTTCCTAAATATTAAAGTTCTCAATTTTTTCATATTATTGTCGATTAATTAAAATCTCATTATCAACCAGTCCTACATTACCTACTTTGTCATAAATTTAGTTTTGTTAACATTAATCTTTAGTCCCCTTTGTGATGCACTTGTCTCATTAAGTGATTTTGTTATGATACCATCATCAGCATATGCTTACTCATTTTAGGAATTCTCATATGAAGTATATTCATTAAGGTAGAATTTTTATCGCTCACCTCATATTGTTCTTATTTGACTATAAACTAGTTTCAGAACATAGTTTCTGTTCCATCCTCAGTATCGTCATGACCGTTGTTCTGTCGTCTTGAAGAGCTGTCCTTCGCTTCTTCCATTGGCTGTCTGAAAAACCTCGAAACAGGTCATTCTCACCGGGAATTTCAAAGTTCATCAATTTCTTCTTTTTGCTCTTTTGAAAAAGAAGAAGAAGAAATTGATGAACTTTGAAATTCCCAGTGAGAATGGCCTGGTTTCGAGGTTTTTCAGTCAGCCAATGGAAGGAGCGAAAGACAGTTCTTCAAGACGACAGAACAACGGTTGTGACGATACTGAAGATGGAACAGAAACAATGTTCCGAAACTAGTTTATAGTCAAATAAGAACAATATGAGGTGAGTAATAAAAAATTCTACCTTAATCAGCATATGCTATTCACTGCCTTGTCCTGTTGAAGATTGCTCCTTTATTATTTATTTCCAGGTTCTGAAAATCATATTAATACAATTAAAATGAGTCGTACATCTCACTTCAAACACTCCTGTTCTTCACAGTACAGGTCTGTGGTTTCAGGAACAGTCACTATCTTCACCCATCTTTTTGATTGTTGAATTTTCACCTTCACCATCATCTTCTAAACTACCATCTAGTGTTGATTTAATGAACTTTGAGATTAAATCTTGTTTGTTGGTAAGGGAATTTCAAAATCTTTTCCATTAAAAAAAGTACTGTAGTAAGAGAACCCTTGCCTTACACCATTTTCAGTTACAAAACTCTCAGAGAAAAACAATTGATCTAACTTGTCAGACAGCTCAAGACTTAGGGGGTCAGAAATAAACTTAATTGAAAACAGAATGAAGTATATGAAACTTATATTAAATTAATGCTGGGAAGTAAACATTATGAGGTATTATATTTTAATTATAATTTGAGGTATTATATTATGAGGTATAATCATTGAAATACATCGGAGAACATTTTTTGACAACTCACCTCATAGATTTCATGCTTTTCACGATATCACCTGATTACATTTGAAACCAGTATCGTGAAAAACATGAAATCTATGAGGTGAGTTGTCAAAAAATGTTCAATGAATTTCAATTATATAAAACTTAACTGCACCTTAAATAGAACATTAACACATTTCACAATTGTCTACTGCTGTGATCTCGAGTTAGCATGCTCCCTCGGGCCTGGGTTTGATCCTGTAAGACAAATGTCAGGATACTTTAAGGCCCAAATGGTCCCCAAACATCATGTGGCCATCATTATCATCAATATCATATTCACCTCATTAGATTAAGTTTAAGCCTCTCCTGGCTCATCATTACCCATCATGTCATCGGGGCAGCATAACCCCACTTCTCAAGGCCCCAACCTCAGAAGTGGGTTACAGTATGCCAATGATAGGAGAGAATACCAGAAATGTCGAAATGACACTGATGGTATTGAACAAAAAAAAATCACAATTATATTTTATCTTGTGCATGTGGTAAAATAATTAACACATTCAGTACCAGGCACTGAGCAGGGCATTTAAACCCACAGGCCAGCCATTTAAATACCCCAGCTACCCTTTTCGTGGCACTACAGAAAATGGACCATTATTCACAAACTATTAGTCCTAGAAAATTCAAATTTGGTACATACCTAAAGGAGATATCCTAGTAGGATTTGATGGTGAAATAACTTGGGTGATTGACATCACATGGTATCGGCGTATCAATTTCAGGAAGTGGAAGTTCATCTTCACTTTCACTTTGTGAATCTTGTAATTCACGAATCAGTTCATCGCCCGAATCATTATTATACAAAAATATTCACTAATTCTTCTTCAGTGAGATATTTTTCTTTTGCCATTGTTTCACTCACGCACAAACAACAGCGCGATAACGAGAAACAAATACGACTGCATTGGAGCCTGGAGACGAGTTTGGGTGAACGAATTCCATGTGTTGTTTGTTTTAAAAATAAAAAGGGGATTCACCAAGGTTAAACATGTCAAACAGGAATAGAAAATGTACATTTACATGCCATCTATGATCTCCAAGACATACTAAGCCAACACAATATTTAGGCGCCGAATATAGACACAGTTTGTTCATGCCCGTTCTAAAACGAGTTAACTGACCGACGGCCACACACATGATAGTCTCCTTAAACGCCTTAACTGGTTTACGGTACTGAATGTGACACATAATAAGATATAATTTTTGCCTTTTAATTTATTTACCATGAATATTAATGGTCATCCATATAAGAGAAAATATATTAATAATAATTTGTGTTGAGTTGTTTTTGACTCACCTCATACTTCTTAACTCCCTCGCAGACTCGAATTACATTACTGCATTTGTGGCATTCTCAATGCTACATCACGATTCCAACTGATGTCCAACGGTTGTGATCGTGATGTAGCATTGAGAATGTCACAAATGCAGCCACGAAACTCGAGTCTGCGAGGGAGTTAAGAAGTATGAGGTGAGTCAAAAACAACTCAACACAAATTAAAATAAATCTCATAGTGTTATTTCCTACCTACGTAACTTAATATGAATAATAAGTTGGTATAGTCTAATTATAACATTTTGATTTTGCAATTAAATAGTATTGATTCATAATAAATAAGGTGAATCTGGAATCACCTTAGTTCATAAATTGTTGTGTTCTATTTGAACATGTTTCGTTATACCAGTCTGGAAAAGCTAATTATATGGAGACATGTTTAAATATAACCCAACAAGTTATGATGTAAGATGACTCCGGATTCACCTTATTTATTAAGAAGAACCTCATAATGCAATTTCCTATTGTAATTTATTAGCATTGATCCTTTCAGTCTGTTATTTAATTAATTAGAAGCATCAGACTTTATGCTCTTAATTCAGTTTAGTTCTAACTAATTTGGTATTCAGTTTTATTCATATCAGATATTATATAATTGTATTAAAATATGTTATTACAGGGTTATCATGATGTGGCAGTAACTTTTCTCTTGGTTGTCGGAGAAGCTGTGGCATTTCAGATTATGGAAAAGTTATCAACAGAACATCTGAAGGAATGTATGGAAAGCTCCATGGAGAAGACGTCACATCTTCTGAACTACATCTATCCACTTATACGCCGATTACAACCTCATTTGTATAACTACATGGAAAGGTAAGCCAAGATATGTTCCTGTGCTTGAAAAACACGAAGTATGAGGTGAGATATGATTCATTTTATTAAATAAAATATATCCAGTTTAATATTCTGAATCTAGTGGTCTGAGGAAAATGAGTTATTAATACAATAACTTGATTTACAATAATTTAATTGTGTTCATTAATTTACTTATTTCTATGATAGTAATAGCTTTAGCTTCTGAATATTAATTTAATAAATAATGCTATAGCTGTGTGGAGTCCCTTCATGTCTTCTTCAGGTAGAAGCCATTCATTGTGTATTTGTGAATGATGATTCATTGCAATTGAATGTGGGGCCAGTAGAGTAAGGTAAAGGAAGGATTCTTGCTTGGATGGGAATGAAGCCTGGATTAGCTCAGTGGTCTGAGCATTAGCACGGAAAGCTAAAGGTTTGGTGTTCGATTCCCGGTTCAGGCAAACATTTTTCTCTTTACCATTGACTTACAATAATTTAATTGTGTTCATTAATTTACTTATTTCTATGATAGTAATAGCTTTAGGTTCTCAATATTAATTTAATATTAATACAATAATTGTTTATTGCATGTATCTTGTTCAAGAGTGAATTATCATAGATTTTTCCTTGCTGATAGTACGAGTAGTTAGTAGGATATGCGTGGAATAATACTCTTTAGGCTGAGATAATTTTGACGAGTAATGATTTAACAGTATATTTACTCATTTATAACGTTTAAGTATGATACCAGTATATTAATAGAACTGAAAAAAGTTAAAAGTTAGAAAGAATTGACAATGATATGTAACATACTGATACTGGTCTTCAAGAAATGAGGTGAGTCGTGAAAATTCTAATTCTATTAATACTAGTATATTTCTATATTTTATTAGAAACCTACAAATTACTATGGATTTGCTGAAATAAATTAATAAAGAATAAGAAAAGTGATGATTGTTGTTTAGGTCAGGTGTTGGCACCATGTTCTGCTTGCCCTGGTTTGTCACATGGTATGGGCACAGTCTGAATCAGTACAGAGATGTTGTGAGACTGTATGACTTCTTCTTAGCGTCACCACCACTCATGCCACTGTACTTGGCTGCAACACTTGTCGCACACAGGAGCAGTGAAATTCTGAATGTGGACTGTGACATGGCAAGCATACATTCACTACTCTCTGAAGTGAGTATGTTAATCCTCACTACTATATTATTGCCTTTTGGGTCTATTCCACAAAAGAATGGGTAATACTTTACATGTATATTAAATTAATGTTGGGAACTAAACATTATGAGGTATAATCATTGAAATTTATCGGGGAACATTTTTTGACAACTCACCTCATAAGTAAAGTAATCCCACTACAGGCCTCAGGAGGCCCTTGGGATAGTAGGAGGTTAAGGCTCCCACTTTTTCTGGACAATCGGCACTTGATGTCAGCCGGGTTGTCAGCCCTGCGTGACAGCCACCTTTACCCCAGAACAAGTGTCTGGTACTCATTTCCATTAGAGGCTGAGTCGACCCAGGGCCATAATGCCGCCAGAAGGTTATTGGTCAGTTTAAAAATCCTGACCCCACCGGGACTTGAACCCTCGACCTTCCGGCTTGTAGTGCAGTGCCTTAACCACTACGCTACGGTGTGCCCCACTCACCTCATAAATTAAAAATTTTTCACAAAACTACGGTTTCAAACATAATCACATCCATCTTCAGCCACAACTCCGACTGATGAAATTCTTTGGCTGTCAACTCTTCTATTGTCACTATCTTCAGCGCAGCCATCTATATTTATTTTTTTCTGAATGTATATCTTCTCCCAAACTGTCAGTTCTAAAGGTTTATCCACTTGTTTTAAAAGTTTTGCTTCCCTTCCAATTTTATGATGTTCTAATAAACTATGTTTGGGAGAAGATATACATTCAGAAAAATAAACATAAATCAATGAACAAAATTTGATTTTGAAGTTAAAAAATTCAACCATAGATGGCAGCGCTGAAGATGGTGACAATACAAGAGTTGACGGCTGAAGAATTTCATCAGTCGGAGTTGTGGCTGAAGATGGACGTGATTTTGTTTGAGACCACAGTTTTGTGAAAAACAAAAATTTATGAGGTGAGTTGTCAAAAAATGTTCTCCGATGAATTTCTTTACAAGTATACTCACTTGTAGTTATCAGTAAGTATTAGAATTGTGTTGCACAAAGTTTTCTTGTACAATTGTACAAGAGAGATAAACAGACAGGCAAGTGGAGAAGACTACTTAACAGTGAGCTACATGATCTTTATAGGAAACTGCAATGGGCAGGACATATGACATGAATGGGGAATTAAAGAGGGGGCATGAAAACTCATGTAGGAAAACTAGAGGAAAGCACCCAGTAGGCAGGCCAAAAATGAGGTAGGAGAATAATATTAACCATGATTTAACGGAAGTAAATTTTACAGGGGACAATTGGTAAAAATTAGCTTGAAATAGGGATGTATGGAGAAATAAGAATATAATGAATCGTGAATTTTTCTTACCTCATACTTCTATGTTTTTTTTTAAACGCAGCACTGCAGTATCAGCAGCCATTGTCACCATCATCAGCTGTTATCACGTTGGTGACGATGGTCGCTGATACTGTGGTGCTGTGTTAAAAAAACATAGAAGTATGAGGTAAGAAGAATTCACGATTCATTTTATTCTTATTAATAAAACCTCATAATGTTAAAAATTCCCAAATTTATTATATTAAAATGAAAAAAAAAAACAAATGTATGGAGAACTTATGTCCATGCAGCCATGAACCTTCAAGTTCAATAGTGCCAATGAGTTAGTTACTTTATTAATATACAACGTTAACAACATGAAGATTGACATAATCTAATTCAAGGAATGATGTTGCATGTAATCTGCTGTTTTGTCATTGTAAATTTTATATCATTTATACTGTTTTATTAACCCTTAGAAAACTTGTGGGACATATTTGTCCCATGATATAATTTTTTTAAACATTAAAAAATCCAAAAACAAAAATTCAAGGATGTGATCAGTCACTCTAACTTATTGTGTTATGGTTCAGGTATCCACAGAAAAAAAAACACAGACAGGTGACACCTTTTTTTCACCCCTAATTTTATTTTTAAAATATAATGCAGTAACATGGTAAATTATATTATTTTTGGTCTGGACATCTTACCTCAATATTAATGTTGATTTGTTCTTGGACATGTTTCAAAACAATTCTGTTTTATCGTCAGCTTTCCCAGACTATAGAAGAATCCCAGACGATAAAACAGAATTGTTTTGAAACATGTCCAAGAACAAATCAACATTAATATTGAGGTAAGATGTCCAGACCAAAAATAATATAATTAAAATAACCTCAAAATATAACTTCCTAAAATTAAATATTAACATGGTAAATTCCTTACTACACATTATTTAAAAAAAAATTTAATAAAGATGTGTTATTTTGGTGGATTCTTAATGCAGGATGTCTTCATCAATCATTTAGAACTGCCCTTTCGTATGGTAAGCCCTTGAAAACCCTTATGTACACAACCCCACACTGCATTCTTAACACTTTGTAAACAGCACCGCTTTTTATCTCAGTTGTAACACACTGTATAATTAATTCTAATTGTATAAATCGTAGGCCAATGTTGTTTATCCCTTTCTTCTAAACGAGAAACCCTAGAAGATATGTCACAAGGTCATCTTACACGTCGTTAGGAGTGGATCTGTGGGCAAGTCTGAGTCCGAAGTCTCGATGTGTCACTCTTGCATACACCGCATGACGTCAATAAAATTTAACTGTTCAGATTAGTCAAGACAGTAAGGTGAAAAAATGTATTAGTCCGATTTCATAGTTCATCTACTGATAGAATAACTTTTAGCCATTTCGTTAGACCTGTCAAAGACAGCCCAGAAAAAATGTTCTATTATTTTTGGCTTTAGAATATTTCCATGAGCATCTCAAAAATATCCCTCTGCATTATGTTAGTACAGTCACCGTCAAATAGCAAACTGAGACCATGTATCGTCAAGCCAAAAATATAAAATAAATAGATCTCGTGTGGAAAAAAATTAATTTGTAACAAATTTCTCTGTTATATGTAAAAATAAATCAGGCCATTGAATAATATCCTCTCTTCTGAATAAAATAAAAGTTGTTTTATATTTCTATCTCTAATAGTTTTCTGTAAAAAAATTTTTTGTTCATATATGCATTCTAGTGTGGATTTAATCACACTTGGGGCATTTAAATTCTGGCCAGCAGCACAGCGGGGAATTTAAATACTCAGGCACTTAAAGGTTAATAATGTTGTTTTCTCATGGAATTTTGCCTAGCATTTGGGACTGGTGCCCAGCCAGCATCTTGGATATTTATGATAAGTAATGGCTGCAGCTCGAGAAAATAATTATAATAGTTGCGTTCTCTATATACTGACCACATGTCACCCATATACTTCTGGATGATTATCCACCTCTGTCTTTGACATATATGGATATGATCCAGCTCTTTGTTGGTAGGCCAAGGCCTTCTAGGTCTATTGCACCATGGAGTCTTTCTTTTGATCTAAATCAATATTCTCATAATTCCTAAGTTAAACGTACAACTTTCATTTATTTAAGTAAAATTTTATCACCTCACCTCATATTCTTCTTCTTAGACCAGTTTTGGAACTTTCATCTAGTTGTGGCAGGCGACAGATCTTATTGACATGGGTCCATTGTCTCAAAGACAACGCATTTTGATTAGAATTAAAAATTAACCGAATGCAACATTAAGAAGTTTATATATATATATATATATATTTTGAAGTATTTAATTTCAAGTATTCTAAATTATTGTACTTCAGTGAAAGTGTTTGTTTTATTTAAATATATTTCATACTAAATTAACCATCATAATTATTTATGTGACTTGCCTATGGAGAATAGTTTTAGAAGGGAAAACCTAATTACAGCCCGCATTTAAAAGAAGAATAAGCTACCAGAGAACCCTTCATATGTGCCACCAAGCCTTATTAACTCTAAATCTCCCCTGACCCTTTACTTTCAGTAAACTCCTCCTACCGAATCTGTTCATGACAAAGTCCTTAATATCCCCATATTTTGCTTCTACGAGAATTTCATGCTGTTGTTTTAGATCTGCCTAGGTCACTCTAAGTGATCTAAGGAATTCTCCCATTGCCCAATTTTTTATTGAGTGTTGGCCACTGTATAAGACCACTGTACAATCAGTACTGTGAGAAATTTAAGTAGCTAAGCAGCTCCAGGTTGATAAATACAGCTATAACAGCTGGGGAATCCGATGTGCTTACAACATGTCACTTCTATTTTTTATGGATGTTTTTGACACATGTGGGTGTGAGATCAACAGCCAGCTAGTAGGCCAAGGGCCGTCTAAGCCAATCATGGCATGTAGTTTAAATTTAATATATTCCTTGATACCTTTAATATAAGGGGCACGCCATAGCATAGTGGTTAAGGCACTACACTACAAGATGGAAGGCTGAGGGTTTGAATCCCGGTGGTCAGGATTTTTAAATTGACCCAAACCTTCTAGTGGCACTGGGGTTGACTCAGCCTCTAATGGAAATGAGTGCCAGATGCTGGATGTAAAGGAGGCCATCATGCAGGGTTGACAACCCGGCTGACATCAAGTGCCGATTGTCCAGAAAAGTGGGAGCCTTAACCTCCTACTACCCAAAGGGCCTCCTGAGGCCCGTAGTGGAATCACTTTACCTTTACTTTTGATATAACTTAATCAAATGCTTTCTTGACTATAATTAATCTTTTTTTAATAAACTAAGAATTTTCTTAACTTCAAATGTTATCTTTGCAATTGTCTGTTATGCAATTATAATTTTATAAAGCTGAAGGTAATTACATTTTAATTATTTTTTTTTTAGATTCCAGATGATTTGCCATTTGAACGGCTTTTGAAACAAGCTGTTGATCTGTATGATAAGTACCCACCAAAGAGCGTTGAAGGTGAAGTTAGAGAAAGATATGAAAGAGAGTAAGTTATATTTTATATTTTATTCTGTGGCTGTTATTTCATAGATGAACAACTTTCCTATTGAGTCTAGTGACACAACTTTGGTCTCTAAGGGGGAACATTGACATTTTTCTAACATTACCTGGTGTTGTTTTTATTATTAATTTAACATCAAAAGAAGCCTACTGGCTTTGTAAAGTAGTGTTTAAATTCGCAATAAATGTCTTCTTAAATGTTCGTAGCATTCGGCGATCGGGAATTAACAGCATATAAGAGAAAAATTTGCCTTTAGATTGGAGTTTCTCAGGTAGCTCAGTGATAGAGCATTGGCCTAGAAAGCCAAAGGTCCTGGGTTCAATTATAAAAATTTTTATACCGTATATAACACAGTCATTCTCAACTATAATAGTTTCTGTTATAATCTTCAATACATTATTAAAATTCAAAGCTTTACAAAGACATGCTTCATCTTCAGGAATTTTCTTGATACTGAAATTATTTATATATTTTATATAGAGCCCTCTATATAGAGCCCTCTGTATAGAGCCCTCTGTATAAAATGTATAAATAATTTCATTATCAAGAAAATTCCTGAAGATGAAGCATGTCTTCGAAAAGCTTTGAATTTTAATAATATAACAAAGATTATAACAGAAAATATTATATAAGAGAAAAAATTTGCGTCTAGATCGTAACTCGCCTCGGTAGCTCAGTTGGTAGAGCACTTGGCCCAGAAAGCCAAGGGTCCCGGGTTCGAGTCTCGGTCTAGGCGAAAAAAAAATTTTCTCTTCAAATATAGAAAATATTATAGTTGAGAATGACTGTGTTATATAAGGTACAACAATTTTTTATAATTAAAAAAAAAATATTCACTTATGTAATATTGATAATTTCCCTCATAGTGTTCCTTCCCATTAAAATTCTTAATTAATTTTAATATTATGTTTATAGGTTCCAACTTCGTAGACCTGATGACCGTCCTCGAATACCAAGAAGACATCGTAATCATCTGGAAGCAATTTGGCGTCATATGTTTGAATTTAATCGCATGATTCCTCCATGGGCAGTAGTCCCACATATGCTCGTACCACGTTTTCGTTCTCGATTTGTTATTGTTACAACAGCTGCCTTGTTTGGGCTGTATGCTTATTTTCGTATGGCAGATGCTTTAGATATCAACAGCACTGTACCTGTTAGGTAGTATATGTGGTAAATTTATTGTCTTGATTCCTGTTTATTTTGTATATACTGAGAGGAGAGCGATTGAAACTGGTTTGTGGCATTATTTAATCCTTCATTAATTCCAGCATAAAGTATTTATTACCAAGTGTGTTGGCTTAGACATTATCATTTTAATATTTTATTCAAGTTTTTGTGAGTTCAAATGCCATGGCTGACATCTGACAGGGGATGGAGTTTTTGGTTTTTCTCAGTTCAAGATAAAAGATAGGTTGGAATTTCTTTACCAGATTCATTTTATAATCACATTTTATATAACTGAAAAAGTAAATTGGTGAATTTCTACAGAAAAAAACAAATATATATATTCAAAGTTAAAAATGGGAAACACATTATGAGGTTCTTAATTAATAAATTAATGAGTCATTTTTAACATCTTACCTCAGATGAGGTGAGATGTTAAAAATGACTCATTCATTTATTAAATATATATATATATATATATATCCCTTAAATTGGCAAAACACAAATTTCTTCTGTTAGATATTTGAATGTGGCGGACCGCAGTGAAAACAGAATCTTGCATAACTGTTATTATTATGTATATTGTATAATTTGATACACATGTAAGTAGCTTCTTTTTGTTCATTTTCTTCTGATTCATGTAAAATATTAAATTAATTAAACCAACCGATGTATCCAAAAGGATACATTATGAATTTAAGGGATATAAATACAGCAATAGAAATGCAGAGCTTATTGAATACATTCAAGAGATTCTAGTCTTCTTCTTCTTCTTCTTTCTTCCTTCTCCTCTTATTCCTTCTCATGAATCCATAGTATAGAATAGCCTCTCTTGTAACATTTTTGCATTATGATCTGTTAAACACATTCTACTACCATATTATAACTATATTCTTCATAGACATCTCCAAGGACTGTAACTATATTTTTTTTCCTGGTCTTGTGTTTCTTTCAATACTTCTAAAATTCATTCTAAAACACCATTGAGTTTATGCAATATAATGTTAAAATATTAAAATAGGTTAAGGTAGAATATACCTCATAGTGAGAATTCCTAAAATAAGTAATTAAAATAGGTACTTATTTTGGGAATTCACACTATGATCAACACTTTTGAAATTCATATTGAAGCACCAATGAGGTTATGTAATAAGATGTTAATTATATAATTTTTCGATGTTTTTATTATTAATTTCATACATCTCAATGATGGATAAATCATATTTGAAGAGAAAATTTTTCTCTTCAAATATGATTTATCCATCATTGAGATGTATGAAATTAATAATAAAAACATCGAAAAAAGCCGTACTGGCATTTATAATGTAATGTATAATTCCCAAATATGTCTTCTTAATATAGGAGCCGCCATTTGCAAAGATAGAAGCAAAGGCTTCAAAGCACTTGGTGGGCGGGAATTACAACGTATATAGAGAAAGATTTGCGTTTAGATCGGTACTTGCTCAGGTAGCTCAGATGGTAGAGCACTTGGACTAGAAAACCAAGGGTCCCGGGTTCAAGTCCCGGTCTGAGCGTATAATTTTTCTCTTCAAATATGATATAATTTTTACCTGGTAAGTCAGTCGTCCTCAACTAAATTATTAAACTTCTTCAAATTATTCTAATATGGAGGCCTTTCGAAAACAATGTTTCATCTTCTCCATTTTAATTGGAACTGATGGTTTTATATAGGTTGTCTGCGGTTATGTTCTTGTTGAGTAGGTCTTTATTCCTTGCTTTTTTTTAGAATCTCTGTCTTCAAGGATGCTGATCCTTGCTTTTTTTTAGAATTTCTATGTCTTCAAGGATGCTGATCCTATTGTTATTATACTATCTATGTAGTATTCATAAAGTTATCGATTTTTTCAAATAAGAAGGAAAAGATGAGGTGAGTAAATAAATTTTACCTATTTTAAAATAAGTACCTAATATAGCAGCCGTCCTCAATTAAATCAACTTCTCTTTAAAAAACTTCGTCAAGTGGTTAAAACAATCAAGTAATTTCAAAATCAAGTTTGGTACCAACCAAATAGAATGCAGAAGATGAAACTTAATTTTGAAAGGCCTTCATTGTTTTAACCACTTGATGTTTTTTTTAAACAGAAGTTGATTTAGTTCAGAACAATTGCTATATCAGGTATCTGTTTTAATATTTTAACATTATTCTGTTTTTTCCGGTCTAGGCGAAAATTTTTCTCTTCAAATTTAATTTATTATTCTGTTTCTTTCATTTTCACCTGTCACAATGTCCTGACATTCCCTATAGCTAATTTCAAAGCTGTCTTTTTTTTATAGACTGTTCTATGATTTGATTGTGAAAAGAGATATGGGAGGAAACATTTATATACAATATATATGTATAAGTTACATCCTAATTTGACACAATTAAATTATTATAGAAATCCAGAGTTAATAATTTTTACAAACCATGTATTGTGTCTGGATATTAGTTAAGGGTTAGAAGAAGATTAAAATTTTAAACACAAAATTGATATGAAGTCGCACTATGAGATATTTTGTCATAGAAATTGAATCATTCGTTACACTTCAGCTCATATTATTTGGTTTCTTGCCGATGATGGAGGACAATCTTTGAAAACCATTCCAGGGAGAGAGATAATATAAAGTGAAAGTTAAGAAACTGATTAAATTTCTTTGAAGATTAAGGGTGTTCTCTCAGTGACTTATACTAGAATTAAACACACACCTTGTTCATTTGTTTCTTGTAACATGAACCATGGAGATTTGTGTTAGGATGAACAAGAAATAAAATAGAAAGTTGCTTCAACACTTTATAAAGAAATGAACTTGTGCAATTTTATTATTTCTGATGTTTTGTTGTTAAATTTTGCATATACAATCTATGTGATAAAAAGCTTATAAATGAACAGATTTGTAACATAAAATAAAAATGCTATAAATTTATTGTTTTACATTGTTGGATTGTGTTGTTTTTAAATGGCTGGAGTGTGGTTTACACCGTTAGTCCTCTTGCTTCCCAATAAGTCTTGCGATGTCTTTCCTGTCCTTTTTCTCGGGGTCTAGTCACCTGCAGTATAGTAAGTGTTCCTTGCGTAGGAGAACATTTTCTCCACACAAGGAGCAGCCCATAGTTCTAGGGACAATCCCATACTATGAAGGTGTTCAGCAGACAGTCATGGCCTGTTTCTAATCTGAAGAGAGCTTATTGTTGGATTGTAAAACCAATTATATGTGCAATCTGCTCAATATTCCAAATATGAGACCACAATCAGTGACATTATAGAATATCCAAATCCTTGGCATTCCTTGACTAAAAGTATTGATTAGTAGCTATCTTTGGTTAATGTTAAGGAAATTATACACTATGCTTGTTAGAAGGGACCATAGGTTACGAAATATACGGGCACAGACTATGAACTATATTGAATGCTATTGATATATTAATATAAAATTATAGAATATTCACCTGAAAGGTCCGTCTCCTCAACTTAATTATCATTTAACTGTAGCGCTTTCGGGACTTGTCCCATCATCGGCAGGATTCAAAACTGGTGTTTCACTGAAGATCTGGTAGAGGGGGTTGCATGTATTGGGTTCGTTTTCGTTTATCAGGCTGTCGTTGTGAGCTGCTTTCATGATTTCCATCTCTTCGAGTACGTTTATCTTCGCTGGATTATTTTCTCTGTGCATCACTGTTAGGGTGTTTTCAATATTTAACATGCGATGTCCTTCATGGATAACGTGTTTTGCATAGCTTGATTTACCTTCTGCGTGAACGCAGAAAATAATCCAGCGAAGATAAACGTACTCGAAGAGATGGAAATCATGAAAGCAGCTCACAACGACAGCCTGATAAACAAAAACGAACCCAATACATGCAACCCCCTCTACCAGATCTTCAGTGAAACACCAGTTTTGAATCCTGCCGATGATGGGACAAGTCCCGAAAGCGCTACAGTTAAATGATAATTAAGTTGAGGAGACGGACCTTTCAGGTGAATATTCTATAATTTTATATTAATTTTGAATAAACCTCAACGGAACACATCATGAATCTTATAAAAGTTGATTATTGATATA
The DNA here is from genome assembly GCA_030220185.1 of Diploptera punctata. Taxonomy (NCBI): domain Eukaryota; kingdom Metazoa; phylum Arthropoda; class Insecta; order Blattodea; family Blaberidae; genus Diploptera; species Diploptera punctata. The sequence continues at coordinate 300,394 of JASPKZ010006461.1, read as the reverse complement.
TTACTGACTATATTTCAAGTACCAACATGGTTTTTTTCTTGTATTGTGATATCTAGCAACACCGTTCATTACTATGTCCTACATCCTTAATTTGTTCTTATGTTTTGATATGTTTGGGTAGTAAGTTACATAGGTAGGAATATTAAGAAGTATGAGGTGAGTCAAAAACAACTCAACATAAATTAAAATAAGAATCAAATGAATCATGAATTCTTCTTACCTCATACTTCTATGTTTTTTTAAACACAGCACTGCAGTATCGGCGACCATCGTCACCATCATCAGCTATTTTCAGGTTGTTAAAACAGCTGATGTTGGTGACGATGGTTGCCGATACTGCGGTACTGTGTTTAAAAAACATAGAAGTATGAGGTAAGAAGAATTCACGATTCATTTGATTCTTATCAATAAAACCTCATAATGTTAAAAATTCCCAAATTTATTAATTAAAATAAATTAAAATGTTTGGGTATGTTAGATTAAGATTTAAGTAGTTAGTTGTATTTAATCAGTGGTAAAGAGAACTTTTTTTTTTTGCTTAACCAGGAATTGAACCCCAATCCTTCAGATTTACATGTTGATGCTCTGATCACTGAACTAATTTATTCTTGGATGGAAATGTAGCCTGAATTAGCTTAGTGGTCAGAGCATCAGCACATAAAGCTGAAGGTTTGGGGTTCGATTCCCAATTCAGCAAACATTTTTCTCTTTACCCTTGATTACAGTAGATTAGTTGGGTACATTAATTAACTTATTTCAATGGTAGTAAAATAACTTTAGCTTTTTAATGCTAATTTAGTTTACGTTATGAAATTTATCTTAAATTTTGGATGCTGCAGGACATTGGAGACAGTGATACTGAGTGAGGCAATGTGACTAGTCTATTCTGATATATTGCCAATACTGTTTTCTCATGATTCATAGCTTATCTTTGCAGGATCCATATTGTTTACATCATGATTTTTAGATTATTTTATGTCAAATTCTAATTAAATTATTCTCTATATCTCATACTTTTTTTCAGCTAGAACTATATAGTATATACACATACATACTAACCTCAGGTCACTAATTACATTCTACAATTAATTTGTAGTATTTTGTCCAATTTGGGTGTTTCTTATTCATAGTTAAATATGGGAAATAACATTATGGGTGTTTTTAATTGGGATAATGTATCATTTCCCTGACAATCCCTGTATCTTTTATTGAATAACTGGCAGTAAATTCATTTGCACTCCAGTGTGTTTCCAAAGATTTGGAAAATTGAAGGATGGACAGTTAAGGTGAAGATCTCGAGCTACACACTCATTAATCATCATCATCTTCAAGGTATGGGCCTGTTGACCCGTTCCACTCCCCGCTGTACTATATGCTGCAGGTGCAGGTCATTGTTCCAACACATTCATTAAAATTACAAAAATTTCCTCAATTGTAATCTGTAAGCAGTACAAGTCCCATAGCTCTGCTCCAAAGCATGATGCCTTAAATCGCATGGCTGTGGTGCCTGCAACAATTTAAATGCTTAGTAACATATCCTTTATCCCCTTATTCCCCATGGTAATGCATGTAATAATGAACCCAACCAAAGATTCTGGTAGCAGAATCTCAAAAAGATGATAGATGCAATTTTTAATTCCTAGATGGAGCACTAGATGCTTGGATTCATATTGAAACCTTTGTCACAGTACATATGTTGATAAGGCATGTGATACTAATGGTAGTGATTCCTCCATTGGATGTCATTACTTGAATTTTTGACAAGAGTAGGCTACATTCTATCACTGGATTTCAACGTCTCTTCATCATCATCATCCCTCACAACATACACTATACTTATCACATACTTGTCCATGTATACAAGGATAAATCACTTACAAAAGATGCTCTTCTGAAGTGGTGTATAAATTATTCCTCATAAATGCCTCTATTTGCAGAGACAGAACCTGAAACTCAAAAGTGGTTATCGGTGAATGGGTTGAATTGGAATATTCATAACTTAAGATATTCCTCTTTTTTTAATAAGTGCAATTAGAAGCTTATACTTAAATTATTAAAACACAAATTGCATATCACTTTTTTGTTTGAGCAGTAAAGGTGGTCAAACTCTGTCTTATTCCTGCTCGCTCTTGTAAGATAGAATGGCTGTAAGGGAGTGCAATCCGAGAGTCTCAGGTATTGGTATCAAGAGCTCGAGAATGAGAAGTCCCAGAATTCTTGCAGTGAGTATGAAGAAAGAAGTCATGCAGCCAAAGGTATTTCTTATTTTATGAATAAACCTTTATTATTACTATTATTATTATTATTATTATTATTATTATTATTATTATTATTATTATTATTACTGAACTATAAATCTATAAAACATTTAAGGGTGTTTCCATATAAAATCAGCAAAAAAAAAAAAATATATATATACACACATACATACATATAAACTGAACTTGCATCTTCAAAAGTTTACAATTTTTTTGTATTGAAATGTTATGGTGCACTGAACATCTGAATTGAATTTCAGGTCTCAGTTTGATATACTGTAATTATCATGTTTTTTTTTATAAAGAAGCCTCTTGTTTGATTTCTGAAAGGACTCTTGTGCTTCATTGTTATTTATCATCCATTATATTCATCGGGGTAATATAATCTTGCCTTCCAGGGACCCCAACCTGAAGTGGATTACAATTTTGCCAATGCCAGGAGAGAAAGCCAGAAATGTCATTCTGGAATATTGTCCATGTGCTGTTCTATTCTTCTGTTCTGGTTTTGTTTTTATCATATTTGTCTTCTTTCTTCAGCCATTTGGATGGAATTCATAACTTTTCTTATACTAATAAGTGATCAGTTTCAATATCACAACCTCTGCATATTCTCCATCTAAGAATAGTTTTGATGTTTTCCTATTGACAATTAAATAGTCTACAATGGATTCAGATTACTGTTGTTTCCACATATATTTACAAATATTTTTGTGCTTAAAAAAAGTATTCATTTTTTAAAATCAAAGATTGTACGTTTAAACTCAATTTGGCGAATTTTAACCTACTCTAATCCAAAGATTATTGTACAGCACTACCTTGATAGCTGTAATATCCCTGATTGAAAGTTTGAAAATAACCACTATAAATTAAAGTTAAGTAAAGTTAAAAAAAGCTACAGTAAAACATAGCAAAATATTGGTCTAATGCAAGCCAGATAACTTGGCCACCACTGGTTCTGTCCAGGTATTGGAACAAGTTGACTTCTGTCTGGAAAGTGGAGAGATTATTATTTTTTCTTTTATTCCTTTATGTCGAGACTGGCTCTGGGACCTACTGAACCTCTTTGAAGAACTTCTCTTGAGATAAAGTTAGTCAGAGAATGTGTCATTATCTGAAAATATAGGAACCTTGCAGCTACTTAGCTCCATTGGCGTTTAAGGTCTGTTAAGAAGATTTTTTTAATAATAGGTGAGTTTAGTTAATTGAAAATCATAAAATGGCCATACTGTAATAAAAACAAATGAGCCTTAACAGTATACTTTTACTGGTTGTGAATCCAGCGCTAAATTTCACTCTAGTGAAGTGAATAATTTGCATATAAACGGTTTTATGGGTATCAAGGCTCTAAAGAAATAAGGATTGTTATAGAGTAGGCTGTGGCATTCCATTTGCTTGGACAAAACTTTATTGAAGAGTAAAATTGTATTAAAATAAAGATGATCCTTGTCTTAAAATATAAAATTATTACCATTATTTCTGATTATTTGTCTTATAAGAACTATCAGATAACATTAGTAATTGTAAGTCTTGGCTCAGGTAGTAGCATGACTAGCAGGCCAGGTTCAATATCCTGTGGGGTTGAAAATAATAATTGTTAAATTAATTTAATTAATTTGATTGAAAATTTTCAATCTCTGGGTCAGGAGAGATGGTGGTGTACAATATTTAATTGTTAGATTGGACATCAGATTTCCTGTATTAAATTGCAATATTTCTGTATATGTTGTTGAAGACATATGGTGCTTTTATTTAACTTTTATAGGAATTAATCACTATGAGGTTTAATTTCACCATACATATGGTGCTATTGAGGCAATTTGTCCATTGGATGGGGATGTTAAGCCTGGTGGTCCCCTTGGTGCTTTATAATAAGAGTAGGCTACATGCCAACATTGGGTTTCACCTTCTCCTTTATCTTCATCATCATGTCTCATATCAACACACTTTATACTACATAAACATAAAACTTACACTCCCATCATTACACAATACAACAATGCATAATCTATGTAAAGTAGTCTGCCGAAGTGGTGCATATGTTGAATATAGACCACATTAATGTCATCTATCCACACAGCATGGAATCCAAAGCACATAAAGTGCAGTGAGTGGCATTAGAACACAGACACACATTGGTCATTTTATAAAAACATTGATTTATTTTCATTTGCATTTTTATTGTATCTGCATTTTTATCTAACAATATTTAAACATGCATTTGGATTATTTCAAATAAAACCTGGTGAAATAATAGAAGAAAAATAGCTTTCTCTAAAGAACATTTATTGCTTATCTTTAAAGAAATTGTACATTGTAACAGACAAATCAATTAAATATTAATTAATTTAAAAATTTACATAAATAACAATGTTTACATGATTATGAAATACATGCTAAGTGGGAATGTTGTGCACATTGTTATTAAGTACAGTCATTGATTAAGTTCTTTCTTTGTAATTAAATAGAATAGGCCTTGACTTGGATCGTGATAACAAGAGACCAGATTTTTATTCTATAGAGTTTTGGTTTTATTGTTAATTATTCATTGTATAAAACCATATATACTGATCTGTTTTCCACAATTTCACCAATTTATAATCAAGTTCTGTTTTATGAGTTAATGCAATTCAGGCTTTATTGATCACATAAGTGCTTTTATTGATACCTATTTTATAAAGTTGACAAGCTCAAACTGAAAATTATAAATTTTGCTGGATTACAAAAAAAAAATAAAGTATTTTAGTTTGTTATGTTGGTTGAATTATTTTGTCCTTGTTAGAAATATTTTATTGTTAGTGAAACAATTATAAAAAATAACCTTAGATTTATTAAATTTAAAATGTATTAAATATATTTATTAAATCCAACTCATATAATTAATTAGATTTATTAGTTACTTTTAATAAAGTATGTACATTTTAAAGTTCATATACATCCAAGTCATAATGTAAGTTTTATATATAAACCATAAAATATTGCACGGATGCAGTTAAGTTACATACAGCACAACCCTGATTATCCATTATTCAACTCTTTTTCAATTCAACTGATGTTATGAAGAATTGTTCATTACTTCTGTACTGTTAATTTATTCAGTGCCATTAAGCTAAGACATATAACCATTTAGATTGTAGGTCTTCTTAATGAAATTATCCCTTTTATTTCATAGTTTTAGTCTTCATCTATCCTATTGTATCTCTTGATCCAAAAGCAGAATTTTATTCATAATCCTACTGTTTTTTGATTATCAAGTAGTGTATCAGTATTAATAAAGATCATTATGGAAACAAGGGTTTTAAATAGCATTCTTCCTAATAAAAAATACATAGATAATTATGAATATGTGCCTCTTTTATTTCAAAATGTATTGTTATGCTGATATTTATTTGTGAAATAAGGTTTTTAAAGTATTGAATAATTGAACAGTTCTTGTTAATATCACATAAAGTAATATAATTTGTAATACATTTTTAGATTGAAAATTAAACCTTTATATGTCATTTAGTGCTATTGCACTTAGTGGAATTTGTGCTTGAGCATAAACCCAGATCTAGATATAAGTTATATCATCCCAATCTCCTATGTCCACTTAAATAACTGTTTAATGGATTGATTTCATTTTATTTCAGTATTAAATTGTATAAATAATTTAAGTTAGGAATATAATGTACACATTGATATCTTTTATTTAAGACGTATGAAGATAATAATCCAAAAACTTTTAAATAGGTCAGTCTAAAGTCTTGTTGCATATTTTATCAAAATAATTAGGTTATTTTAAATTTCCTCAAAAATAACTAATGATTCTCTAAGTTTACTTTTGTGCACATATGTGTCAGATTATTCTCTTGTTTCTGTAAATACAGAAAGCTACTATTACTGAATCAATGTTTTTAAAAAGAAATTTTAATGTATATATATATTTGTATGCAGAGATCCCAAGAAAGACCAAGTAGGAGGTAGAATCAAGAACCAGAACAAGCCAGGAAGCTTACGCCTTAAAGCTGATATATATATATATATATATATATATATATAATCACCAAAAAACACTACCTGGTATCTTTAATTCACTAAACTCTGTCCTAATTGGAACCGTGATGGGTGTCAGGAGGATGTTATATAATTATACAAACCCTTGCTGAACAGAGTAAATTGTGATTTGGCATATGTTTAAACAATCTTTTTTAGTTGTAGTAACAGCATTTTATATAACAATGATTTTTAACAACTCAGGTCATTAATGTTGCAAAGCTGTGAGAGAAAGAGAAAACACATTTTGGTGAGAGGTTTATTTCTTTGATGTGCTATAGGTCTTTAATGACACAGGATCGACAGTTTAATTTTCATTCTGAATGCCTTTTTTTTTTTTAAGTTATACGTCATTTTAACTTATATTACAAGAGTAGTGCATTTCTTATCATCATCCCAAGTTTAAAACACGTGATAATCAGCATATATTTCACAGATCTATAAATGTTGAATATATGTACAAAAAATCTGGTATTATATGAATAACTATATTTATTTTTTTTAAATTCAAATGAAAAAAAAAATGTCAGTTCCATTCACTATTGCAGATAATCAAGGTTAAGCCTGTGATTTTTGCCTTTTAAAACATCTGCTATTCTTTTAAAATAATGAACACTGATATTGTAATGATATATTGGGTCGCAATGTAATTTTCCTAATATTTGTTTCTAAATTATGTATATATAACTTTGCTTTATCACTGAACACGTCTAAATGTTTCTTAAAGTAAACAGTTATAAGTGAGAAGTAAATCAATTAGAATACTGTACAATAATACATTTAACAAAGTTACAAACAATCATAATACATATATACATATCACTATATTGCAATGAGAGTTAACCAGTTCTAGTGACTGTTGACATTCACTGCATTATTAATATACACATCTCAAATACTCAGATAATTAATATGTGAAGGTGTGGCAATTGTCAATAAGATTTAGAGAAAAAAGTATTCAGGGAAGCATTTAAACTAATATAAAATTCATAATACTTTTCTAAAAAAAAGAAAGATCACTCAGATCAGTTGACTAAAGTAATATTCAACCATATTCTCTCCCTCTTTCATACAGTTGTCTTACATATACAAATACTCAAGGCAAAGATATTAACTTTATAGCAGAAGTAAAGATGAAGATAAAAGTGATCCACTACAGGCCTTAGGAAATCCTTGGGTAGTTGAAGATTAAGGCTTCTGCTTTTCTCGACTATTTAACTCATGCCCCAAATGGGAGTCAATGACCAATCACGTTTCAATGATTTCTGTATTACAACCAATCAGAGTCGTGTTTCACTAAATATTTATCAGTGTTATGATTACCATATTAAAGAAAGCTCCTCCTTACAATATTGCGTTCCTTTGGCAATAAATAGTATGATCTGGTTGCAGTGATAAACAAAAGAAGCAGTAGAAGCGTACCTATCGTTTCTCATTTGTTTTCAAACATCGCCGTTTACATTAAATATATAAATATTTTAAAATAACTATAGTTAAATAATGATTTGTGAGTAAACAGCTTAATTTTATTTGTTAAATAGTCCTAACAAATGCCACTCTTGATTTCCAAATTCTCTAGATAAATTCACTCCTCACTTCGTGAGTCGTGAATTTATCGATAATTTGGAAATCACTCGTGGCATTACTTATGATAATCAGCACTTGATGCCAACCGAATTGTCAACCCTCCATGATGGCCATCTTCACCAGAACAAGCATTTGGTATTCATTTTGATTAGAGGCTGAGTTGATCCCAGGGCCACAGTGTCACCAGAAGGTTTGGGTCAGTTTAAAAAAACCTGACCCCATCAGGACTTGAACCCTCGATCTTCCAGGTTGTAGCTTGTATACATCTCATGACATCATGGAGATATGGACATGTGTATCTAAAATTCTTATCAATGGTATGAAAAGGAGCAAGTTTCTTGGTACTCATTTTATAGAAGACAAAGTATAATGCAAGACCAGCCTGGATACAGATGAGTGAAGAAAAATCTACTACTTCACTTCCTGGGATTGAATCCAGGACATCCAGTCTGTAATCAGACACTTTGCCATCTGTGCATTTATTCATTTGTTGACATAACAAACTTGCTATAATTTTATAAGAAATGTACTGCTTAATGAAGGATAATCTGAATGTGCTTTTTTATCACTCAATATCTAGTATAAAATTAATAAATCTAAGATACTGACAGCTACAAAGAGCAAATGCTCATTAAAATGGTTGCCATCTCTATAACAGAAGACAATACAGGGTGATCCAATCCTTCAATCTTAGTCTTTGTTTTCTGAATCAGATTTTGTTAATATTTATTTAAAGTAACACTCAGTTTTCATGAACTCCATACCAGACCTTGTACTGTAAGAAAAAAATTCTACAATATAGTCTTGAATAAAACTCAAGATCTCTGGGATGCTAGATTTGGTATTACATCATGGAATTATTACTTCATTTTAATGTCACCAACAAATTGAATTGTCATATCTCTTTAAATCAGACAACTTTCAAGAATAAACATATTTACAAAAATTATTCCACATGCTCTTAAATATAAAATATGTTTAAAGAGAAGAATATTGTAATATCATTCAATGAATTGCTGCAAATGAAGAAAATGCAGCCAGGAATTCATTTTGGAGGAAAGTCAAGCATGTATTTTGAATATCAAGTACATCTTATCCTAAAACTAAGTACAGTCTCTTACATTAAATCTATATTGAGATATGTCTGTGAGTGTCAGTTTTCAATGACGAATGTTGATTATAAATATAGATTAGAGTGAATATTAACTGTCACCAGGAATAGTCAGCAGTCAGAGTTTTGTATAAAATGAAATGACTTCAATGGTGTATGTATATCTACTGCTTGCAAAAATGTAGCTCATTGTGTGACATGATATTTAAAAAAAGTCGGTAAGCATGTTTACTTTCTAATAAAAACTAGAATATTATTTTATTGTACTACAGTATGTACTAACAATCTTCTCCGTAAAACTAATGACTTTCGCTCTTAATGTCTTTTAACAATAATTTAATCAATCATCAACTCAAAATGCACTGAACCTCGCCTCTCTGCACGATCGTGAATAATATTGTGAGCCCAAGCTTTACACTCAATGTTGATCAGGACACCACCTGTAACAAAAGAATAAGAAGTTTGATTATCATCGAAAATAGTAGAGATGTTCACTAGTAATTAATGATGTTTTGTGATATTAAATGTTCATAGAATTGTATTTCATCATTGTTATTATTGTTATTGTTTAGTTGATGGTGATGGCTGAAGTGCAACAGTTGGAGTTTTGGCTGAGGATAGAAGCAAAGGCTTCAGAAACCGGTCTTGTGAGAATTAAAGAGTTTTATGAGGTGAGATGTAGAATTTTATTTCTGATTCACTTATATAATAAGTAAGTTGAGTTATTGTCATCTTACCTCATATTCATTGATTACTTTAGGACGCATTTCAAAACATAACTGTATTATCTTCAGTTTTCCGACTGACAATTATTACATTGTCGCCCTGGATCCAGACTGATGATTCTTACATTGTCGCCCATTGTCTTACTCCCCCTTTTTGTGGTCCAAAGAACTTCATATCAAGTCTTTCTCCCCGGGAATTTCAAAATTCATGATTCTCTCCTTGTTCTTTTGAAATTCCCAGGGAGAGAGATTTGATATGCAAGTTTTTTGGATCACAAAAACAGGGAGTAGGAGTCGACATCCAGGGCCGACATTGTAACAATCATCAGTCTGGACAAGTTGAAGATAAAAAAGAGATGTTTCAAAACATTCCATAAAGAAATCAACGAATATGGAGTAAGATCAACTTATTTATTAAGAAGAACCTCATAATGTTAATTCGCATTGTAAATTGTCATTATTATTAGTCAGCTGCTACTTGATTTTTATCCATTCAGCTGGTTTTCTTTCCAGGGTTTTAACCTGGGATAATGACAATGATGTGAAAACATAGAGTTTCAAGAGGTGACATGTAAAAATATTTCTCTGGCTCAGTTTATAAATCATTACAATGATGATGATGATAAAAATTAAAATACATTTACAGTCTAGGAGGCGGTTGCTGGCCTTCACAATCACATCAATCAATCACAGATGTGGACGATCATCTAGCCAGTATAAGGGTGACATGTGGTCAGCTTGTCATGCCTCCCACCCCTCCAACCATTATACCATAGTTGCTTTTCTCAACCTAGAGCCATTACTTCTTGCAGCTATCCAAACTCACCTTAACGCTAAGTGGGCACCAGTCCATACCGGCTGAAATTCCATGGAAAGTTTTTTCCACCAAGGCACTTAAACCAACTATGGTCTATAGCTTCGTACCCAGGCAAGAATGATTTAGACTGCTTGGCTACAGTGCAGGATAATATGCACACCGATATGAAATCAAGATAAATAGACTAAGATGATTGGGCCATATACAAAGAATGAAAGAGGGCTATCTGTTTAAGGGAATTGTGAATTTTAAACTAGAAAGAAAAAGAATTGGAAGTCCAAGACTAAGATGTTTCATGGAGTATTGGAGGACATAAGTAATCTGGATATAAAGAATTAGTTTTCAGCTGCCAGAAAGAAGTTTGGAACAAGATCCTATGGGAGGGCAAGACCAACATTGGATAGGAGAACCAAAAAAAGGAATTTGGAAATTCGGACAAAAGAACATTTCAGAAATATTAAAAATTGTGAAATTGAAAAATCTGCAATTGCTGCACATAGTTTATTAGAACATCATAAAATTGGAAGAGAAGCTAAACTTTTAAAACAAGTAGAGAAACCTTTGGAATTGACAGTTTGGGAAAAAATATACATTCAGAAAAACAAAAATAGATCAATGAATTTTGATATCCCCAACGAAATTACATTGATTTCGAAGTTCATAAATTCAACCATAGATGGCAGCACTGAAGATGGCGACAATAGAATAGTTGATGGCCGAAGAATTTCGTCAGTCGGAGTTATGGCTGAAGATGAACATGACCATGTTTGAAATCGCGATATCATGGAAGCATGAATCCCATGAGGTGAGTTGTTTAAACAATATGTTCTCCAATGAATTTTAATACTTATTATATATTTATTTTAATTGCAGTATATTATTTTTATAGCTAATATGACTTGCAGATCAAGCTGAGAAAAAAACTCTGCTTATTTGGTCATAACCAGTCTTGTTTATGTAATTAGACAACTTCTCTTTATAACTGTTCATTTGGCAAATAAATTAAACAAATACATATGTAATAGCAATGAATAAATATTACATATGCATCTCAGTTGGCATGCAAAAAGTTAAACATTCACATGGAAAACAGACTTCAAGTGGATAAAAAATGGGATGGTAATACTTACTTGCTGGGCGTTCAAACCATACAGCTACCAAAGGACTGAGGTATCCCTCTTTGTTTGTGAAAGGGAAGAAATACCCTGGGAACCCTCGTCGTGGGATGTATTGTATAGGACCTATGTTCTCCACATCTGCAGGATTCTCACCTTCACAACTGACCCATACTGTATTCAACTGAAACAGATATATTAATACTATCAATACCAAAATCTTGTCTAATTCACTATCTGTCAACATCACCTGTGATACTACAGTCTAATTAAGCACTATGACCTCCCTCATATTTCAGCACCATCCTCAATGATTCTTCTCTTTTCTGACTTTCAAATCTCTCAAATTCAAACCCACTGGATCCAGCTATCTAAGACCGGTCTTCCTATCATAACTTATCACTGTCTCTCAAATGTGGGGAAAGTACGTTCAGGTGAAAAGGTGATATTCTTCTTCATTGCTGTAAGGATACTCATGTTGTCAACGTGATTTCCACAATTCATAATTCATCTATGGTTGATGTTACCAGGAGAAATGAAGAAGTAAAACAGAAACCCATTTGTATTATTCAATATAATAAACACAAGAAGGGTGGTGACAGAGCTGATCAGCACTTGTCCTATTACTCTATTTTAAGGAAAACTGTAAAGTTTCATTGTAGCTTATCAATTGTGCTCCGTTTAATTCATTTCAAGTATATAAGAAATTAAATACTTCTACAAATGTTCTGCTACAAGTGGCAAAAGACTGGGCTACAGATAAGATGGAGGAAGAAGAGCCAGACACAGACTTCACACTACCAGAAACATCAATGCCAACCCCACATAGACCACATGTGGACACCCCCGGGAGGCTTTCGGGTGATATGCAAAAACTATGTTCTCGAAACAATTGTGAAAAGTGAGAAAGGCAAGAGAAAATACCCTGCTAGGAGGTGCCATGTCTGTGCAACACACAAAAAAAGAAGTGAAATAAGGTATATTTGCAAGTTCTGCCAAGTGCGACTCCACAAAGGGGAATGTTTCCAGAGATATGACACCCTCAAGCAGTACTAGGAGCCTTGGTAAGTGATTCCTGATAGTTTTACTTCATAAAATTAATTAGAACATCTTTTATGAATTTTTATAGTAAAGAGTGCAGAAGAGAAGTTAAAAGGCAGTAAATACCTGGGAACAGGCATTTAAATTATTTAAATACCCCATCCCCAATGTGTTAATACTTCTGTTTCTCTCCATTTTGTGAGGTCCAGCTATTGAATTTTTTAAATCTTATTTTGAGATGCTTGATCCATCTGTCATATTACATTGGATCTTAGGGTGTATACTAGTAGACTCTATGTGTATTGCTTTTATGCAAATTTTTAATGAATTATGAAATGATGACTAATGACAAAGTGAGTTGTGGTAATGAAATTACAACTCAGACTGTAAAGAAATCCCAGTCAAGTTGGATTTAACTTAGGATATCAAGAATATTTACTGTAAATCAATGGTAAATTTCTATGATAGTAATATCTTTAGCTTCTCAATATTAATTTAATAATTAATCATATTTACTGTATTAAAAGTTACTCCCTGAGCCATTGTATTCTGTTGTTGTTTTCAAATGCTGGGCCTTGGCAATGAAGCCATTAGCATTCTTGCTCTCCAGTATTTCTCTATGGTGGATCCAACAGGTAATACTTCAAAGGTTTATAGATGTTCTTCGTTCATTTCATCTTTGTTGCATAGAGGGCAATTTGGATTCGTGTACATTCCTATTTTATATAAATGTTTGGCCAAATAGTCATGTTCTGTAAGCAGTCTAAATTTTGCTACTGTAGTTTTACGTGGAATTTCTGGAATAATATCTGGCTTCTTTACTAAAATATTCAATTTTTTGTCTTTGGCTTTATTATATATGTCTAGGTTTTGTTTGATTTTGTATTTGTTTTTAATTATTCTTTTTATTTGTATTGTATTCTTTTGCATTTGATAATAATAAGTTATTAGTAGATTTTGCAGGACAGGAACAAACAAATCAGACATGATATTCTATAATCTATTAGAGCAGGAATTCTTAACTTTATTTCTCTCACACCTCTCCTCCTTTCAGAAAGAAGTTTATTAATAGTGGATTAATTATGTAATTAATCCAACCATAGTAATTCTGCTCGAAGGCAGGTCCTTCACTGCAATCATAGCATTTTCATGCTATGCTTGCAGCTTTACTAGGGAATTGTAGGTGTGGTAGCTTCCCGTTGCTTTCCACACCGGTGAAGAATGATGATGATGATGGCCATATGATTTCGAGGACCGTTTGGGCCTTGAAGTTTTCCTGACATTTGCCTTACAGGTGAGGAATAACCCCGATAAAAACCTCACCCAGAAAAACTGCCCCGACCAGGGATCGAACCCGGGCCTGCTGCATGACAAGGTAGCATGCTACCTTGAGACCACAGCAGTGGATATGTAATTAATATATATATATTTTTTTTTTTTTTCGTTCTCAGATACAGTATACAAAAATATTAAAGAAAATTTTATTTTTCAGGAACAGTTTTTGGTAATTTACCAGATTTGGCACATACTCATGCGGGTTCTTGATCAAAATAATTTTGTTAGCTATTAAAACTTAACTTAAATGTGAACTAACTAATAATAATCTACACTAGACAAAAATGTAAGACTAGGATGCCGTTATTAGTGTTAGCTTTTTAAATTTAAATGAAATATTTTGGTCTGACAAATCTGATAAATTACCCACTTTTTGTCTTTCAGTATTATTAATCAAGTCACATAAAGCCCATATTGTCATTAATGAGAGACTTGTTGTTTCTTCTTATTAATGGACTCACAAATTTAGGATAGATGTCATGTCTGGAATCCAACTCATTTCCTACCTTTGCTTTCAAAGAGACACTGCAATTTTGAGAATGCTGATTCACACATGTTAAGAAGCTAGCAGTATCAGGTAAATATTACAAATTAAATAATTAAAATATCAAATGGTCTTATAATTATTCATTGTGCACTTCAGTAAGGAAAAATGCTGTACCAAACATCCTTACTTTAATAAATTGATTACTATAGTTATTCAAACTATGTCATTCAATAGACATATTGTTGTGATGAGAGTAATTTGTATAAAAAACAAACTGTTATTACTTTATGGTTTAAAATTTAAACTTATATAAATTATAAAAAGCAATTAATTTGTAAAGAAAATTGTCTGATTTGGGATCCAAACCCGAACTTCTGACTTTGTACATCAGTGTGCTATCTGTTACACTAATCCAGGCTTCTAGTGCAAGCATCAATTATTCCTTCCTCATATACCATTCTCTATGGCTGAGGCAGCTAGCCATTGCTACTTCAAGAAGACATTAATGAGAATTTTACACAATCTACTATAGCCAAAAAGCTTTTTGTTTCAAAGTTATAATTAAATTTTAACATTTGCTATGATGGACAAATTAATAATTTGTCAATCATAGGAAATGTTAAATTTTAATTATAATATTTAAATGTAAAAACAATATAGCAAAAATGTTACAGATGACAGTCACCCTCCCAAGGGATGGTAGACCTCACATGTTAAGAACCCCTGATTTAGGGAAAGAGTATAGTGACATAAACCATTATAACAATCACCATTGTTTTTTTTTTTTTTCAAAATTTTAAACATATTAGATATCACAGTTACCTGTTTCTGAAGAATCCAATGATGATTATTATACCAGTTTATCTATATATTTTTTAAATAAACTATAGGTCTGTACTCTGAATCAAGAGAAAATGGTACAAACTAATCGATAAACCTCACTATCTTTGGTCAGTAACAATTACACTCATTAATACTAGATATGTATGATTCATATGTATTAACAATAGTTGCAGGGAAGTTGTAAAGTGATTTTTAACTCAATATCAAGCTGTCCCTACTCCACATAGAAATAAAGGTAAAGTTATTCCACTACAGTCCATAGAAGACCCTTGGGGTAGTAGGAGGTTAAAGGCTCCCACTTTTATTAAATAATTGGTACTTGATGTCAGCCCTGTGTTACAGCTGCCTTTGCCCCCAGAACAAGAATCTGGAACCCATTTCCATTAGAGGCTAAGAGTGGCCATGGTGCCACCAGAAGGTTTGGGTCAGTTTAAAAATCCTGACCCCCACCGGGACTCGAACCCTTGACATTCAGGTTTGTAGTGCATTTGCCTTATCCATTATGAACCACATAGAAATACTGTGCGAAAATTTGTCAGTAAATTTAGAGATATGGGGTCTATTCTTGATAAGAAGCTAAGGGTAAATAAATGTGAATAAGAATCAAATGAATTGTGAATTCTTCTTACCTCATACATCTAAGAAGAATTCACGATTCATTTGTTTCTTATTAAGAAAACCTCATAATGTAAAAATTCCCAACTTTATTATATGGAAATAAATGTGTGCCTACTGAAGAGAAACTAGACGAAGTGGGAGAAAGATTAGAACAAAACGGTACTCTACAGAAATTCCTCTGATGGCTTGCATGAAAACTGAAATTTCAATGACCTCAGCATGGCAAGCTCTTAAATTGAAAGCATACAAGCTCACTGCTTTTCAGGAAACTAAATGACAAGCATAGTGATCCATATAATAAAAAAATCAACTAATTCACTGGTACTATCTTACCCCAAGCTCTCTATACATTCGTATCCTTAAATTCTATATCTAAAAGTGGATATAAAAATTGAACAATTAAATGAGTTATTTTCAGTTTTTTTTCATTAAAAATTTAGTAATTAATTGACTCTATTTTGGAAGATGAATTGATGCACATTTCCACCACCACCATACAGTGGGACTTTTGCTTTCAATTTGCAGGGAACTTGGCTATCAGCAATTGCTATCATCAACTGCCATGCAGTTAGGTGACTTGACAATGAAAGGCACAAAATATTAGATTTTAATTTCTAAAATATTATTTTTAATCATAAAGTTTTTAAGAAACAAATTATATATGCTATTTTACATCTGGGCTTTATAATGCTTTTTTTTTATTCAATGTCATTTTGACATTTCTGGTGTTCTCTCCTTGTATTGGCTTAATTGTAACCCACTTCTGAAGTTTGGGCACCTAGAAGGCAGATTTAAATTACCCCGATGATATGATGTGTGATAAATAATAATGAAGTGCAAAGAGACTTCTTAACCTAAATTCCAGACAATGGGTAACCACAGAAATAATTCCCTTTAAGGAAAAAATCCTATGGTTTGACCGGGAATTGAACCTGGGACCTCATGAACAGTAGTCAGAAATACTGACCACTAGCCCATGAGTCTGGTCATGCTTTATAATAATAGAATATTAAAATAGGTACCTGACATAGCAGTCATCCTCAACTTAATCAACTTCTGTTTAAAAAACTTCATCAAGTGGTTAAAACAATGAAGGCCTTTCAAAATCAAGTTTTATCTTCTGCATTCTGTTTGAATTCGTGCTTTAGCCAAGTGGTTTAAGGCATGAGGCCTTGGTGACTTCGCTAGTTTGAGTCTCCATGGAGGAAAAACTTTTCGTATGTAATTTCAGACAACATGGTGCTCATCCAGCATTGTGAGGAATTTGGGTAGCTACAATAAGTATTGACTCCAGGTTGAGGAAATCGGTTGTAGCAGTTAGGGGACCCAACATAATGACCATATGTCACCCCTATATTTGCTGGATGATCGTCCAACTCTGTGATTAACACATGCATATGTGAAACGAGCAACCAAATGTTGACCAAGTACCTTCTAGGCATGTCATGCCATAGAGTTTCGAGATTTTTTTATTCCTGTGGTTGCCCATGGTCTGGAATGTAGGTTAAGTTTAGGTTAAGAACTCTCTTGGCGCTTCATTATCATTTATCACCCATCATATCATTGGGGTAACGTAAACCAGCCTTCTAGGTGCCCCAACTTCAGAAGTGGGTTACAATTAAGCCAATGCTAGGAGAGAACATCTCTCTTAAATTCTTTATCATATTGTTTCTTTCATAAACTACTAGCTTATTTTGATTCTCCTTGATTAGAGCACAAGTCTGCACCATAAATTACATTTAGCTTAATGTCAGTTTTATGTACTTTAATAATAACATCCTTGTATGATGTACAGTAAGTTACTTACTTCCTGATTAATTTTCACATTTGCAATGTGGTCTTTCAGATCCTGTGGCATTTTTTCAGGAAGAGTGTTTGAATCATTGTAGTACTGAGGTATCCAATTGTAGATCTAGAACACAAAGGTTTTATATTAATTTTTGTAAACTTTCTTCATGCCATGTGCGAACACAATTTTATCATTACACATTTGACATCTAGTTTATAATAAAATAATACATAAATTGAACTTTTACAGGAATAAATTACTATGAGGTTTAATTTAAGATAATTAAAATGTTTTATACCTCACCTCATAACCAGTCATCAAGTATGTAGCGATATCAAAGCCTTGGCGGCTTCATCTTCAGTACTTTCTTGTCCCTCTAGAGCAGCGATTCCCAACCTTTTTCGACTCGTGAATCCCTTCCACAACGATCTGAGTTGGGTGAACCACTGACTTTTAAATATGCATAAGGCCTACAGTAGACATGCATAAACTTTAATTTGAAGCAAAAGTTTTAATAACCTTAAATTAACTTAACCCTTAACGGTTAAAACCTAGAGTTACTCTAGTTATGGCTTAAAAGTTACACAACATGTAGGCCTAGTTGTAGCGAAATCAAATGCATTCCTAATGTTGTTACATAACTGTAAATCAGGCATTTCCAGAAAATTTTAATTTATTGTGGAAATAAAGGTAAAATGTAAAGGTATCCCACTACAGGTCTCAGGAGGCCAGTGGGGTAGTGGGAGGTTACGGCTCCCACTTTTCTGGACAATCAGCACTTGATGTCAGTTGGGTTGTCAGTTCTGCGTGACGGCCGTCTTTACCCCAGAACAAACGTCTGGTACTCATTTATGTTAGAGGCTGAGTCGTCACCAGGGCCATAGTGCCGCCAGAAGGTTTGGGTCAGTTTAAAAATCATGACCTCACTGGGACTTGAACCCTCAACCTTCCGGCTTGTAGTGCAGTGCCTTAACCACTACGCTACGGCATGCCCCCTATTATGGAAATAATGTCATAAATTCCAGATATTACAAATATGTAACAAGGGGAATTATAGGGTTAATTTAATTTAAAATAATAATAATAATAATTATTATTATTATTATTATTATTATTATTATTATTATTATTATTATTACAATGCTGCAAACATTAGCTAACCTTGAAACCCGCCATTCCAGAAAAGTTTTGCTGAACCCCTTGAAATATTTTGTGAACCCCCTGGGGGTTTGCGAACCACAGGATGGGAAACGATGCTCTAGAGGGAAGAAGAAGTAGTTCTTCCGATTGACATAACATCAGTCGATAAGATAGTACTAAAGATGAAGACATCTCTGAAGGAAGAAATAGTTCTTCTGATTGACATAACATCAGGCGACAAGAAAATGCTGAACATGAAGCCGCCAAAGCTTTGAAATCATGATGTTACTTAGAAGACTGGTTAAGAGGAGAGGTATGAAACATTTTAATTTATCTTAATACATAAATATTTGGTGAAGCAGTTCTAAAGAGCCTTTGCTGGTTAAAGTGGTCTTTGACATTGAGTAGCAGATGTTTGTACAAAGATATGACAGGTATTAGGTCATCCATCTCTATTAGTGTTCCCCAATATTTCATTTAATCCTCTTATTAATTCATGGGAAGTGGCACTGTGAGGTATATATCAAAGTAGAATACAAGTACTGTATGAGTCGGAAACTTGAGATCTAAACTCATAAAATAGGTTTTTTATAACCTGACATGTTTTGCAGACCATTTACCTTCATCTCCAGCTAAACACCGGATGTTTGAAATGATCAATGACAGTTATTTTTGTGCCACTTGGTGGTGGTTGAATGAACTTTAAGATCACATATTTTTCACCAGTAACTTAAAAATTCACAATTCTGTTCATGTTTTCTCAATTTATATATTTTCCCATATTGTTAGATCTGTTGATCTTTCCAAATAATTTAGATTCTTTATAAGTTTTGTGATCATATATCAAACATTCAGTCACAACCATTGACTTTTTTATTTCCCATTTTTAATATTTCTGAAATGTTCTCTAGTACAAATATACAAAATTCTTTTTATTTTCCTATGTATACTTTACTGCAGTCCTTGCGACTAATTCAATAAATTCCTGATCTTTTACCATCTGGAGTTTTTACATTCTTATTTGTTTACAGAAGATCAGTTATATGTGGTAGCTTAATGTTGAATTTGCTATGGTTTCAAGATGGTTCTTTACTAACTTCTGTTACTTGATTTTTTAATTTAATCTAAAAATTTTATTTTCATCAAAAACCATTATTTAGTTTGGCCATGTAACCCATATGTGATTCTATAACTAACTAACTCACTGGCACTATCAAACCTTAGGTTAATGGCCACACAGACATAATCTCTCCATAAATTCTTATCCTGAGCTAATGTTTTCCAATCGTCCCCTGTATAATCTGCTTTCCTCAAATCATAGTAATGTTATTCTCCCACCTCATTCTTGGTCTACCTACTGGGCATTTCCCTCTGGTTTTCCTGAAATGAGTTTCCATGCCCCTTTTTCATTCCCCATTCATGCCACATATCCTGTCCTTTGCTGTCTACATATAAATACTGCATTCTCTCAAATATCTCTGGTTTCTTTGTTTGACAAAGCAGGCAGCTACAACTAATAAAGAAAACCATTTACATTTATTATAAAAAGCATTGGCTCTAGAACAGAACCATTTGAAACAGAAAACTTGATCATATTATGCAATTAATATCAGTAACTCTGATACATTGGGAGTATCATTTACCTTATTGAGTTTCAAGAATATACAAGGCGCTGATTTGTGATAGCTGTAGTGATTTGCAGATGAACAGGTTCCCCAATCTTTGGGATCCACATAGCAGACTTTGTCAGAGGTTGGATAATTGTCAAAACTACACTGCATGGTGTTCTTCCCTTCTGATGGCTCAATACCAGGATTCTTATAAACTGCAAATAAAACACTTTTTTCTTCATTCTTCATAATGCATCTTTACATATTATATTCTCAAAAATGTATTGTAGTTTAATGTCAGCATTGTTTAATTTATTGTATGTTCTCTTTGTGTGAATATAATGAGGGTTTGGATAAGAATATATATATTTTTTAATTAAATAAAAATAAAACGTAGTTTTATTTGATTTTCATATTTATTATATAATTCAGTGACAGCTGTTTCGGTACACTGTACCTTCTTCAGACATGTTAACAAAAAAATAATAATTTGTTAACATGTCTGAAGAAGGTACAGTGTACCGAAACAGCTGTCACTGAATTATATAATAAATATGAAAATCAAATAAAACTACGTTTTAATTTTATTTAATTAATAAATATGGATTTTCATCAAGTAAACACCAACTCAATTGATTATATATATTTTTGGATAAAAAATAAATATAAATTAAAATTCTTAATATAAAAAAAAGTATTAAAATTCTGTGAATATAAAAATACAGTTTTGAGATCAGAGATAGCTATTGAGGGGAGGGACTGAGAGGCATTACTTCCCCTGAATAAATTTAGTATTCATGTTTACTAAATTAATTTATTTAGGTATTGTACTTTTTTATCTTTTATTAAAATTGACATGTTTTCTTTGTTATTGATGTTACATCATGATACTTTGTTTGGGGATAAACAACCACTCTGACACTCACAAATAATGTCTGATATGGTCCATGGACACTTGGAACACTTAATGGTGTACCCATTTCTTTAGAGCCTGAAGCACATGGTGCTCCCATCTCACGATGTGTGATTCAGACCAAGCCATTAAGGTTGTTTTATAGAGAGATGTGGACCTGTAGTTTCTAGCTTGAAGGCAGTGATTGGTAAAAAACCATTATTTTTAATATATTTTTGTGTATTTCAAAGTTTTTCAAAATCCACATAAATATTAAAAACATTTTGTGAATGATATCTTACAAAATAATTAAATAATATACATGCAATAAATGAAATATATTTAAAAGAAAGAGATATGACAACTTAGTGGTAACATCTTGATAGAGAGTAACTGGTTATACATTGTCTGTGTGTACTGATAGAAAATTAAAGTTTTGCAATTAATAGTGCTATATTTTTGTGCATTAAATTTAACAGAAAAATATTGTAAGCCCAGAAATAATTAAAAGAAACATATATAATCAGTCCCCAAAAGATGAACTAAATCAAATTAATAAATATACTCCCGCAGTACACATAAAATATTAATGGTAGGCCAACATTCAACTTAAATATAGCACAGGGAAAAATGAAGTGAAAAGGAAAGACAGGATACTCAAGAACATTTGATAGACATATTTATAATACTTTTGGTTTTTGTTTTTATTGCTTTGTGTTTTCCCTTGTGGTGATGACACATGGGCACGAAATATAATTTCAAACATCTACTAAATATATTAAAGAAACATGAACGTTCTGTCTAACATAAGATAAATAATGTCAATTATCACTGCCTTGGTGCAAAGTAATATTGCCCGTAGTTTTAGTAAAGCATATGTGGACTCCCAGGTTGAAAAACCCATCTATAACGGCTGGGGGACCCGGCATGCTGACCACATGTCACCCCTACACTGGCTGAATGATCGTCTCTACCGCTGTGATTAACACATGTGGATGTGAGGCCAGCAGCTAGCTGGTAGGCCAAGAGCCTTCTAGGCCTGTCCCACTATGGAGCTATATGTGAACTCACAATGAAACTGTGACAAAAAATCAGGACATTCTGTCTTCAGTAATATATGTTCTAAAACACTTGTATTCTGCTCCTTTGTGGACATGAGGAAAAGTTAATATTTAAAGGAAGTGACACTATGACGTTTATTTTAATTAATATAGTTAGAAGTTAACATGTCACCTCATAATTGTATATAATAATATTATAATCTACAGTGTGTTACATTTTAACTTTATTATTACTTAATATCCTCTTATTATGAACTCAGCTTACATACATATATATATATATATATATATATATATAATCTTATCTCCCTTGTACTCAAAAGAACTGGCTTTCCGAGTCATTAAATTTTGACATTAGGTATATTGACCAAAAAAAAGTGCACTTAATCCCTTTGGCTTATAGTTTGGTATTATAAATAAGTAAGCCTAGATCACTGACATCACTCCCATTATTCTCAATCCATCAGCCATTCTTTGAATATAAAAATTTAACATTGTTTTTGTATTCAAAGGATTTTAATTTATAATTTATTTATTTTTCAAACCTACATTATATTTAAATAAAATAGTCATTCTGATTGATTTTGTTCCCTCAGTATTTTATTTATATTTAAAGTCAATAATACTAAAATAATGAATAAAAAAACTTATTTTATTTTCAGTTTTTTTTCTTTCAAAATTCAGGACTTATCTCCTTCCTTTCTTCATCATGAACATTTCTTACATAACACAAATGACTAACTCCAGGCCTACCACCTACATCTGCCGTTTACAGAGGTGGATAATCATCCAGCCAGTTAGGGGTGTCATGTGATTAGAATGTCGAGTTCTCAAGCCATTATAGCAGGGTTTCTCAACCTGGTTTTGCTACCTATTGCAGCTACCCAGATTCCTCATATTGGTGGGTGAGCATTAGTCCTGCACTGGCTGAAATTCCATAAGAAAATTTCTTTCCCCATGGGATTCCAACTAGCGCATGTCCTTCAGTTCTGCACCAAGACATGAAGCCTTAGATTACCCAGCTACAGTTCGGGACATAACACACCTACACTGTACAAATATATATATTCAACTAACCTGAATTCCTGTGTGCCCACAATGCAGTTACACATTAATTAATGTAGTCTGTTAAAGTAGTGCATTCATTGTAAACACATAAACTCAAGGCACAAGAAGTCTGGATTAATTGATATTTACTAATTAGGCCTACCTAGTTGCAGTTGAAACACTCATAAACATGAATGAAAGATATTTCAGAATAAACCATAAATGGCTATGAAAATTAAAGCTATAGCTATTGTAGTTAGTTATGTAAGATAGGAAAATTACACTTTAAATTGTATTAATGATTTAATATGCATACGATTAAGAACAAAATTTCATCACAGTTTCTTAGACATAAGAGTTACATGATGAAAATATAGAAAAGTTGAATTTTAAAAGATTTTTCTTAAAAAATTGCAAATATTTCATGGCTATTTTTGATGACAAAATATTTCTCCTAAAATCTGCTATACCAGTTGGCCCATTGGAAGTATGGGCCTGACAGAAATTAAGCATTCATCTAACCTTTGAGTAAACTCTTGAATTGAGTTCCTTAAGCCCATGCTTAATAGTTAAATACTGAAATACAATACAAAATGGGAAACAATTGTGTCAACTGTTATTAATTAAAAGTGTTTTAACATTACTGATTATGATATTTGGATTAAATTATGCCTGGAAAATTATATGGAAATTCAGTTGTTTTAATGTTTTCATTATTAATTTAACACTTCTCACTGAATGATAACTTATATTAGAAGAGAAAAATTATACGCTCAGACTGGGATTTGAACCCCAGTCTGAGCGTATAATTTTTCTCTTCTAATATAATTTAGTTGTTTATTTATAATTTTAATTATTTCTGGCTTGTTTACAGAATAAGTTAACTATTGGTGTGTGTGTGATATTTACTTACCTGCTAGGAACTTGTCCAGCTCCTCTGTCCAGTATTTAAAATTGTTTTCATCATTTGCTCTGTACCAGATGAGAGTACTTTCCACATTAACTTCTGGAGGCATTGGACGGAATCCCAGACCTATCCAACAGATAATCAACAATTTAGTCCTTCTATATCTACATTATGATGTAGCGAAATATATAGTAGCATTTCAGAAGTCCCAGGTTCAAATTCTGAAACTAGCCAATCTAACTGAGAATAGGCAATATCAAATTCCATTACTTCTATTATAGGGTCATTCCATATAATATTTAAGATTTTTGTAAAGTGAACTGCTGGATTTTTTTAATATTCTA
Source organism: Diploptera punctata (assembly GCA_030220185.1). Taxonomy (NCBI): domain Eukaryota; kingdom Metazoa; phylum Arthropoda; class Insecta; order Blattodea; family Blaberidae; genus Diploptera; species Diploptera punctata. The sequence continues at coordinate 275,635 of JASPKZ010006461.1, read as the reverse complement.
GTACATTAATGTCATAATAATAAATAGGTAATTGGGCTATATGAATTTCGTATCATCAATGCTTTAACTGTAATGATGGAAGAAATATCAAGAGATTAATATGTAGTCTATTGTTAAAATATTATTAAATATTACATACTTTATTGAATCAACATAAAAACTGTGCCAATATTTTTTAGCTTTTGCGGACTTTCACTTTGAGTATGTATTAAAACTTATGATAAAGTAAAGAAATATTAATATTTTTAAACTGAATAAAATGTAATATTTAATTTTTCTTAAGAAGTTGTAATTAATATTTAATTTTTAGGAAGTTATATTTTGAGGTTATTTTAATTATATTATTTTTAGTCTGAACATCTTACCTCAATATTAATGTTGATTTGTTCTTGAACATGTTTCAAAACAATTCTGTTTTATCATCAGCTTTTCCAGACTGGTTTTATTTATGTTTCATTATGTTGCATAACCTGGATGTCGATGTCAGCTCCATCCTGTGGTTGGCCAAAGAACCTCCAAACAAGGTCATGCTCCATCAGTATATCAAAATTTGGGAAAAAAATTATATTCAGAAGAACAAAAACAGAGTTATGAATTTTGATATACAATGGAGCATGACCTTGTTTGGAAGTTGTTTGGCCAACCACAGGATGGAGCTGACATCGACATCCAGGTTGTGCAACATAATGCAACATAAATAAAACCAGTCTGGAAAAGCTGACGATAAAACAGAATTGTTTTGAAACATGTTCAAGAACAAATCAACATTAACATTGAGGTAAGATGTTCAGACTAAAAATAATATAATGAATAAAATGTGCTGATTGTGAATATATATATATATGGAATGATAAGAAAAATAAATGTCTGGACGGGATTCAAACCCGGATCTCCCGTCCAGGCATTTATTTTTCTTATCATTCCATATTAAGCTTGCATTGCTCAATGTTAAACATTTAATTATAACATATATATATATATATATATATATATATATATAGGTAATAAATATAAATTTGGACTTTAGAATGAAAAAAACACTTTAGAAATGTGAAAAGTGGAGAAAAATCTGCAGTGGCTGATCATGCTTGGTCAGAAAAAACATAGAATGAAAGTGAATGCTAAATTATTAAAATAGTTAGAAAAATCCAAAAATTGGAGGAAAAATATAGAAGTATGAAGAAAAAATCATTAATTTTGAAATTCCTGGGGAAAATGATTTGATTTGGAACTTTATTGGTCAACCTAAATAGGGAATAGGAAACAACGCCCAGGATCACCAACCAACAGTTCAACAGTTAGAAAGAGCTGATATGATAGAATGCATCTTCTCTGAAACATGTTCTCAAAAATTCTACTAAATTTTGAGGTAAGATGTATAACTGACTAAAAAATTTATAACCTTCAAAGTTTGCATTTCATGAGCAGGTTGACAGGTGCTAAACGATTCAATAATTCTTCTCAAATTCTGATATAAAATAGTTCTTTGTTTAGCACACTGAACTACTCTCTGTTGAATTATACATTGGCTGGTTATTGCTTCCTATCTGAAAATACTCATTTCACAGTCCTACCATTTGTATAATATTAGGGATACTCTATATTTATTTATAGTAATAGTAAAATAGAACATGAACAATTTTTTTTTATTTCACAAGTTTGTAATTTTGTAATGAAGCAGTGCTTCTCTTATTTCCATTAATTGAATACCTCTGTTTATTATCATTGTTATTGATATTATTAATAATAATAATAATAATAATAATAATAATAATAATAATAATAATGATTGGTATAGCTAGTTCCTATATAAAGAAAACCCCAGTTCACTGAAATATAATAGCAAACAGATAAAAATCAATTATATTCATATGGTAATAGTTTCTCACCTGGATTATTTCCAATGAGTGATTTATCTTGCTGCCATTTTGGTATTTTTGCATCTATTGTCTGGTAGAACACAGCTATCATGGCAACGAAGAACCCAATCAGACCAGAGTAGAAGAGAACGTAAAACAGAAGAATTTTGGCTGTAACAAAAACAACAAACATTTTATTATCATATTCAATTGTGTGATCATTCAATTAATGAGTGCCATTAATTTAATATTTCCCAAACACAAATTATTAATTATATATGCAACCAAAATTTAAATATAGTGATATACAGATTTTTTAATTTCAATTTACAGTCAATAATGCTGCAACGTAGTGTTCTTTTCTGGAGACAGTTATTAAGAAACTTCTCAAATTGTGATTATATGTTATTGCAGATGAAATTATAAATGTTTTTAATTAAAACAAGTTTAAAAAGTGCTTGGGCATTGTAAAGTTAGTTGTGGTTTTGCATCTAGCCTTAGAAGAATTTGCTATTATTTTATTGAACGGCACTCTTTAATTGCTAAGGTAATTGGAATTCAGTTGTGGCTGGTGGATTGAGATTGGATTAGCTGTCAGTGATCATGGTTAGTCCACATATAATACAATGCATTATAATTAAAGCATCCAGAAGCCAAAAGACTTAAGTGCTTTTTTATGGTCAATACACTTAATATCAAACTTAATGGCTCAGAGACAACAGAGAAAGAAATATCTTACAGGTAATTTACATAATAATGCAGTAACATTGAATTAAGGACATTATTAGTGAAAGCATATAAAAATAAAGCATAATACTATTTACTGTTAATTTAATTTCAATCAAATAACTCTGTTTGAAATCCCCACACTCTACAAAAAAAATCCCTCAGTTCCTTTTGGTTAATAATTCCATATGCTGCTGGATAAATTCCTCAACCAGGCAACACTGATTATCTCAGCAGATAATAAGTTTCCAAGCAAGTAGGTTTGTAACTTGATCAAATAAAAAGGTAGGACACGTCACCCCTCCTAGCCCTAGATTGAAAATTTTGCAATTAAAATAGAAATGGACTATTTAAGAAGATTGGCCAAACATTCCAAATTGGAAAAAATAGTAACATTGTAATGAGCCCAGAAATTAAGGTTCAAAATTCTATATTAGACTCATTAAATATAGGTAATTAGATAGATATGATGATATCAGAAGAATGCCAGAGCAGAGATTACTTAAAGTATTCTCCGAGAGGGGGAAAAAAAAAAGGCTTGACCAAAGATTACATGGATCCAAGAGATTTGAAGATCAATGGTAGAGAATGGGAAGATAAAAATGAATGGAGGAAAAAATTAAGTGCTATAACTTTGGAGGCAGGAAGATGTTTATACATTGTAGTCCTGTTCAATACTAATAAATTCCCAATCCCGTTGGAATAATCAGGAGGTAGGTATTGCTACCATCTGAGCTAGTGCAGTGTACATACTTAATGATAGAAGCATAATAATTACATATAGAGAATTAATAATGAGGAAGTCTAACTTGACCTGCAGCACCATTGAATCATGACCATAGTGCCTGATGACTGATTAGCAGATTGACTGATTAGCTGCAAGTAAATATTCATTATTTATTATTATTATTATTATTGGTATTACAGTTTTTTCAAGTCATGGGGTACAGTATTTATGAGACTTGTGATATATAGTTGGCTTTAATTTATGAAAACGTATTTAATTTTATTATATCTTTAAAAAGATTTTCATGAAGACCCACATATTTAAAAATATTCTGTTATCGAGTCATGTAAACATATGCAGAAAAAAAACAGCATGAGAAAAAGAAGATGAAGAACAATAACATGAAGAAAGAGAAGACGAAGGAGGATGAAATGGAGAGGGTGGTGGTGAGATGATCCCATCAATTAGATCGACTTTATCCCAAGTAAGTACCCGGTACTCATTTTAAAGGAGAATACGTCAGTTTGGATTTTTTTTCTTCAAATATGCTGTGTTTTGGAAATACCTCTTCCTCTGTAGGCCTACTGCATATTGATTTAGTTAACTAGGTCAGTGCAGCGTGGATTTGAAACGAATCAATACAAAGCCGTTCCCATCATACGGCTCCTTGTTGATCGACCGACGCACTTACGGCGCCACCACCATCTTTTTATGCGATAAAAAATAATAAAATAGCAATTGCTGTCTCGTCCATTATTGAATATCTGATGGCATATGTTAGGTAACATATATCGTAGTATTGCTAATTGTGCGGCCTTTGCCATTACATCAAACTTATTCCTCGTGCGCAAATTAACTGGAGTGCTGCTGTTTCGTGCTTGATTAATTTTAAGAAAGTAGAAAATAAGTTAGTTATAAGAACAATAAGGCCTCCCTGAAACTTGTATTTTTTTTATAAACCATTATTTCAACTATCTGCCCTTTCGAAATCATTTCCCCAACCACTTCTACCTCTGACAAAGCAGGTCATCATGTTTGTCTAGTGACCTTATACTTGCACTTGGAGGTAGTCATTTATTTAACGCCGCTTAACATCTTAGATCATTGGCATGATAATTCAAAGCTAAGCGTGAAAGGACAGAACCTTCTTATTTCAAGATTGAGACTCTCTTGCGTTTTGTAAATATTGCCATTCCGAGGGAGTTTTATCCCCTAAAACATCCAACGATCTCGACCAAGTTTGATCCTGTGGACATGGAAATCTGTGGCGAGCATTATGTCTACTAACCCATCGGGACCAACTTTTCATTTAGATATAAAGTTTTAAATTAATCAGTCATCATATCTTACTTAAGACTTGCATACTAAAGCAATATCCACAATTGTAACTCACGAGTAGAGCGAGAACATTTGCAACAAATCTTCAGACAGAATCCTGGATATCTTCAGAAATAAAAATTTTATTTTCACCCACTAATTAACGCATTTGCGTGATAACATTACTGTAACATTTAAATATAGGCCTACAATATTTTTCTGCTAAATGTATATTTTAATGAAGTTTCTATTGTATTATATTCTACTTTACGAAATCCAGTTTGGGTTCGAAGCAGCAGCCTGATACTGCCATTTTGTTGATGCAGTATGACTAGTCCTCTATATTTCATAATTCATATTGATGCGTGCAATCACTTTACACAAATCTTAAAAAAAACTCCAATTGAAGTGTTAATGTTCTTGAATGTCTTCTTCTCTTTATTTAATGATGCAACAAGTGTTTTATTTTTTAATTTAATTTTTATTTTTTAGCATTGCAGTGTTGTTTCAACAATTTACCTTTCTCCTCTTTATAATCTTTGATTTTTGAAAAACAAAACTTACATTGTAGGCCTAAATTTTCGCCATTCAATATGAAATGATAGCTACTAAATTATTCCAATAAGTGATTTAATTTATCGTCACTTGAGGTTGGATATATGGTTGATCTTATTTCCAGTATAAGAACGGAGGTAACAGAAAATAGCATTCATTTATCTATGTGGAAAACGGCCAGTTGGTAGACCAAGAATGAGGTGGGAGAATAATATTAACTGTGATGAGGGAAGTAGATTATACAGGGAATGATTGGAAAGCATTAGCTCAATATAGGAATGTATGGAGAGCTTATGCTCGCGCGGCCATGAACCTACGGTTTCGATAGTGCCAGTGAGTAAGTCAGGTACATAGTTTCCCTGTTCAGCCCATAGTCTGACTGCAGTTTTGACGTCAAGCACAGTAGGTAAACCGCACTTGATTTCTTCAGCGAATATGTTGTGTCCTCGCTCTGTTCATGAAGTTTAAATTGAGACAGATACCAATTCTATTTAAGGGTGATGAAGATTGAGGTCTGTCACCTTTGCTTTAAAATGTAGCCTATTACTTAAGCCATACTCATGCAGAATTAACAGGAATGCATAAGTTGTAAAGACTATAAAAACTAGCTTTCGACTTAAATTATGATTTGGGAAATACACTTCGGTGAGGTCCACGACAGTGGGAAGAACAATAATGGAATTGTACTTATTTATCTGTTTAGGTGAGTTGTCCATTCAAACTTTAACTGTTAATTGTTTTGTTTGATCGAGAGATACCCTGAGACTTTAACTGTTAATTGTTTTGTTTGATCGAGAGAAAAGTCATTAGAAGAGTTTTTTTTAATTAGTGATAATGAAAGACATATGAATATAATTTAATTAAGGTTAAAACCACTTCTCTAAGATAGCTGGCTGGGTTTAATGGAACAAATAGATTTGATTCAATTAGTAATTAATTATATTAATTGCTAATATGAATATTGTAGAGTAGGGGCCTATTCACTGAGTCTTAATATTGATGGAAAATAATTAAATCTTCATGGAGCAATAAATGTTCATTATTTCAAGAAAGGGTTCGGTGGAACTCTGATATTGAAAAGTGTTAGATAATTAAAGCAAAGTTAATTAATCTAAGAAGAATTAATATATTTAATGCTAATTATATATACAGGGTGGACCGCTCGAATGGACCTAATTTCAATTGCTTGTTACTGGCAAACGGTTGAAGATAGAAACTTAAAACAACGTTCATAGTACAGAAAAACTCATCAAGTTTCGAATCCTGTCGGTAGATGGCACAAGATACGTTTCTCGTTCTTAGATTTAATTGTTTGTGAAAATGGCGACTCCGCAGATGAAAGCGCAAGCTGTTTTGTGGTATGCGGAGTTTAAATCAATCATTAGAGTTCAAAGGGAGTTCCGGGCGTGTGTTTAACCGTGATGCTCCAACTGCTAGAAGCATAAAGAAGTGGCGTGATACATTATTAGCTACAGGATCTGTGTTGAAGAAGCATGGTGGTGGTCGCAGAGCATCCGATGAAATGGTAAGCAAATGTTCAAGCCGCATTTGAGCGAAGCCCCCGGAAGTCATTAAGAAGAGCTTTCGCGGGAACTTCAAATACCAAAATCGACATTACAACGGATTGTCCACAAACGCCTCAAACTGCACGCATATAAAGTGCAGTTAGTGCAACGTCTGGAGCCGAATGACATGCCGAAACGAGTGGAATTCGCCAATACGATGCTGGACCGTCTCGGCGCTGATCCTGACTTCATGACCAAGATTTTCTTCTCGGACAAAGCCACTTTCCATTTGTCAGGCAAGGTAAACCGGCATAATGTGCGGATCTGGGGATCGGAGAATCCTCACGCTATTCAAGAGCATGTTCGTGATAGTCCGAAGATGAATGTTTGGTGCAGTTTGTCACATAATAAGGTCATTGGACCGTTTTTCTTCGCCGAGAAAAACTGTTCGTGGTACCACATATCTTGACATGCTGGAGCAGTTCTTCTTTCCACAAATTGAACAACTGCAGCCTAACATCGTTTTCCAGCAAGATGGTGCTCCTCCCCACTGGTCCAATGAAGTTCGTACGACTTTGGACAACATTTTCCCTGGCCGTTGGATTGGTAGGGGAGGACCAATCGCGTGGCCCCCGAGATCTCCCGATTTAACACCACTGGATTTCTTTCTCTGGGGCTATGTCAAAGATAAAGTTTACACACACCCCAGTCAAAGACCTTCGTGATCTTCGTGAGCGCATCATAGAGGCTATTGAGAACATTCCAGAAGACATACTCCAACGTACTTGGCAAGAAATTGTTCATCGCTTTGATATCGTCACAGTGACTGCTGGGGCTCATATAGAGATGTGGTGATCTGGATATCAAAACTTGGTGAGTTTTTCTGTAATATGAACGTTGTTTTAAGTTTCTATCTTCAACCGTTTGCCAGTAACAAGCAATTGAAATTAGGTCCATTCGAGCGGTCCACCCTGTATATATATATATATATATATATATATAAAATAGATTGTTAAAGAAAAGTTTATTATGCCGTAGAATAAGATTATCCATTCCCACCCAAACTCCATTCGACCCTAAAAGTAAAACGACATATGGTGGCAACTGTTATAGATAGCTGGGTCATATATAATAGGCTAATTGGCAACAATATAATATAGCCATGTTATCACGGTTAAGAAGCAGTAAAGCCCACCATAACACAGGGTATTTATTGTGGGTATTGTATAGATTACTATGTTTAATTTATTTTTCTTTGTATCAGTTTAACCTCACGCTTTATAGATACTATTTAATATCATACGACACCCTGGCCTTACAGTGGCACGATCTGTCGGGAGAGGGATTTTAAACTGTGGATCACACATACTTTCTTGACCACATACGGACAATGAAGGGCCTCCTCCTCCGAGACAACACATCACGCTATTCACATGCATACATTGATACTAAAACATAGCGAATATGATAGGCCTAATTATTATTATGATGGCCAGATGATGTTTGGGGACTGTTTGGGCCTTAAAGTTTCCTGACATTTGTCTTACAGGTGAGGAAAAGCCCCGAAAAGAACATCACCCAGTAAACTTGTCGAACCCGGGCCCGCTGTTTATGAGGCAGCGACGATACCCTGAGACCACAGGGGTGGACTGTAATTAATATCTCAAGTAAAACTCCATGCATTACAATAACTTGAGGTAAAATTTACCATCTGTTCTTGGCTTTCTGATATCTATTAATACTAATGGTTATCGGTGAAATACGATATGAAAATACATGCTACTATGATGGCGGTTTTTGTGCTGTGAAAATCATTAGAATATTTTCTTTCAGAAGATAGGGAGAGATTAAGGCCGATATTCAAGAACCAAGCTCTCTAGTCCATGCCATTTCCGTCTTCCGTAAGCTGAGGCTCTCATCTTTCAATTGTTCCCGGAAACTTTTTAAATAAATATTTTGTTAGCACGTGATGTTGAATAGAGTGACCCAGTTAGAGTAGGTTCTGCATGTTCTACATAATTAACCAGAGAGATGGGCTGTGAGTCGCTCTTCGCGGAAATCTTGGTTTATGAATAACGGCCTTATCTCGTTAATCCATTTAGTTTTAATGTCCTGAAATACTTAAAGGCACACACAGTACTGTAGTTGAATCAGATTCAACTATATATATGCTAATTTCGTGTTTCCATTCCACGTAACACAACATACTAGTCGCGATATGACCTTAGATGTTAAATCGTCTATAATAAAAATAAGTAAAATAATACAATATAACAACAATTTCATATTATTATTATTAGTATTATTATTATTATTATTATTATTATTATTATTATTATTATTATTATTATCTTCCTCAAGAATGTTTGTTTTTGTTTGTTCGTACTTTATGCGCGGCCAAACCGTTGATCCAATTGTGATGGGATTTTTGCAAAATGTTCAGGAGATTCCCGGGATGAACATAAGCTATAAGAGAGTTGATATACTCAACTCCTATACCCTTAAAAATCACCCTTTGTAGTGAAAAACGTGAAAAATTCCCTTTTTTTACCCTTAAATGGTTTACGCTACCTGAACCATAACAAATACACAAAATTAATGTACACAGAATTGAATATCCCAAAAAAGTCCGCGACAGCATTATGTTTATCTTTTACAGATAACACACAATAGCCATTTTTGTATTTCATTGATGCCAAGGAGATCGGGATAAGTAGATTCCCGGGCAAGCATGTGCTGCCATATCATTCATCTGATTGTCATGGGGCTTTTTGTAAAATGTTAAGGATTTTCCCGGGAAGGTTATAGGTTCTAAGAGAGTTTTAATGCGCAAGTCTTTCATCCTTAAAAATCACCTTCTGCTTAGTGAAAAAACGTGAAAAAGAGTCGCTTTTCGTAAGCTTAAATGGCTTACGCTGCCTAAACCATAACAAATACACAAAATTATTGTACACAGAATTGAATATCTCAAAAATCTCTACAGAAAAGTCCGCGTCAGCATATGTTTATCTTTTAAGGATAACACAATAACCATTTTTGTCTTTCATTGATGCCAAGAAGATCGGGATAAATAGATTCCCGGGCAAGCATAGTAGCGCACGGCGGGTATTCTTTTATGGATAACTCAAAATAACGAATTTTGTCTTTCAGCTCATTAATGCCAAGTGCATCGGGATGCATAGATTTCCGGGAAACGCTGGGTAATAAGCACGGGGTATCTAAAAATAATGATATAAATTTATATTTATTTTTTCCTTTTACTTACGGTATTCAACTAAATACAAAAACACATTATCATTATGAAGGGTCCAGGGGAAAAACGATGAATGTCACAAAATCACAAAAATTGAGGTTTCATATTCTTAGTGTTTGTACTGTTCCCTAGTAACATTTAAAAGGCGAAAACTGTATAAAGAAGCTATGGGTTACGTTTTATAAGGTTTTGAAAATAATGAGTACAGGGAAATGATATAGCGTTTCAAAACTTAAAATTCATTTATCTCAGTTTGAGTTTAATGTGACATTCATCGTTTTTCCCCTGGACCTTTCTTTATTTAGGTGTACCAGCGCACGCCGGTATTAGCTAGTAGGCTTATATTAAATAATTCAGACTAAATGGAATATTTTGCTTTATATTAGAAAATAAAAAAAGTATGGACAAGAATTTGTGTTACAATTTACTTATGTTTTATTTTAAATGTTTACGTGGGAATTATTTATTTTATTATGTAATGTGTTCAGTGTATTTACATACGTAGTTAAATTACAAAAGGATGATTAGGCTATGTGAAATAATAGTATCAAATAGCATAGTTGTCAGTGAGAATTTTATATTACAATAATTGTTATTATGTGAAATAATAGTATTGAAATAGGCCTAATTTAAGGGTAGATGGTAATGAAAAATCTCTGTCGTCCTTAAAAATTAGATGTACATTTTAGATCGAGTGCTCTATAGGATCGTGCTAAGCCATTTAAACAAAATGGCGTCTCCTTTAAAGTGATTCTCTGAACAAATAATATTACCTTCCGTCCCTACTTATGATCAATTTATGGAAACTGGAATTACACACACAAACACACACACAAACACACACACACACACACACACATATCACACACACACATATATATATATATATAGGGGAACAGGGGGCAGAACGGGGTAGTGGGGCAGAATGGGGTACGTGTATTTTTCTCTCAGTATGTGGCACGATATATCGGAATTTCTCAAAAGTATCTCTGTAACGTCTCAGCTGCTTGTACAGATCAGTTTTTCGCCATCGGTGAAGTCTTTGTTACTTTTTTGCTTGTGTGGTCAGTTGTGAAGAGATTTTTGCAATATTACACCTTCTCTTCAGTGCATGCAAATACATCTAAGCTTCATTTGAATAATATCAAACAATTACTGTGTTAAAGATTATTCCATTTTCTTTGTAAACATGTTTACTGCATTAGGTTTTGTTTCAAAATAATCCGGTCATAACGTCATAAATTATAATTGAGTTCGTGGGGCAGAATGGGGTAGGGCAAGACAGGGTACTACCCCTAATGCCCCATGCGGTCTTCATATTACTGACTGACTCTTTTCCTCTGTGTAGTTTCAAAATGGTGAGGAGTTATAAAAATAAGACACAGAGAGAAGAATTGTCCCTTGTGTCTATGCTAGAAGCCGTTAATGGATCAATGGTGTACAAAACGGCAGCTAGTCAATTCCAAGTGCTTCAAACAACTCTGGACGACACGTGAAGAAAAAGAGAGAAAATGTGGATTACACAGTAAGGAAATCGATGGAAAATTTCTCCTGCGTTTTTAGTGAAGAGCAGGAAACCGAACTTGAATACCTAAAAAAATGGAAGCCCAACTCTTCGGCCTCAGTGTAAATGAATTTCGAGGACTTGCCTTCCAACTGGCGGAACGGGTAGTGCTTACGTACGTGCCTCAACAATGGCTACAGCCGTCAATGATTTTCGAAAAAAACTGGGATATGGCCAGTTAATGTGAATGTTTTTGATGATGCAGATTTCTTGCCTTCTTCAACAACAGACATTCAGATTTCTTCTGGTAATAATAGCAAGGCAACACTTCCAAATCTCAGGAACATCTGACGTCAGAAACATTTTCCTTTCCTGAAAATCTAGGGTCGCCAAACCACAGTCATTTTTCAAAGTGCCAGCCAAGAAAATATCACACCCATTCCAAAAGGGTCTCAAAAGAACAAGCGAGTTTAAAAAAATCGAGGTGAAAGTGCAATTTTTGACATCATCAACATAGAGAAGTGCACTGCAACATTCTGAAAAGGATAAATTAGAAAAGAGGCCTGTAAAAAGATGATTTGCTTTACCAGAAAGTGACTCGAAACCAGGACCATCCAAAGTTAAGGCAGTCAGGTTAAACCTACCTAGTTCGAAAAATCATTCTGGCTCTGCCAAAAATGACGTTGAGGAAGATGATTGTCTCTACTGCCATGACTCTTCAGAAGAAGGCTGGATTAGATGTCCTTCTTGTCTTCAGTGGGCTCACAACTCTTGTGCTGGAGTCGATAGTGATGGTGATGATGCCACTCATGTTTGTGTATTTTGTGAAAAATGAATCGTTGTGCTATAGTTTATAAGTTTACTGATAAATATTATTAATTAGTAATGCAAAATACAAATAAAAAATTAGTACCCCATTGTGCCCCATCCATGGGGCACAACGGGGCAAATGTTTTGCTCTAGTATTATTGGATGTATATCCCGGAAATTTTTATTAATTTGTAATGTGATTATGTTTTTCTGTTTATTAAATACCAATGAACATATCCATATAAGAGAACAAAATTTTACTTATTTATAATGTAAAATACATTGGATCAAACATTAGATACCCCATTCTGCCCCACGTTCCCCTATATATATATATATATATATATATATATATATATAAAATCCGGTATCATGGCAGGTGCCGCCGTCTTTCGGAAACCAAACGCCATTCCTCTCTGTCCATCCATTGATCTTCCTCCAATCCTCTGATATTCATAGCCGCTTGTACCCCTTCTATACAAGTTTTCTTCGGCCTTCCTCTCTTCCTCCTTTCCATTGGGATCTATTCCATAACAATTTTAGGCAATCTTTGCTCTGGTATTCTTTTGACATGGCCATACCACTGTAATCTTTTCTTTTCTATAATGTCTATGATGTCCGGCTCCTCTTGCACACTCATAATTTCCCTTATTTCTTTATTTCGTATTCTATCCATTCTGGATTTTCCAGCTGATCTTCTTAAAACATCCATTTCTTATATATATATATATATATATATATATATATATATATCCAAAAAAGTAGTTAAATATATAACTGAAGACTCGTGTATAGTGACTGATAAGTTATGTAAAGATAGCTTATTAAACTTTTGGAAAACTCAGTTTCCAAACTCATTTAATTTTCTTTGTTTAATGTAATTTAGTAGGCAAATATACAGATGCAATTTTATGAAATAGATCAAGATTTTAAAAATTGTCGTTTTAGTCTATCTGCTATAAAATGCGGTGGACATCACATTCAGTTTTAGTAGTAGTAATAGTAAGTTAGTAGTAGTAGTTGTTGTGTTGAATTAGTTGTGACCAATTGAAATAGAACCGTGGACAATCGTCTTTAAACTTTCTACAAATCCATATTCATGACTTCATTGTAAGTACGTTCTGCTACATAAAACCCACAAAGTGACTACTTTAAAAATAACCCGTTTATCCTTGCATATGTAATCAACCTTGTTATCCAAAGTTATAAATTATTTCCATCGTGGCGTGTTTAATACCAGCAAGTAACACTTATTAAAATTAAATATACAAACCTAATGAAAGACGAATTCATGCAATAAAGAATTTACATAGAAATATTTTTGTCTGATTTTTTAAAATGTTATTACATTCGGTACATAGATCTAATTAATGGAATTGTGCAAATACACCAGTTTATTTATATTAAAAATTGTGCAAATACACCAGTTTATTTATATTAATCTACAAAATAAAACAATTTATCTTAGTAGTAATTCCGCTATTTTTATTTTTATTTTATTTTATATATAACTAACTAACCAACTAACTCACTGGCACCATCGAACCCATAGGTTCATGGCCGCGCGGACATAAGCTCTCCATGCATCCATATCCTGAGCTAATGTTTTCCAATCATTCCCTGTATAATCTACTTTCCTCAAATCATAGTTGATGTTATTCTCCCACCTCATTCTTGGTCTACCAACTAGGCGTTTTCCCTCTGGTTTTCCTACAAGAAGCTTCCATGCACGTCTTTCATTCCCTATTCGTGCCACATTTCCTGCTCATCGCAGTCTACGAGACTTAACTTTTCTTATTATATCTGGCTTCTTATAAAGACCGTGTGCTGTAGTTCACTGTTATGTAGTCTTCTCTCACTACTGAGGTAAATTGTTTTATTTTATATGTAATAAATTTCCGCAAAGTTACGCCTGATTCCATTACTCATAGTTACATTAATCTATAAAATTACAGAAAGGCAAAAAAGTTACCCAATATCAACATATGAAGTCCGTAGACAAAATGCATAAAATAATCCATAAATTCTCCTGTAAAAAAGCAATAATTTTATCTGTAAAAAAGATAGTTGCCCCACTACAGGTCTTAGAAGGCTCTTGGAGTAGTGGGAGATTGAAGTTCCCACCTTTCAAGTCAATCGGCAGGTTGTCAGCCCTACGTGTTTATCCCCAGAGCAAATGTATGGTTCTCATTTCCATTAGTGACAGTCGAACCACTTCCAATGGTACCTCCAAAAGGTTCAGGCTAGTTTAAAATGTTTGACCCCACCGGGTTTCGAAGCCTCGACCTTCCTGCATGTAGCCGTATTGTCTTAACCAACTATGCCAAATTTAATTTGTACTCACATAAAACTGAAATATCTGATATTTTAGCAGAAACTAAATCTAACACAAATTTAGTAGGTTTATAATAGGCTAAATTAATAGTTAAATTCCTAGACATTAATTTTTTAGTTTATTTTATTTAAAAAACACCATACATTATTGAGAATGAATACCCACATATTTAATGTAATAATACATTTTAATAGTTTGATAGAGCATTTTTGTGTCTTTTATTATTAGTCCTGCGCTATGGTATCGGGGAAGCGTCGCTGCTTTATACGCAGCGGGTTCGGGTTCAATCCCCGGTCGGGGCAAGTTCATGGGCGATGATTTTTTCGGGGGGGTTTTCCTCACCTGTAAGACAAAATGTTAGAAAATTTTAAGGCCCAAACGATCGCCGAATATCTTGTGGCCATCATTATCATATTCACCATGCTTAGTATGAATTTGTGAGTGAATAATATGTTTCGTTTTAAAAGTTATGTTTTTTCGGAGGAGGTCCTGGATTGTGTTGATCACTCATTCGGGGAGACCCTCTCTGTCATTATGTGGTCAAAAAGTTTGCGTGTTCAAAGTTTAAAATCTCTCTCCCGTCAGGTCGTGCCACTGTAAGGCCTGAGACATGTAAAAGTACCGGCACTTTTAAGTGAGAGGTTGAACTATGATGAAGAAGAGTAAGTTCATTAATTTTGTTTCAAATATTGAATTAGATTTAATTAATATACTATTACTGCGTTCTGATTTTGGATGTGTAATTACGTATTATTAATGTATCTACACTTTAAAAAAATATGTGAATGATACCAGAATTATATATTATTTTTGGCATATTCAATTGTGATACTGTTACTTTTATTATTATAGAATTTTGTAGAATGTCTCCTGAACACGAATTTGACTTCAAGGGAAGAAACTTTATAGGTTGTTCAGTTTACTTTTAAAATCAATTATAAATCAATTTAAAAAAATAGTTCGAGGAGATAAATTGTATCTATTGTTAATTGCAAGGTATTTTTTTGGGGACTAAAATAGTTTCGCAATTTTATTTATTGAAAGTTATTAAAATAAGAATACGTAAGATTACACTTATATTGTACACAGGGTCCAAAAGTTAAGCATAACGGTAAAACTATAAATTAACGGGAAACAGCGAGCAATCGCCATAACACTTATCATAAGGTGTAGTACCTCACCTTACTTGTGCTCTTTGCATAACCACTCAGCGCCATCATTGTTATGGTGTCATATTTTATAATTTTGTAGAAAATGTGTGTCCATGCCACAATGAAACAAAATTGTATAATATGTGTTACTCTATTGCATATCATGTCACATGTGATCCATTTGTATAATTTTGTACCATTCTGATAGTTTGATAACAAAATATTGAATTATGTTTCACTCTTGGACATTAGTGTAGTTAAAATAATAGTAATAATTTGAAAAATAACAAGAAATGGATAACTCTCACATACACTGGTAAAGAAACTTTAAAATTAGCCAACACACTAAAAAAGGTTGATAGGAATATAAATATAGCATACAGAACTGGTTATAAATTACACAATTTAATAAATAACAATATCGAAGAAAAAATTATTTCAACAATAAAGGCATATAAATTCTACATTGGAAAAACAAACAATAAAGGCATATAAATTCTACATTGGAAAAACTGACAGAAACTTCAACATTAGATTCAAAGAACATTTTAGAGATTTTGTTTATAATGGAGGAAAATCAAGCTACACAAAACATATGATTCAGGCTGGACACCATATACATAACATCGATAACACCCTCATAATATTACATAGAGAAAATATTTTGAGGATATATATAGGCCTACTGGAGGAAATCGCAATCCTAAGAGAAATCGACAACAACCTGATTCTTAATGAGAACATACCCAGTCCACACAATCCTCTATACAAAATATTCACAACCAAGTAAGTGCTTCACCAAGGGTCAACAAGAACGGACCTAATGCATTCTGCTGATGATGGGACTAATCCCGAAAGGCCTACAGAGTTTTAAAACAACTTAAGTTGAGGAGACGGAGTTACAAGGTGACTATTTTTATAGTTTTTAATTTTACGTTATATTACTGTGAATAATACATTAGAACATTTAAAACATTATAAGAATATTTAAAATATTTTGAAGTCATGATTTTTATGTGAGTACGTGGCAGTAGTGTTATATAATGCACTACTATAATGAAGTCAATTAACCTTCATGTTTCTTCTCTAAAGAATGTTGTTGAGAGTAGTAGTCTTCTTCTAAAGACTATACAGCTACATTTGAAAGCTTTGGTTGTCCACTGAAATTACTACTAGTAGCAGACTATTAATAGTAGTAGTGGTAGTAGTGGTATTTTATTTAAATACGCTCCTTAACATTTCAGGTCATTGGCGTTGCAATTTAAAGCTGGGTGTGAAAGGGTAGATATATTTTGCTCAAAGGTATCTTATTTGAGGGTTGAGGTTCTTTTACGTGCCCTAAATGTATGACATGAGACCCGTGATTTTAATTTCCTTCCGAGGGAAGTCATATTCAGGATGTTTACACTTTAAAAAATCCATCTTGAGCCCGCGAAGGTCGGAACCAGAAGCGAGCACTAGTCAATCCACCAAAGCAGACTGAAGTTATTGATGAACTATATTAGTTAGAGAGTGAACCTCCTTCTAAGTAATCAATCACAAAATTTTGAAAACTTGGCATTATGTGATAACCGATAAATTAGCAATGCACGTAAGACGAGTGACGTCAGTTTGTATAATCCAAGCATTAGCACAAAATAACTGATATCGTGATACCATGGATATATATTTCATGGACGTATATTTATAGCTACACATCTGAATTTACATATTTACAGAATAAATGTTACAAATATATCATAAAACTTTATAAAATAAATCTCACATTGTTTTAGATTCAATTCCACATAACAGAAGAAGCGCTCATTGTTAGAATATATTGATTCTAGGATCAATGTTTACAAGAATTTTTTTTTTCACTACCCTATCTCTTCTCTAAATATTGATAGGCCTGCATTAGAACACACTATGTAGACCTAATTTGCATTAGGCCTTACACAGAAAGTCATATACTGAACTGTTTCGTTCAGTTACGTATAAAGTATCACATGTAGTGTAAATATTCTGCTGATTTTTATTTAAATAAAATAATTCCCGTAGACCTATATTTCCCAGAACATTTATTTTCCCGAATAGGCCTAAATAATTTCCGAATCCACTTTCATTACATGGCGTTTTTCGATTTCTTTAATTTTCATTTTTCCAAATTTCATTTTTGCGAATAGTAAAATACACTATAATAATATAATATAATGCAATAATAGTCATGCAAATTATCATGCAGATTTATTTAATTTCTATTTTCCCTTTACAATGTAGAGTAATGTCCATATGTCCTCAGATAATGAAGATGCCTGCTTATTAGCTGCATAGGTCTGTTAGTTCTTCATGATAACTCACATTCGTATCCATAATAATAATAATTCTAGCCACTCGTTCTCATCTTATATCTGCGCGATTCTAACGCAAAGTGAATTTAGCAATTGTTGCTTTCTTCCTTTTGTCAAAGAAATGGGATGGTGTCTTCAATAACAACTCATAAATATAAATATTCTTCTATTTGCACCAATAGAATGTGTGTGTGTGTATATATATATATTGTGGAAAGCAACGGGAAGCTACCACACCTACAATTCCCTAGTAAAGCTGCAAGCATAGCATGAAAATGCTATGATTGCAGTGAAAGACCTGCCCTCAGGCAGAATTACTATGGATGGATATATATATATATATATATATATATATATATATATATATATATATATATATATATATATATATATAAACTGGACTGAACCACTAAAGTAGTAAGTTAGCATCTTAAACTTGGTCAACATTATGGCCACGCTAACAGACAATTGCGGAAGCCTTTCAACAAATGATTTGTACGATATTCATTATTTAATATGCGAAATTTCACTACACAGTTTCACAAAATCACCCGCCCACATATATCAAGGAGGTGCAGCTGCCTTCTTTCCACGAGCTCATATGCCACTGATGTACGTGACATCAAAGTAATCAAATAGAGGAAGTACCTCATCGAACATTTAATTGCAGAATTCTTTGAAATATTGTAGCACATCATTATCGGGAAACAAATGCCAGTGCCAGCCATATGTGGATTTATAAATGGTGCAGTCATTGTGTTTCGAGCCTGAAACTCTTCAGTCTGTATTTTTTTTTTTTTACATATTGACTACGAATAAAAACACGAAAGTCTGGAAGAATCTGTAGCAGAACCTACAATTTCCCTTGGACTTTTGATTATGACTAACCAAAAACCTCACATAACTAATGCGATTTTATTGTGTGAACTGTGTGCAAAGAATGTTTTTCTGTATATCTCCTGAAATATAGTCTCATGTGATCATCGTTGTTTAGGTTACATAAATAAAAATGCTAAATGTATGTCCATTTCTTTATCAGAATTATCATTTGCACCTGCTTGTCTTCTCATCATATTTAAAATACAGAAAGTTGCATGAAGATACATGCACTCACTTCAAGGGTTCCTTCGCGAATCGGGGTTTACTTCTTATAATCAACTCTTTTTTTTCCCTTGAGCAATATATATATATAACTATTTTATACATAATTAAAAATATATGTTTTCTCAGATAGTGTTTTTGCATAATTTTCAGAAATGTTTTGCTGCTCCTGGAGGATATTAGGATTTGATACTCGTTCTGGTAGGAATACAATATTATGCCCGGAGATACCCTCAATAACTCAGGTTTTTTTATTGTAATTATCTACACCGATTCTTGCTTCTTTCATCAGATTATAGGTATCATCGTGGGTGTGTTTTCTTCATTAGAAGAGTGTGTGTGAGGAGATGCGACCGGCTGACCCTTTCAATACTTGCACGTTATTAGGCGGTACAGAAGTAATCATTCGCTCAGAACATTCTTTGGAAAGTAATTAGTAATTGCAATATATTTTCAATTGATATTGCTATTTAAATAGGCCTTACAAGTAAAATTCCAACAGAAGCCTTTTATATCCTCGCCTTCATCTGCCATGTTTTTATAATTTAAATTTAATCAAATTACTTGCCTGATATTTTTTGTCTCCTTCAAAAATTATATTGTCTTAAAATAAGTTAATACTCTTCAGATAATGTGGCGATTGTTAGTTGGTGTATTTTCAATCTTTTTTTGTGAATTTCTCAGATTATATTCAGAAAACTGAATACCAAAGAAATTCGGGACCATGTCTTCGGGAAAATTGATTCCAGAAACTGGAATTCGGGAAAGGTAGCTTCAAGGAAACGTCTATTCGAGAAAATCGGAGGAAACGAAATAAAATATTAATTAAAAAATTGTAAATAGCTTCCTGGACAAGGGCGCCGTGTGTCTAACATAGAATGTTTCAACTAGATGAATAAAAAACATGCAGTAATGGTTTAGACTGGTCTGAAATAGATAAATACAATAATGTTTAATATTTACAAATATGTATTTCTATTAAGATGCTTTTCTATTGCTTTATATCAAATTATTCCAACTTATTTTTTTCTGAGATTTTTCATTCTCTCATCATATTATTTTTTTAAGAACTGTTATTAGTTATAGATAATACGTGGATATGTAGGCTCAGACCAAGGGCCTATCATGGCGATGCATTGTGTTATTTATTCTTGCTTTAATTACAAATACTTTTATCTCGACTATCAAATATCAATAGCGTCATTTAACTTTAATGCGTTCTTTATTTTATATACTTAAAAACTACCAAGTTGGACCGGGTTTGAACCTTAGAAAAGTAATGAATTAATCAGACCGGTGATGTTCTCTTTTGAATAATCGCCACTGACTGTTTGCATTGTAGCGTATCTCCTTCGGTAACCAACTGTTAGCAGTTACTTAACATTAATTTGTTCCTCATGAACGTTATTGAATATTGTATTAGGTAACACTAATTATAAATTATAATTACCTATAATCATAATAGGCAACAAACCTCTGGAACAAGTAGCAAATTATTTGGATTGTAATTTTACCATAAACACAAAAACTGAAAGAAACATAAATATCAAACTGTCAAAATTTCAAATAATATGTGGAGCTATAGATAGAACTTTAAAGAATAAAACAAGAAGAGATATGAGATTACAGTTTTATAAAACATTGGCAGTTCCTGCATTACTTTATGGCAGTGAAACTTGGGTAATGACAAAAAAATTACAAAGTAGAATACAAAGCGTAGAAATGAACTTCCATAGAAGAACAAAAGGCTGCACAAGAATGGATCGGATAAAGAATGAAGATGTAAGATCAGAGTTAAATATATATCCATCGAATGGTAAAATCAAAGAATATAGAGAAAAAATAGTTTAGACATGTAGAAAGAATTAATGTAACAAGATTACCAAAAGCAGCATTTAACTACAAGCCAAGAGGTTAAATGAATGTAGGAAGGCCAGTGAAAAGATGGACAGAACAATTGTGAGGCGGAACAGGCAATTTGCCTAGCCCGTGAAGTGTAGAAGAAGAAGAAGATAATGAAGAAGAACTTACCTTTAATATGTAAGATACTTTTTACGAAGTAAAATTATAAATTCCCAGAGATTGTTTCCTAATCTCATACTTATTTTTTTCAATATTCGTCCAGCATATAAGCCTACTTTTAAAATGTTGTCCAAATGTTTCAGATAGCGTTCGAGACTCATAAAGGGGAGGTTTCAGTTTCAATTCCCGGTGCCTCTCAATTAATTTTTTTTTTGCAAATAAATGCTGGGTTGAACTTCATTTTCGAGCCCAGCTTATAATCGTCATTGAAATTAAATAGTATAATTTTGCAGAAAACTCATGATAAACACAATATACAACCACAACTTAATAGATACATCCAATGGTTCTAAAAGCGACATTAGCTTCGATGGTAAAGTGTCTAAGAATTAAATAAAAATAGTGTAATTCAGAGATGATAGAGTTTGAGACTCGTAATCGAGAAATTGCAGGTTCAAACCCTGGAACCGGTGAATCCTCTATTTTTTTTTGTTGGTTTTCTTTAGTCCTCAAAACACAGGGCCTCCAAAATACTAAGAGTAAGAGTATACAATTCTTAGTCATTCCAATATATATGATATGGGATTTAGTACTTTTGGAGAAGCCATCACCTACAGCAAACCTCACTAATCACAATACAGGTGTCGTTATATGCCGCAATTTTCAAGAGTAATTTAATACGATATCGTATTTTGATTGCCAAAGATGGACCCTCATCCTGTTACGTACGTGTTCATATTTAATCAACCTTCATTCAACACATCGGTTTAGCTTTTAGTCACTAAAGAACCTCATTGCCATTTGCTACATTAATTTTAATTTTATATTTATATTTAGCAGTTTTCTATAATGTTGATTTAATTACTGGCAACATAAACTAGTTGAACAAGTGAACCATTTTAAATCCCTAGGTCATGAAATCTCCTATATTAGAAATGAAGATCTTTTTAACAAACTTACTAAATTTAATTATGTATGTGGCACAGTCCACCGCTGTGGTCTAGAGGTAGCGTGCTGCCTTGTCACGCAGCGGGCCCGAGTTCGATTCCCGGGCGGGACAGGCTCCTTGGTGAGGCTTTTTTCGGGGGTTTTCCTCACCAGTAAGACAAATGTCAGGAAGCTTATGGCCCAATGGTCCCCGAAAATCATCCGGCCATCATCATCATCCTTATCATTATCATCATCATTCACCGGTGTGGAAAGCAACGGGAAGCTACCACACATATAATTCCCTAGTAAAGCTGCAAAGCATAGCATGAAAGTGATTTGATTGCAGTGAAAGACCAGCCCTCGGGCAGAATTACTATGGATGGATGGATATATGTGGCACAAGAAACGAAGGAAGATAAACATGAGTATTAAAGATGAGACCATTGAGCAAATGGAGAGCTTTAAATTCTTGGTTTGTACTATCAATAGTAACATGAACTGCGGTCAAGAAGTAAAGCAGAGGATAGCAATGGCAAAAGAAGCTTTTAACAAGAAGAGTAGCATTTTCTGCGGACTTTTGGCAAAATAATTACGGAAGAGGCTAGTGGAGTGCTTTGTGTGGAGTGTAGCATTGTATGGTGCAGAGACTTGGACATTACGACGGAATGAGGAAAAGCGACTGGCAGCTTTTGATATGTGAATATGGAGAAGGATGGAACGTATAAAATGGACAGACAAAATAAAAAAGTAAAAATGTGCTAGACAGAGTGGGTGAAGGAAGAACAATGCTAGAACTCATAAAGAAGAGGGAAATAAATTTGATTGGCCACTGACTAAGCCTGCTGACGGATGCCCTAGAAGGAATGGTCAACGGAAAGAAATATTGAGGCACAAAAATACAACGAGATGGTGGACAATATTAAAATAAATGGTTTGTATGCGGATACAAAAAAGGAAAGCTGAATTAAGGAAAGAGTGGAGAATGCTGAGTTTGCAGTGAAAGATCTGCTCTTGGGCAGAACACTATGAATGAATGTGGCACAATTAAGAGAATATTTAAAAATACAAGAAAGGAAATAAAACTAAAATTTTATAAAGCAGTGGCAGTCCCCTTACTGTTATATGGTAGTGAATTTTGGGTTTTAACTAAAAGAGAAGAGAAGAAAAGATCATAGAAGCAGCTAAAATGAGATTTCTGAGAAGTGTAGCTGGCTGCTAACTTCTAGATGAAAGAAGTGAAGATATTAGAAATGAGCTAAATATCTTTGAACTTTTAGATAAAATAAAAGAATCTAGAAAAACCTGGAAAGAACATATTCGAAAAATGAAAGATGAACGCATACCAAAAATTATACTTAATTACAAACCAAAAGGTGGTGACGAAAAAGAGATGGAATTAACTTTTGAATGAGAATCTATGAGACCGGAACAAGCCACATGGGCTTAATCTGTGATTGTTGATGATAAAATAGTTTACCGCTAGTATTACTCAATTGCTGCTACTTTTGCAAACTTTATTTAAATTGATATCGCCTGATCAAAAGTTTCGGCGTAGAAAGAGGCGATGTTTAACCACAAAAAAAGTCTGTATGAATACATTTATTGAAAATTAACTCAGAATACAAGCTGCTGAAATAAAATTCCTCAGACCAATAGCTGGATATCAAAGAACAGACAAAAAACACAACACAGAAATAAGACAACAAAAGTAGAGGAATTAAACACAACAATAGCGAAATAAAGAACAGACTGGAAAGAACACTTAGCAAGGATGACTAAGAATAGAATACCAGAAGCAGCATACAACTGTTCACCATGAGAAAGAAGAAGCTTGGGAAGACCAAAGAAAAGATGGAATCAGCGGCAATTTGGAGTCGGAATAGGCTAGTAAATAATCCTAAACCGTGGCGAAGAAGAAGAAGAAAATTAACTCATATACAGATTTGATCAACTATCTTTATGCAGTCAGTAGGCCTATTATAGTTGTTTTTATTCCATTCTTATTTATATATATATTTAACATCATATCGCTTCTGGAATTTTGGATTAATCCAGACTGTGTATTTCTATATTTGTGTTTTTCGTGCTTTTTGCTGTAGAAATTCACCGATTTTTTTTTACCAATGCCAACAGGTTGTCTTTAGACATTTCTGATATCCTCTAATGACATTGGCTGAATTGTAACCCACTTCTTAAGTTGGGGCGCTTGGAAAGCGTGATAGGTGACGAATGGTAATGAAGCGAGAGTCCTTAACCTAAACTTAACCTAAACCCAGACCAAGGGAGGCTACAGGGAACATTCCCTTTAAGAAAAAATCCTGTGATCTGACCGGGTATCGAAACCGGGTTCCCATGAATTGTAGTCAGAAGCTTTGACCAATAGCCCAAGAGGCTGGTCTGATTTAACTTCAATTATAGTATAAATAATGATGAATTAGATCCTGGTAATAGAATAATAAACTTATTCTAACCCAGAATTTGTCTTTACGACAGAGGAAAATCAAGGGACCGCTAATTCCTGAAACTTGAATTTAAGGGGAAAGTGTATTTATTCAATGACGCTCTTTAACAGCTAAATCCATTAGCGTCGCAAAACTGGATCTGAAGGTGCCTACAGTTATGTTCAGAGGCTTCCTTTTTAGGCTTGAGGTTCTATTATGTGCTATAAATGTACGACACGTGACCTTACTTCCTTTCCGAAGGAAACCATACTCAAGATTTTTACATTTCAATTCGAAATCTCTAGAATATGAGTCTCAAATGCTACAGCATAGACCAACCAGCGATCAAGATCTATTCTGGAATTTCGCTTATGGACAAAAGATGTTTTGAAATGGACTGGAATTCTCAAAAAAATTAACTAAAATTTGAAAATACGTGTTAATGTTAAAAAAAACTAAAATTTATTATTTTTTTAAAATTATAGTCATTTAATAATTTATTTTCGGCACAAAGAAAATATATAAAATAAAATAAATAGGAAAAGAGATTGGAATAAGTGCCAATGAACTGGTAGAGAATTAAAAATAATATTCGAGTGCGTTTGTTAACGTCTTTAGTCCTTGGGAACTCATTCAGATGATTGTGATTCGTTATTGTTTTATGTTTGTTTTCTTCTCATCTCATTACTTGACATGACTTGACTTTGCATCGAGCGGGCACGTGGGCACATTACACACTTGATTATCATAGAGAACCGATTGATTATGTGAGATGATAGTGAAGTACTCTAAGATGATATGAGATTGAGAACACTCTCTCATACTTAGGTCCATCAATACAAAAAACATAATGCGGCAGAATTAACAAACCTAGCTCTTCTGCTTCTTCATTCCTACATCTCCTGAAGAATGTTAAATCAATTTAAGTGTAAGTATAACTAACTCACTGGCATTATTGAAGCCGAAGGTTCATGGCCGCGCGGACATAAGCACTCCATACATCCCTATTCTAAGCTAATGTTTTTCAATCACCCTCTCTATATTCCATCTCCCTTAAATCTTTCTTAACCTGCCTACTGAATGCTTTTCTCTAATTTTGCTATGGTGTTTCCGTGCCCCTCTTTCATTCCCCATCATCATGTCCTGCCCTTTGCAGTCTATGAGACTGAACTGCTCATATTATATCAAGTATAAGGCCACTAAAACTTAAATGCCATTTTTCGTTGATGCCACAAGTGTTTATCGTGTAGTGATATTTAGACGATGAAAGGGGGGGGGAATTGAAGTTCGGGAATAAAAGTTGTATCATGCTTTTAGTTCTCAAAACGAACCCACGCATTTACATTTTGGTAGTCTTGTACTGTTTGACAAGCATGAGAGCACTCTCATATCCCTAGGTCTCTTGGAGAATTTACTGAGGTTCAGATACTGAAGATTTGGGAAGAATGAGAACGCTAAACCTATTCATGGGTTTTATGAAGAAACCTATTGAGGTTCAGGTGTTGCATTTGAAGTTTTGGCAAGCATGAGATCACTAACATATTCCTAGGTCTCCTGAATGAATTTATTGAAGTACAAGTACGGAATTCTAAGTTTTTTTTAAGCATTAGAGTGCTCTTCTATTCTCAGGTCTATGGAAGAAAGCTACTGAGATGCAATTACTCCATTTGAAGTTTTGACCTAGTCCTAGTCGGTCCTAGTTCTCTTGAAGAAATCTACAGCCTTACAGACACTAAATAGAAATAGTGATGAATTCCATTACATCCATAATTTTCAATTAAAGATACCGTACCATTAGTAATGCCATAAGTAATGCCACGAGTGATTTCCAAATTATCGATAAATTCACGACTCACGAAGTGAGGAGTGAATTCTTCTTCACTTCCTGGTTTAGGCAAGAGTTGCCTGTTCCGTGAGGTGAGGAGTGAATTTATCTACAGAATTTGGAAATCAAGAGTGGCATTTGTTAGGACTATTTAACGAATAAAATTAAGCTCTTTACTCACAAATCATTGTTTAACTATAGTTGTTTTAAAATATTGATATATTTAATGTAAACGGCGATGTTTGGAAACAAATCAGAAATGTGAGGTTATGTTCATTCACTGCTGCTTGATCATATTATGTATTGCCAAATAAGATCGCAATATTGTAAGAGTGCACCCAAGTGGAGAAATAATGAAACACATCAAACTATATATCATAATCAACATTACGGGTTATTCATTTATTTTTTTAGTAAACAACTCAGTAAAATCAAGGAGTCTTTTCATTATTTGCTATATTCAATGTATTTGTTGGAGAAAAATAATGCTTTGACCTGTTCAGAACATTAAAAAGGAGGAGCTTTCTTTATCACAAAAGCAGGAGCTGATAAAGAGAAATCGATAAAGAGCGAGGTGAAACACGACTGCCATTGGTTGTAAAACAGCATTCATTGAAACGTGATTGGTCATTGACTAGCATTTGTGGCATGAGTTAAATAGTCATTCTAATTTGCATTCCGTGTTATTTGGGTCTTCTGAATTGTAAAACCAACTGTCGTACAAACATTGTATATAAAGTTAAGAAACACTATATAACGTTAATCATTATTAGGGCTCATGAAATTCGAAACTTACTGAGGTAAAATTCTGAATAGACTGTCATCTAATAATTTAATAATGTAAGCTTAGAGCTCTTCCATTATAGCATTGCTATGGCTCATGAAGATAGAAAAACAGCTTAGTAAGCATTTTACCCAAAGATTTGAGTGTGGCAACCTTATATTCAAAGATTTGACAAGAATAATCGTGCTTCCTGTTCCGTGTTTTTTTTAAAAGTTTATATCACTGTATACCAGTTTATAAGTTTTTGATTATTATGGACAATATTTTTTCTCTCTAGTTTTTTCTTAGTGGGTTCAAGGAGTGCATAGGAGTATGATATCAAGAGTGATGCAGAGAATAGGGATTTATGGAGGAGTAAAATTGATAATGGAGTGTAGGAAAACTACTGTATTTTTCTCTTTTATAATTCCAGTTTTAAATATAATTAATCCTTTGTAGCTGCGATATTCGTGTGTTACCTAGAAATATAAATATTTGTGCAATATGCTGCCCATTGATATGTTTATCAGCTACTTAGCTTTTCTTACGTCACACAGATAAGAGCCATGTTTTCAGCCGGCCGAGCAGTATCATTAATCGTGTAATACAAGTTAACTTCATTCAATAAATATGATCTGCCCCCTCCTTAGAAATTAAAAATGACCGCTGAAATACACTAACAAGATAAGCTAATACTTTTAAATTTTAATGTAAATATTATAATTGCACAATACTTCACACAAACTGTTACACTCAATTTACTTTGTAGATAGAGAGATCATCGGTTGATTAATATCTTTGACATCGTCCGATTCCTAATAGCCAATTTTGTCGGTCCATCCAATCTCCTGGTTGTAGATGTTTCTCCTTCATGTATAACCATAAATATCGAAAGAAAAAACAAAAATAATGGCATTTTGGGGAAACGATCACATAAGATCAAAAAATTGTAATAGACAACAAGTAAATTTTAATTATTTGGGTTGTAATTTTATTATAAACACAAAAACTGAAAGAGACATACATATGAAACTGCCGAAATTTCAAATGATATGCGGAACTATACATAAAACATTAAAGAATAAAACAAGAAGAGATACTAGATTGAAGTTTTATAAAACATTAGCAGTTCCTGCATTACTTTATGGGAGCGAAACTTGGGTAATACCAAAAAACTGCAAAGTAGAATACAAAGCGCAGAAATGAACTTCCTTAGAAGAACAAAAGGCTGCACAAGATTGGATCGGATAAGGAATGAAAATATAAGAACAGAGTTAAATATATATCCATTGGATGAGAAAATCAGAGAATATAGAGAGAAATGGTTTACACACGTGGAAAGAATGAATGTATCAAGATTACCAAGAGCAGCATTCAACTACAAGCCAAGAGGTTCAAGGAATGTAGGAAGGCCAGTGAAAAGATGGACAGAACAACTATGAGGCGGAACAGGTAATTTGCCTAGCCCGTGAAGTGAAGAAGATGTATAAACATATTCCCTGACTCCAGGAGGTTTTAGGCCTTCCTCTGCCTCGTCTTCCCTCAGGTTTCCATTCCTAAACAGATTTTGGTAGTCGATCCTGTTCCATTCGCTGGACACGTCCGTACCATCTTAATTGCTGAGTTTTAACATAATCTAAAATAGTGTCTTCAATCTTAATTTTTTCCCTTATAACTGAGTTCCTAATTTTTTCTCTTCTTGAAATTCTTGCTGCCCTTCGTATAAAATCCATTTCCGTTGCCAAATATATACTTATTTGTTTTTGTTGTTAATGGCCAAAGCTCTGCTTCATAAGTAACGCTGCTTTTAACAATTGTATGATATATATTCATTTTATTTTTATTACTTATATTTTTATCCCACAATATTCCATTGAGGCAAGCAATTACAAATTTTCCTTTATTATTTCTATTTCTTATTTCCTCTTCATAACTCCCATTTTTATTTATTTTAATTCCTAAATATGTGATCTCACTACAAGATTTTATTGTTTCTCCAGTCTCAAAATTAAATTTTGTTCTGGTCACCAATTGATAAATATTTTGTTTTACTTTATTTTTAGTAATTTTATCTTCTTATACATGTATTTCCTTTATAAGCCTTTATTATTATTATTATTATTATTATTATTATTAGTTGCATGTATATTTAAAATAGCCTACGCCGTAGCGTAGTGGTTAAGGCACTGAGCTACAAGACGGAAGGTCGAGGGTTCAAGTCCCGGTGGGGTCAGGATTTTTAAACTGACCCAAACCTTCTGGCGGCACTATGACCCTGGGGTCGACTCAGCCTCTAACGGAAATGAGTACCAGACGCTTGTTCTGGGGGTAAAGGCGGCCGTCACGCAGGGCTGACAACCCGGCTGACATCAAGTGCCGATTGTCCAGAAATAGTGGGAGCCTTAACCTCCTACTGCCCCAAGGGCCTCCTGAGGCCTGTAGTGGGATTACTTTACTTTACATCAGCAGCACAATTGTCCAATTTGAACCTCGGCTTCTCTCAGAACACTCTTCCAGGTTTTCCTATCTCTGGCAAATCTCAACATTTTGAAGTCTTCCTGTACTTCATCGATGCAATGCAATCTTGGTCGATAAACATTAGGTTAACCTATATCATATGTAGATTCAAAAAGGTTTACAATTCAATTAACAGGGAGAAGTTATATAGTGTTCTGCTGGAATTAGAAATTTCTAAAAAGATAATTAGACTTATTCGAATGTGTCTAATGGCACAAAGAGTAGGGCGTGGGTAGGAAAACAGTTTTCAAATACTTTTGAAATTCAATGGATTAAACAAACTATCTCCTCTACTATTCAATTTTATACTAGATCATGTCATAAAAGCTTTAGATAATGAAGAAGGCGTACAATTTAATGGTGATAATAAGATTTTGGTATATACTGACGATGTAGTATTATTAGGCGATACTAAGGATCAACACGCGCATTATATTGAATAACACATAGAAATTGGGGCTGAAGGTAAACAACAATAAAACTAAAAATATGTCGTACATAGAAATACATTATATAATGGAAATGGACTGTTAATGACAAATGCGGGAAATTTTGAAGAAGTGGCTGAATTAAGATGTATAGGAACAACAATTACAAACAGAAATGAGATGTAAACATAAATCAAACGCTCTGGAGATGCATTATTTTTTGCACTACGGATATCTTGTCATGCTGGCTTCTATCAAATAAACGTTAAACTGAAAGCATATAAAACTGTTATTTTAGTTATATTATATGAATGCTGAATGTGGACTCTTAGTTTAAGGGAGGAGGAGAGATTACAAGTATTTGAGAATAAACTTCTCAGAAACATTTTTGGATCAAAGAGAGGTCAAACAGATGAGTGGAAAATACTTACATAGCTGTGAGCTACATTTTCTTCATACGAAACCAGATGCAATAAAAACAATTGAGTCTCGTATACAGCGATAGGCAGGACATGTGGCACGAATGGGGAATGGAAGAGGAACTGGAAAACTAGAGAGGAAGAGCCCAGTAGGTACGCCAAGAATGAGGTGAGAGAATAAGATTAATCATGATTCGAGGGAGGTAAATAATACATGGGATGATTGAAAAACATTAGCTCAAGATAGGGATGTACCGAGAGATTATGTCCTCGTGGACATACCTATGGATTTTATAGTGTCAGTGAGTTAATTAGTTAATTATATCTCTCTTTGAGGTCTCCATGTAGGTATCACTAGTTTTATATGCCTGAATGTTTATGCAAATTATTGTTTTCTTTATTGGAAGTTATGATTTAAACATTTTAATCCAAAATAAGTTGTATTAGCATTTTGTATTATTATAATTAGAAATATAACTTTATATATTATTTTAGGGCCTCTTTTTAAGTTTGGTTTATATCAAATTTATTGTTGGTACAGATAGGGAAGAGAACCATCATTGAAGAAATTGCAAAGGAGGGGAAAACCTGGAGGAAGTGAAGAAATTGGCTCAGAATAGGATCCGTTGACGACGCTTTGTGGATGACCTATGCTTCTAATAGGAGATGATATTAGAATAATTTGTTCAAGTCTTAAGAGAGGAAATTTGAAAATCTGAGAATTGTCACTATTGAAAACTTAATTTAAAAATAAATCTCTAAGCTAGGTTTTCTCCTTTGAGACATTTAAGTTTGAACATTATAGAAGTAAATAAAAATGCATTAATTTCAACTATAAAATAAAAATTTGACATTTAGAGATTTATTATAAAATTAATATTTAACTATAAAATTATGACAGAAATAAAAATAAAAACATAAAAACACAAATTTCATGAAAATGGATTTAGGAAACTTTCATATTGAGCCTACCAATTGGACACAGGATTTGTACATACTAGGCTTATATCTAAAATACATAAGCCTATTATTTACAATGCGAAAATCTTGATAAGTTTTAAAAATTCTAATGTGTCCATAAAAAGTACTATTTGTAATTTTCAAACACTAGTCTATTCATTGCACCGTGCCATAGCCGAGCGGTTTAAGGTATCATTCCTTGGTGCACAGGTACGGGACTTGCGCTGATTCAAGTCTTCCATGGAGGAAGACATTTTCTCATGGAATTGGGGCCAACATGGGACCGGAGCCCATCTAGGATAGTGAGGAATTTGGGTAGCTACAATAAATAAGGATTCAAGTTAAGAAAACCAGCTGGGGAACCAGACATGCTAATGAAATGTCATCCTTGTACTAGCTGGGATTAACACATGTGGATGATAGACCAAGGGCCTTCACGAGCAGTCGCGCATGGAGTTTAGTTTCGTTCTTAGTTTTAGTCTAGTCATTGTAATTTGTTTTGCAAAATGCTTCGATGTTTATTATGATTTTCCTCACATATTCAGTGATAGGTTTACGAGATACATGACATTTGTCAGTCAATATGAGTTTATAAACCGAGAATCGCCGACAAGCTATGAAAAAAATTTCGTTTGAAATTTCAAGCTTTCATCTTGAAGATTTTTTGTATATAATAACTTTTATATCAGCATTTAATCATGCGTTTTATTTTTTGACATACTGTACAAATGTTACACAGAAGCATAATTTAGTTTATTCTGAAATTCCACATAAAATTTACAAGATTTAGCAAAAGAGATTGAGTTCTTTAGTTTCCTCCTATCTTGTTAAGGAAAAACTGTGAAATATGAATTTACAAAAATCTAGTTCTTCATTATAGATAAAAAAAATCATAAGCCGTGATCTTTACCAGGCATTAACGTATTTATGTTCGCCTCGGATTATCATAACTTCAATACTTTGGAGAGAAGTGAAATGTTTAATTATAACATTGCAATCATAATATAAATAATCCCCAAGATATTGATAAGAGTACTAACTATGTCGAGATAATTGGTGGATAATACTAACTTTGCTGAGAAGTAGACAGAAATATAGGAAAAATATTTGTAGTCTAAATTGCCTATTTATATTTACACATATGTTTAAGCATAATTGCACATTTATAAGTGTTATGAAAGTTATAACTTAAAAATTCTATAATGATAAACGTATCGCACATGTTCAAATCATGTCATAAATAAAACCAAATAACAAAACAAAGTATATTTTCATCATCATCAACAACAAGGATTAAGCCCAATGGCCTGTTACGATCTCATTATAGGTCTAATTGGTCCTTCCATCTCTTCAATGGTCTTCCCAACAATCTTCTCCCTTTTGGTTTATAATTATACATTCATTCTTCTTGTTATACGCTGTTCATTCATTCGTAATACGTGCTGAAGGTAAGTATTTTGATAGTATTTTATTCTTTCACAGAGATTAAATATATTAAGTTCTGTTCTTATATCTTCATTTTTCTTTTTATCGGTCCTTTGGTATCCTCCTATTGTTCTCAACATCTTCATTTCTGCAGCCTCTATTTGTTTACTGTCTGCCTTTGCTAATGTCCAGATTTCACATCCATAGATAAGAAAAGGAACTGCCAATACTTTGTAAAATTTAAAGTAGTTTCTTTTCTAGTTTTATTCAATAAAGTAAATTATATTTTTCTTTTGTTAATTACATCGTGTATTCCAATTACGTTGCCAAAATACAAACATGGAGGGCGCTAGAGCGATATTTAAATTAAGGCGTTTAGATAAATCTAATGGTCAGATTTCACTGATTTGGAGAGAGCACCTTTCTCGTTTTACTTCAATGGTATATACCAAGTTTCAATAAAAGTTCGGCCGATAGAGCGATTTTTAAATTTTCGATTAAGCTAAATCCCTAACTACTAATGGTTCGATTTTGCTGGTTAACAAACTAGATCTTACATTTTCTAAATGTATTGTTATATGCCGAGTTTAGTTCCGAAAAAATTGCGGCCGCTAGAGCGTTAATAGAAAAATGTATATATTAATTTTGTCACGGTAATTTTCGGTGTCTTCTAAGTAATCGATGAATATTTGTAAAAAAAAATTAAAAATATGTTCATGAGAACAACCTCAATGGCAGCATTCCTTCGGAATTCGTTAAACTGATTGTGAAATTATCAAATTGGATTATCTTAAAGTCAGTGTATGAGAAAATGATTACGTATATATTTGTAGAAGGAAGCAAGTAGTTCGCCTCACTTTTTTTTTGTTATAGTTTTATTATGTGTCATAATGTTGATATCATGGTGAGAAGTTATTAACACATGCTCTTAGCACTTGTTGGCTAACTTGTGTTGTTTCATTTAGCATTGTGCTGCAGAGGACAGTTGTGTTGTAATAAACCCAATTACGCACTACTGTATACAACATTATTGTGCAATGTTGATTACAGGACTGTTGACCATTCTGAAGAACCCAAGGATACTCTCAGGAAAGGGTCACATTTCGTAGCCAAAATTAATTAAAGGCGACTCCGTGGCGCAAGCGATTAGACACTTCCCTCTATCTCTGGCGTCTCGAGATTGAGTCTCGGTCACTACATGATGGATTTCGTGATGGTCGGAACGGAGATTGGGCAGGTTTTTCTCGTGGTTTCTCCTGTTTTTCCCTGCCATAAATTTCTTCCCACCATTTCTTCATACTCGTCTCATATATTTTGTTCATCCGCCCCTGTGACGGTGTGTCAGGCGTGGTCGGCCGGCACCCTTGTCATTCACAGACTTCTATAAATATAGGGGCTTCATCCCATCTCATGGAACATATAATAGCAAGATGGAACTACGTGTGGCTCAATTGTGCCACAGGTACATTAACACGACAACTGTTCTTTCCAAGTATTTATGACAGAATAAAATGCAAACACACTGTTTCAAATTTTATACTCACACTATTACTCACTGGGCACGGAAAATATGGCCAATACCTCCAGAGATTCAACATCTGAGAAAATACATGTTGTAATTGTGATGTTAGCAACCGAAGTGTTGAACATATTACCTTTGATTTTCCTTTGTTCTGGAACGAAAGATTCAAAATCACGTGTTTTCTAAATAACACTGCCTATTTAAGTGAACCGCCTATTACAGAAGTGTTTTTGACAGAAAAGAACTACAGACTTTTTAATGTGTTATACATAAAGTTCATAAAATTATATAATGACTCCCAGATTAACAAAACTAACTATAATAGCTGGGGGACCCGATATGCTGACCACATGTAGCTGTATGATCATCTACCTCTGTGATTAACACATATGGATGTGAGGCGAACAGCCGACTGGTAGGCAAAAGCCTTCTAGGCCTGTCGTGCCATGGAGTTTAGTTTTAGTTTTTTTTATATAATGACTCGCAACTTTGACACAAATTATAACCCTAACTTACCTTAGGTAAAATAAGGTTTCTAAATTTCGGCTATTAAATAATAATAATAATAATAATAATAATAATAATAATAATAATAATAATAATAATAATAATAATATCATCTCACGGGCTGCATTACCTATCACTAATAGTTTTGACTTTTCACCAGTAGCACTGCACCCGTAAAGAACACTTGGTTTTTCTTTATAAAGTGTTTCACCTTTACATTTGTAGTCCCTAGACACTAAATTTTTCGGGGAATTTTCCGGCAAAACATACCTGACTCATGTGCATTAAATTGATTTTCAGGTTCATATTCCTTACTTATATCTGGTAATTTTGTCTTTTAATCCAGAACCACGTCCGATTTAACTCTTGCAGTTCTCCAGATGACACAAAAAAAAACTAATATTTTTATCGTTTTGTAAATTATTCAAACGATCCTTACCAGCTTGAAAATCAACAACACCAAATCTTTGTGCAATTTATTTTGTTTTAGTCTGCAATATTGGCCCGGTCACTGGAATATTCATTGCACAACAATTTTAGAAAAATTGGCTATAGTTTCGTTACTGTTTTCTGGAGCTTCCTTTTTTGTCCTGTGTTACAATTGTCCTCAAATACTTTGACAAATCATTCATAATGCTTTTTTATTTTGCCAAAAGTTGATTTTGAATCTCCATATTTATCAGTAAATTTTCATTGGCTGACACCGCCATAAATTCGATCAAGGACTTCTTTCTTCTTTTGATTGTTTAATGAACAGGTTAAAATTATTATAAGTAATGCCACGAGTGATTTCCAATTTATCTAGGGGATTTGGAAATCAAGAGTGGCATTTGTTAGGACTATTAAACAAATAAAATTAAGCTATTTACTCACAAATCTTTATTTAAATATCCATCCATAGTAATTCTGCCCAAGGGCAGGTCTTCCACTGCAACCATAGCATTTTCATGCTATTCTTTGCAGTTTTACTAAGGAATTATAAGTGTTGTAGCTTCCTGTTACTTTCCACACCGGTGAAGGAGGTGATGATGATAATGATAAGGATGATGATGATTGATGATGGCCGGATGTTTTTTGGGGACGTTGGGCCCTATGCTTCCTGACATTTGTTTACAGATGAGGATACACCCCGAGAAAAACATCATCCAGGAGCCTGTCCCGACCGGGAATCGAACCCGGGCCCGCTGCGTGACAAGGCAGCACACTACCTGGAGACCACAGTGGTGGACTATTTAAATATAGTTATTTTAAAATATTTATATATTTAATGTAAACATCGATGTTTTAAAACAAATGAGAAATGTTTGATTATGTTTCAATTGTTCATCCACTGCAACTTGATCATATTATTTATTGCCAAATAGGATCGCAATATTGTAAGAATGCATCATTAAGCACATCAAACTTTATATTATAAGCAACATTGTAGGTTATTAAATATTTTTTTACGAAACAACTCAATAAAATCATTATTTAAAAACACAATTATTTAACACAGTTATTATATGCACGCCTATAGTTCGAAGGAATCTGTTCATTATTTGCTACATTCGACGTATTTGTTCGAGAGTCAGTCACTGCAAAATAATGCTGACCTGTTCAGAATATTAAAAAGGAAGAACTTTCTTTATTTTGGTAAACAGAAGTCGATAAAGAGCGAGGTGAAACACGGCTGTCATTGGTTGAAACACAAAATTCATTAAAACGTGATTAGTCAATGACTCCCATTTGGGGCATGAGTTTAAATAGTCAATGAAAATACAGCACTGAATTTGAAAATTTGCCTATCTTCTAAGATAAACAAATGGCCAAGATAACAGAGTTGGCCATGCATAAAATACAATAGATACTCGTATTTGCCTGTTCCATAGAAATATCGTCAACTTTGGAAGGTGGTCAACTTCACAGGTTTTACTTATAATAAATTAGATGTAACATTTATTGTTGAACTCGTTTCGCTTAAGATTTAAATATCTTTATTGAAATCGGAAAAGTATTGGCATGTTGAGTTTTTTTCTCTATTTTCAAAATTCCACTTTAAAAAAATGGGGTGAAAAGCAAATCACATTTTGTAGACTAAACAAATGCAACAATAAATACAGACTTTTGAATAATAAAGAGAACTCATTTAATTGCTGCTCCAGTTTTTAGTTAGATCATATTGAATATACATATAAATGTTAACTAAAGTTAGTACTTTTACGGTACTTCGACGTTCTAACACCTCAGGTCATGAGCGTAGCAATTGAAATCTTTGCTAGAAAAGGCTGGCAAATCTTGCTTAGAGCCCGCTAATTTCAAGCTTATGTTTCTTTTTCGTTCTGTGAATCTACGGTTTTACTTTTATTCCCAAAGAAATCATACTCAGTACTTTTATGTTCATAAAAATCCATCCACACCGGCCGGGTTAATTTGGGAATCTTGTAACCCGAGGCCAGAATGGTAACCACTAGTACGACAGGACCGACATGGTAATTAAATAAAGCCCTCTAAAGACACATGCAAAATATTATAGAAATATATGTAGGTTTATTGAGCTTTAATCATGTTCTGAACTGACTGACATAACGTAGACATGGGTAGAACACATCTTCCGAGGCAAATCCTCAATATTTTCCTTAAACGATATCTATGAAATTCTACTACTTTCAATGATGGGCCAAAAAGTTTTCTAAGAACTTTATTCTCAAATAGTCGTAATATTGTGTCCTTTCTTAAACTAAGAGCCCATGTTTCATATCCATATAGATTTATATAGCTATTTTCAGTTTAACGTGTTATGAGATATGTTGACATGACAGAAGTCTCTGTAATGTGCAATTGCATGCGTTTCCAGAATTGAGCCTATATTTTATTTATTTCTCTACTTAATTTCTGTTTCTAAATATTGTTCTTAGGTATTTGATTTCTGTTATTTCTTCAAAATGCCCCGCATTTGTCATCAACTATCTACTTTCCATTATATAATGTATTATTATGCGTGACCTTATATTTAGTTTTATTGATGTTTATTTCCAACCCCAATTTCTTAGTGTTACTCTATATAATATGCCTATGCGTGTTGTCCCTTAGTATCTCCTCGTTATCGGTTAATAATCACGATGTAGTATAATACTACATCATCAGCATATACCAACACCTTATTAATATCATAGAGTTGTACACCTTCTGTATCCTCTGAAGATTCGATGGTATGCTCTAGAACAAAAGTGAGTATTAGAGGAGATAGCGCATCTTGTTTCTATAACCCGGGTGAATTTCAAAAGTATCTGAAAACTGTTTACCTATCCGCACCCTTCTCTTCGTGCCATTTAGACACGTTCGAATAAGTCTAACTTTTTATGAATCCCGAAATCCAGCAGGATACTATACAACAATAATAAGCATTTTTACATTAAACAAAACAAAATTCTTAATTGTTATTTTACAGAAAATTCTGAATTTATTTAAATTTTATAGGATAATGTTTGATAAGTTGGGGCGAATCCTATATTATCGTTTATTTATACGTGAAATAATGTAAGCGTGTTTATTTAAGAATCTTCTTCTTCTTTTTCCTTTCATGTGATAGACCTAGGGGTCTGTTACGGTCTCAATCCAACGTTTGACGAGTCTGCCCAAAGATCTCTTGCCTGGTGGCGGGTAATTTAAGACTTGACGTGGTATTCTTGTACGGCTCATTCTTCTTACATGAGATTTCCAGATGTTTTTATATTTTTGTACATATCCCATGATTGATTCTGTTTGTAATTTTTTGAGAATCTCAGAATTCCTTTTATGGTCTGTTCTTAAGTAACCTGTAGTACATCTCATAAATTTCATTTCTGCCGCAGTTAGTCTTTTTTCATCTAAACTGCAAATTGTCCAGGCCTCACTGCCGTAACATAATATGGGTCTGGCCAGTGTTTTATAAATTCTAGTTCGTGTGTGTTGCTGTACTGTGTTCGGCTTGAAATTATCATTTATAATTTCTGTTGCTCTGTTAAATTTTATAATTTTTTGACTAAAATCTTTTTTCTTTTCGTATGTAATTAGGTGTTATTTAAGAATAAAAATCGAAATTACCAATATCTCGAATAGGACTGGAAATATTTTGTTAATATTTGCATTCTGATATTAATACTTAAAATATAATTTTTATTTTCTCTTATTTATAGACGATTTAAAATCTGAGGTCATATGTTTAGTCGAGTAATCTTTGATTTTATCCAACAGACGTACTTCTATTCTTATTAGTTGTAGATTTTTCGTTATTTTAATTTTGACGAGTTATTAAATTGTTATTATTATGGAATGTCCTGGTAATGAACTTCATTTCACTTGATACTGAAAAAAAAACTAGGAAAAATTCGTCATATTGACTGGGACGAGTTTTAAAATATACTCTCCTATTGAGCCTTCTCTGTTAATCAGTTAGGGTTACTGTGCAATATACTAACATCTAACAGCAAAAAAAATCATAACACTACTTCAAAATTGTAGGCTGTTTTATTGTTAAATCACTTTTTTTTAAGAATCAAACGAGAAATTAGGGTTGTGGGACTACATTACAATCACCGTAATTCAGTTCTGACACATGGGGTTAATCAATAAACGTATATTGAGTTAATCACAAAAATGCATTAAAATGAAATATATTTCCCCTTGGATTGCAGTAAATTTAATGACTAATGCTGTAATGTTTCATTCTTTCACATCGATCTGCGCAGGTTACATGTCACTAGCGCTACATGTACTGTATTCTTGCGCCCATCTCTAATACTCTTACTCAATCAATACGCTTCAAATCTTCAATTTTGAATTTATTTCGTTATCTATTTATAACAAGTAACTATAAAATATTTATTATCAGCTTTATATAGTGTTATATTTAAGTAAACAGAAAACAAATTTAGCTATGAAATAAATTAATAATACGATATTATTTTATTAAATTATATTATTTTTATGTAAATTAACGTTTTGAATATTTGTTAATAAAGGCAGTCCCTAATGGTTTTGTGGAGAGAATATGGCGTTCAACAAATAAATAATTAAAATGAAATAATTCAAATTACCATTTTCAAAATGTATTTCACATGTTCCTTTGAACTTTATGAGAATTTTAAAATAGCTCAGTTTTAATTTGAATTTGTAATAAATTATGAAAATATCAACCCTCAAACAGTTGAATTACATGTAGTGTTACTTATTAATATCATTTTATTTAACGAATATACTAATTAATAATTGTAATTGTAAGAGTTAATATTGTTTACAAAACATATTAAAATAATATAGAACTTCTAAATATTTAAAATGGTAAATAAAAATATATATGAAAGCTGTAAAGTATTGTGGATTGTTTAAATATTTAAAATATAATTTTAATTTTCGCAATGAGCCCATATTATGTGTTGTCTCAAAAGTTCTTCAAAATTGTAAAATAAATATAGTGGATTTTTTACTTCATCCTACAATAATTTTGCGAATAAATATTATTTTTATTAAAAACAATTTCCAATACCCCACATGAATGTTTTGATATTTTAAATTTAAAAATTAAATTCAAGATTTTTTAAAACGATACATAAAAATAATGTAAATGTTTATTTATAGGCCTATATATAATTCTTTGAAAATATGAATTCAATTTTTATAATAAATGTAATAAGATCATAAAATTTTGTTTTTACTTACCCCAACTGGCTCCAGTTCGGCCCAAAAACTGACTAGTTTCGGAATTCCAAAGAAATATCCTGAATCCTTCCCATTTTCCAAGTTTCGGGGGAGGTGTGTAGAACTGTTCTGTTTTCTTCTCGGCCATGGTCGTTCCCTTCTGTTGGGCTCACACAGGTGCAAAGAGGGGACGACGTCGCAGATTCGCCTGGATATTGCTGCTCCAGAACTGGTCGGCGAGCCTCGAGAGAC
Organism: Diploptera punctata; assembly: GCA_030220185.1. NCBI lineage: Eukaryota > Metazoa > Arthropoda > Insecta > Blattodea > Blaberidae > Diploptera > Diploptera punctata. The sequence continues at coordinate 234,793 of JASPKZ010006461.1, read as the reverse complement.
CGGCGCGTGCGGCGCGGCGCGTTATCCTGGAGGATGCGCGAGTCGAACAGCATCGATCTCCTGTAAATCATTTCAAACTGTAAACCAGCACCATCTTGTAAATAAGCCTTGTACTAACACATATTGGTTACTTCTTTACGTTCTGATCGGTTCTCTATGGTTCTGATCGGTCTTAATTGCCAGATACGCCAGTAGGCTGTTGATAGCAGTAAGAAATAAAGATTCCGGTATCGTGTCCTGTTTGGGTTTGACATCTCATGGGGGTACGAACGCAAGATTCAAGATTGTCATAGCCACAGCTAACGGATGTAGGCTATTCAAGACGACTTTTATCCAGGAAAATTCCCATTACAGTAGGCCTACTCTTTCTGGAGAAGGCTGAAATGGGCCTCGAGATCAGTATGTGTATGAATGAGAAGACAAGATCTTCACCCATGCGCTGACCGACATCAAACCTGGGTCATACAGTCCATAGTCAGAGGCGTCACCACTTGACCCAGATTTATGTTCAGTAGTTCAATTAAAAATGGTGCATCTCATCTTAAAATATATTTGGGAACAGCCTACATTGTCTCGTGCAAGCTTTTCATAAAGATCGATTGGATCGTTTGAGGGATAATAGAGGACTCATCGTATTCATGATTACAGATTTTCTTGAAAGTGCGCCATTGGTTTCGTTGCAGAAAATGGATGTGGTAATACAAATATGGCCGCAATTCCCTAGATGACCATTCTTCTGCAGTATGTCGGAGGTATCTGTCTATAAAAAAATCCAGTAGTTTGAGATCAGGGATAAATATCGATTACAAATGTAGAATGTTTCATTAAGGAAGCTCATGATATTATAACATATTTATTATCTTACTGCTACTGTGACTGAGTGTTCTAAGAGATCGTAGAACTGTTTATTCCCTATCCCTTCTCTATAAAATACTTCACACATCATCGCCTAATTATTTATCAGGCTGCTTCATCAGACTATCCGACACACATAACCTTGACACTCGATCCCATCAGTGCATTGTCCTTTATATCTCTCCTCATCACACTGTGTATTATTCATTATCTTTTACGGTCTCACTTACCAAAACATAGAATTCCCTTCCGCCCTATGTCAGAGACTGTCAAACTATAACATTCTTCAAAAACAAACTAAAGAATTATTTAATAACAAACTAACTTATACATCTCACTGATAGTATTCTTTTAACAATTAATAAATGTAATTATTTATGAAAATAATATTAAGATTAACAAATATTTTCTTTTGTTTTGTTTTAAATATTGTATAATCGTAAAAATTAGTTTTCTATATCTCATTATTTTTCTGTTTTTTATATACATTAGACAGGGACAATTTAATATGTCTTATTTGTATACATTTTATTATTAGTTTTAGTCTTAATTTTAACTAACATTAACTGGTTGCATTATAGATCGTAATATAATAGATATTATCTTTTTGATCAAATTTTTATTTAGTATTTAATATTAGAGTTAATTGTGATTGGCACTATCGAACCCGAAAGTTTATGGCGAACATAAGCTTTCCATACATCCTTATCCTAAGCCAATGTTATCGAATCATCTCTTGATTAATTCACCTATCTCAATCATGGTTAATATTATTCTCCCATTTCATTCATGGCCTACCTACTGGGTGCTTTCCCTCCAGTTTTCCTGAAAGAAGTTTCCGTGTCCCTCTTTTATATTCCATTCGTGCCACATATCCTATCAGTCGCAGTCTGGAGCACTTATACTGAAAATCTTCAGACTCGGAACCCTCCCGAAGGATTTGTTCCTTGGATTATTCTATCCTAAAAATCCATCGACCTCCGGTCAGGTTTGAATCCGCGACCCTCAGGACTAGAGCAAGGAACAGAACCACTAAACCACCCAGGCCGACTCGATTATGCTAGTTAAGGCTCGTTTCCATTCTGACGAGTTCCAGGCACATGACGCGCAAAATGTGGCCGGAACATGTAGCACGTCATTGTTTCTACTGTTTCCAATTTCCTGCAGCATCTGCAACATTAGTATTATTGTTTCCATTTCAACAAATTTCGGGCACATGTGACGGCACATGACGCTCAACATGTTGCGGGACAAACTTGTAGTAATTGAAACGAGCCCTTACTGGCATTTATCTACTAACACTGATGTATCTGGTTTTACGTTTCATGATGTAATATTATACAGTTAACAATGATATTCTGTGATTGCGGCGAAGGTCGGTACTATCTTCATGAAGACTGAATTTACCAATAGTTGGCCTGGATATATGAATGTATAGATATTTAAATCTTTAGGAAGAATTTATATGTTATAGAACATTACAGATTTAGATGCATCCATTTTTAAAATAATATTAAAGTTATATAAAATATTAATCTGAACTATGATGACCTTGAAGTAGATGCGTCCGGCAGCTGTCTTGAGACATCCCTTGAGGATGCCGGACGCAGTCTCTGGCATAGAGAACGTCTGGCGAAACGTCGGGGAACTTCAAGCCTCAAGACCATGGCCTACAGCCCGGAAATCTATTTCAAGATCATCATAATAACTCCGGCCGTGAAAGGCTAAGTCAATACATTAATCGAAACTGCTTTCTGAACAGTTCCGGCAGGAAAATAAACAATTTTAATATAAAATTATAGAATATTCACCTGAAAGGTCCGTCTCCTCAACTTAATTATCATTTAACTGTAGCGCTTTCGGGACTTGTCCCATCATCGGCAGGATTCAAAACTGGTGTTTCACTGAAGATCTGGTAGAGGGGGTTGCATGTATTTGGTTCGTTTTCGTTTATCAGGCTGTCGTTGTGAGCTGCTTTCATGATTTCCATCTCTTCGAGTACGTTTATCTTCGCTGGATTATTTTCATAAACGTACTCGAAGAGATGGAAATCATGAAAGCAGCTCACAACGACAGCCTGATAAACGAAAACGAACCAAATACATGCAACCCCCTCTACCAGATCTTCAGTGAAACACCAGTTTTGAATCCTGCCGATGATGGGACAAGTCCCGAAAGCGCTACAGTTAAATGATAATTAAGTTGAGGAGACGGACCTTTCAGGTGAATATTCTATAATTTTATATTAATTTTGAATAAACCTCAACGGAACACATCATGAATCTTATAAAAGTTAAATAAACAATTACTGCAAGGGTTCTTGTTTTCATTAGTGAAATTTGTTGAATTACAATTGTACAAGGTTTGTTATTGTTTCCTCGGCTTAACATCGCATATTTCAGCAACGAATATAATCAAGTCGTCAAAGGACGAGTTCTTACACATGAAAATATGCCGCTCACATTCCAGAGTTCTTTAAAGTGCCAGCTTTTAACTTCCCCACTTAAAGAAGTCGGAACTTGTATTTTTTTAATCCGAAAAATCCTATTATCTCGGATGTTTATCCCGAAGAGAATGCGCTAGGTAGATACGGTGGTGCGGCGCAGAAATTAAGTAATAAATCTACTTCACTATTACAATATATAACCAAATTTTCAACTTTTTGCGATTATAACTTATCAGTTCGTAATATTAAGGATTTATACAGTAGTGTACAACTAATTATTTTTACGCATTTCAATGCGCAAATGCTATTGATTTAAGTATGGACATTTGGTCTTATTTAGGAGGAAGAAAAATTACGTGGCAGGAAAATGAACGTAAAGACTGTTCCATCTGTTGGCATTTATAATATCTAACATAACCATATAGCACAGGATTTGCATTGAAAAGTAGATCAGTTTTATATCATCTTATTTATATTGCGGTCAGGTCTTTTAACTGGCCCAAAATTTCTGGCGGTACCATGGCCCTGGAGCCAACTCAGACTCTAACGGAAATGAGTACCAGATGCTTGTTCTGGGAGTAAAGACGGCCGTCACGCAGAGCTGACAATCCGACTAATATCAGATTTCGATTACCTATAAAAGAGGAGCCTTAACCTCTTAATACCACAAGTATCTCTTAGGGCCTACAGTGGGATTACTTTACTTTTACCTTTTTATATCGATTTAATAATTAAATAATAAATTTAATAATAATAATAATAGACTACATAACAATGAACTACATGGTCTTTATAGGAAGCCAGATATAATAAGAACAGTTAAGTCCCGTAGACTGCGATGGGCAGGACATGTTGCGCGTATGGGGAATGAAAGACGTGCATGGAAACTTCTTGTAGGAAAGCCAGAAGGAAAACGCCCAGTTGGTAGACCAAGAATGAGGTGGGAAAACAACATTAACTATGATTTGAGGGAAGTAGATTATACAGGGAATGATTGGAAAGCAATAGCTCAGGATAGGAATGTATGGAGAGCTTATGTCCATGCGGCCATGAACCTACGGGTTCGATAGTGCCAGTGAGTAAGTAAGTAAGTAAGTAAGTATAATAATAATAATAATAATAATAATAATAATAATAATAATAATAATAATAATAATAATAATAATAATAATAATAATAATAATAACAATAATAATAATAATCGCGTCTTTGAATAATTAGGTGTAACCTTTAGTCTGTGTGCTTATATTTTCTATTTATAATTTTTTTTTTTATGGAGAGTTATATGTCTACTTGGGCATTGCAATTTCCTGAAATTTGTTTTACAAATGTATTTCCCACAAAGTCGGAGCGTACAATGACAAAGCGTAAAAAACAATTTTCAGTCTCAATATTTAGTTGAAAAAACGTTCGATTTGTCCACTTTATCCGACGATATTTGTTTACTGCCTTGGCGTGTTCGGTGGAGTGCCTACATTTTACTCCGGCAATTTTTGTTTGATTCCTGGCGGAGCATTGGATTTCCACTTTCCACATAATTCTGTGTTTAGGGGTGTGTGTTCTTTTTTCTTCGGTTGTCCTATACTTTTTCGGTAGTGATTCTGGCATCCTTCTAACCGAGGATACAAAGAGGAAGTCTAATATACATATGATTCAGAGTTCATTGTTCCCTCTCTATAGGCCTATGCGTTTTTAGAGCACTGGGTTATAATTTCCATGTGTAAATTCTATAAAAAGAGAGAAGATGAAGTAATAAAGAAGAAAGTAAGAGAAAAGGAGAAAACAAGATGATATTCTAATTCACATCTACACTGATTAAGAGCAGGAAGCGAATTGCCCTTTGCTCCACTGCAATTAAAAACAATTGGGCAGACGCACACAGGCCAGAGTTCTTTCGTGTCAAACACCAGATTCTGCCGGTAATGTGACGAACTGTAGTCCCACTATTTATAAAATATATCCGAATACATCGATATAATAATAATAATAATAATAATAATAATAATAATAATAATAATAATAATAATAGTCAACCAATCTCAAACGAGGGCGGAAGGATGACGATTTAGCGCGCGTCACTTTTGAAACAACTTAGTAGAACTATAGATGTACTCACCATCGCATTTCAATTCCGAACTTTGCATGATAATTCAAACTTTCAATACAGAGCACACTTAGTCTATGTTTAAATATGAAACCTGCCATCTATTGACAAGCGTAAACTGTTATTACATGAACCCTAAACCGATCTCTTCGGCTATATATTATGAAGTTAAAACCTGGAATAAATAACCTAATATTATTAACACTAAATTTACATTTCACAAGCTACTCTGTTAAGGTTTCAGTGGTTTCCTTAACGTCAAGGCAAATGCCGGAGTAGTTCCCTAAATCCCACCAATAAATTCGTTTATTTCTTTATCGAGCTGGGTGAAAGTAATTGGGCGAAGATTTAATTTCAATTCGGGGCTATAGCTGCGGCCTTCTGTCCCCAACTATAACAGGAGCGCGGGCTTCAACGGGTCCATTTCGGCTCACACCCATACAACACATCTTACAACACAACTGCTCACCGCTCCGAAATACATCAAATACACCATAAAACAACATTAAACACCCAATTCGACACTGCCATAGTTAGCACACCACTCACTTTCGGCCATTTTTCAAAATTAGCGGGGCTAAAAGGCAATGCCTTGAAACCCGTGGGTGTGTTAGTCACCCGAAAGGGATGTTGTAGCCGCCCAACTAGAGCCGCACTCAACTGGCAGATAGAATAAAACTTGTCAACTTGGATCTCTCAAGAACATCCAACCACAAACGGCTTCCTGTATTCGGTGTTATAGCTTTCAGATACATCAAACTACATCCATCCATAGTAATTCTGCCCGAAGGCAGGTCCTTCACTGCAATCATAGCATTTTCATACTATGCTTGCAGCTTTACTAGGGAATTGTAGGTGTGGTAGCTTCCCGTTGCTTTCCACACCGGTGAAGGATGATGATGATGATGATGGCCATATGATTTCGGGGACCGTTTGGGCCTTAAAGTTTTACTGACATTTGTCTTACAGGTGAGGAAAAACCCTGATAAAAACCTCACCCAGAAAAACTGCCCTGACCGGGGATCGAATCCGGGCCCGCTGCGTGACAAGGCAGCACGCTACCTCGAGACCACAGCGGTGTCAAACTACATAAAACTATATAAAACAATTTTTTGCTGCAAACAACCAGCCTCATGGGCTACTGTTCTGGTTTTTGACTACTGTTCACGAGGTCTCGGGTTCGATTCCCGGTCAAACCATTGGAATTTTTCCTTAAATGGAATCATTCCTGTGGTTGCCCATGATCTGGAATTTAGGTTAAGAACTCTCCTGGCGCTTCATTATCATGTATCACCCATCATATCATCGGAATAACGTAACTCCGCCTTCTACCAACTTCAGAAGTGGGTTACAATTAGCCAATGCCAGTAGAGAACACCAGAAATGTCGAAATGACAACCTGGGGCATTGAATAAAAAAATTGCTGCAAACTGTACGATTTAATCCAAATCTGCTTATCCGAGTATTAGCATAACCTATATCTCGGACAGCCTTTGGAGGGAACATGTCAGTATAACAACTTGGGAACACTTGATAAATTTTCACAACCCAAGATCAGGTAGAGAAGGAACAGATTCATGCTGTTCGTGATACCTACATTGCCTACATTATCACCGTTACTGGTTACTGGTTCACTGGAATACAACCCAACTAAAACCCACTCACGCGGAGTGCCTACTGAAACAAGAGGAAGATATGCTAGACTTTCCCGGGATTGAGATAAGGAATAAATTAGTCACCGCTCTCTTCTGAAGTATCACATTTCCACTTCCTCGACTTATATTGCGCTGAACAACTATAAGTGGAGAGAACTAAACTATGGCTTTAAATTATCTTATCACTTTGGTTGTTAAGCGATCATAATATTAATTTCAATCTCAAAAAAGTGCAGTTTTTTTTTTCACGATACTAGCGCCAACACATGAACCCTATTTTAATATTATACTGCTCAGGGCAGTCATTATTTTTATTGTACAATAATCTTAAAAATGAGGCTTAACTCGTGTTAATCAGAAATGTAAAGTTCTAGCGTTCATACATGAGTACGATGAACATTCTCGAATTCCATTATGAGCGGGGGGGGGATTAAAATACCTTACCTGTAATCTACTTCATATCTTTCTCGCGTAATTCCTTCCAAAATATACCTGAAATTGTATTCGCAAAATATGGAAATAACACCAGAAATAGTTAAAAAATCTATTTTGTAGGTATTATTTCCTATCTCCTGATATTATAAATCCAATTAAATACTATTCATATTTGATTTTGTGTTCGTAGATATTTGGAATAATTCCGAAATAAGTTAAATTGTCAATGTGTCTTTAATATGTTACGCATACGTGTAATTTATTTAATAGTTCTAATAAAGTAATGAGAAAAAAACAATCGGTAGATATTATTTAAATTGGTGTCAAATTACACAACAATATGCAAATAGGTAATTTTTTTACGCAGGAACTGCATAAACTAAGCAAATTCCTCAATAAGTCGAGTTTATGCATGATGTATTAGTTTATGGTCCCATTTTGGTGGTTTACGATATATATATATATATATATATATATATATATATATATATATATATATATATATATATAGGCTACATTTCTTTTGTTAATTGGAGAAACTCCATATCTAATGTCAGTATATTTAAAAGTGTTGGACTGCAACAGAAACAGATTTGTATAACCTTAAGCTATTACCTAATTGCATACCGGTACTGTATAATTTGACATCAATTTAAATAATATCTACCGATTCATTTTTATATTACTCTATTAAAAATATTAAATAAATTAACAATAATCACAAATAGGAATGAGATGCACAAGGAAATTAAACATAGGCTCAATTATGGAAATGCGTGTTATTATGCATTTCAGAGACTCTTGGCTTCCCAACTCCTTTCAAAAAACGTTAAACTGAAAAAAATATAAAACTATTATTCTACCAGTTATATTATATGGACGCGAATCATGGACTCTTACTTTAAGGGAGGAAAGGAGATTACAAGTATTTGAGAATAAAATTATTACGAACATTTTTGAACCAAAGAGAGATTATCAGACAGGTGAATGGAGAAGACTACATAACAGTGAATTACATGGTCTTTATAGGAAGCCAGATATAATGAGAGCACTTAAGTCTCGTTGACTGCGATGTGGCACGAATGGGGAATGAAAGACGTGCATGGAAGCTTTTTGTAGGAAAACCAGAGGGAAAACGCCCAGTTGGTAGACCAAGAATAGGTGGGAGTATAACATTAACTATGATTTGAGGGAAGTAGATTATACAGGGGATGATTGGAAAACATTGGCTCAGGATAGGGATACATGGAGAGCTTATGTCCGCACGACCATGAACCTACGGGTTCGATAGTGCCAGTGAGTTAGTTAGTTAGTTAATCCTTAAATTGACAATGTATCCTACAGGATACATCAATTGGTTTAATTTATTTAATATTTTAAATAAAACAAAAGAAAACGAATGAGTATAAATTGCTTAATTGCGTGTCGAATTATACAATATACCTAATAACAGTTAGGTATGATTTAGTTTCCAATGAGGTCTGCCACATTTAAATAACTCACACAAGAAATCAGCGTTTTGCCAATTTAGGGATTAAACTAATGTATTTTATTTAGGATACATTGCAAATTTAAGGCTTAATTTAAGACATCTTGAGCGTAAATCCCATTTTCTAAATTCTGTCGTCAGGTTCAACTGTTCCACCCTGCCGTTGGTAAATAATGGCCTGGCCAACATATTGTTTTATTCTCACGCCATACAGATTTCACTTGTAGATAAATCAGAACCTGTGAAGAATGAAAAAGTAACACCACAACAATGCCTTTAAATGAAGTTCGTGCACACGTGCAAACCGCGCGCCAAACCTCTAAGTTTCCAATGAACACAAGATGAGTTATTATTTTTAAGATTATTGTACAATCGAGAAAGGATTCCCACCCAAGTTTATAGTGGACAGCCCTACAGGCAGATGAGTCTGGTACGTGACTGTGCTGTCAATGTCAGGAGTTGGAAATGATGAGGCTAATCGTTAATATCCGCATCGTCATAACAATTATTGTCATTAGACAATGCTTGTAGGATGGTTTTACTCCAGTTTCTTCACTTAACTTAGCCTGTCTGCAGTGTTTATAATGTCTGCAAATCAGAAACCTGTGGAGTACCAGTTCTATTTGAAACCACCAAGTATAGGCAAGCGGGAGGCTTTCACATTATTTCTTTATAATTCATCAACAGGTGAAGTGTTTGGCAGGACCGGACCAAGTTGGGGTAAGTCAAAGGGCTAAAGTTAGCGTATGCAACAAGTGAAAAACTTTGTGTGTTAACGAAATATTTTCTTTACTTCAGTTTGATATTTTTGAATGCCTTTTGTTATCTATTCTTCTGGCGTGGTTACTACTTTCCATCCCGGTTATCCTGTTTCGATTCCTCTGGTATTGTGTTTTAAATCTCCATCTTGGATCTGGTATGTGTACTTTGTCTTCTGCTGTACTTGGTCGGTGGCACCGACATATTGCTAACTGCAGATCCAGGGAGGCCCATCTCTCTCTCTCTCTCTCTCTCTCTCTCTCTCTCTCTCTCTCTCTCTCTCTCTCCTCTCTCTCTCTCTCCTCTCTCTCTCTCTCTCTCTCTCTCTCTCTCCTCCTCTCTCTCTCTCTCTCTCTCTCTCTCTCTCTCCTCTCTCTCTCTCTCTCTCTCTCCCCCCTCTCAGAAAATAAATTCAGATCCTAAAGGGGTACTTGCACCCGTATCTTGAAAAGGACAGCTATGGCAAATTTAATGCACCGTTTTGTGAATTAATTTGCTGTTTGTATTAAGAAAATATAGCCTACTTCTCCGAATAGATTTGATCCATTAATTAAATAGATCCCTCGAAAAGGGACGTGACCGTAAAATTTTGGGAATGCGATTTTAAGGCATTAAATCAGAGTTCCCCAAACTTTTTTGTCTTGTAGACCACGTGTATTTTTTTTTTTAAATTTTGAGTGACTTCTATCCTTCTAATACAGGGTGGACCGCTCGAATGGACCTAATTTCAATTGCTTGTTACTGGCAAACGGTTGAAGATAGAAACTTAAAACAACGTTCATATTACAGAAAAACTCACCAAGTTTTGATATCCAGATCACCACATCTCTATATGAGCCCCAGCAGTCACTGTGACGATATCAAAGCGATGAACAATTTCTTGCCAAGTACGTTGGAGTATGTCTTCTGGAATGTTCTCAATAGCCTCTATGATGCGCTCACGAAGATCACGAAGGTCTTTGACTGGGGTGGTGTAAACTTTATCTTTGACATAGCCCCAGAGAAAGAAATCCAGTGGTGTTAAATCGGGAGATCTCGGGGGCCACGCGATTGGTCCTCCCCTACCAATCCAACGGCCAGGGAAAATGTTGTCCAAAGTCGTACGAACTTCATTGGACCAGTGGGGAGGAGCACCATCTTGCTGGAAAACGATGTTAGGCTGCAGTTGTTCAATTTGTGGAAAGAAGAACTGCTCCAGCATGTCAAGATATGTGGTACCACGAACAGTTTTCTCGGCGAAGAAAAACGGTCCAATGACCTTATTATGTGACAAACTGCACCAAACATTCATCTTCGGACTATCACGAACATGCTCTTGAATAGCGTGAGGATTCTCCGATCCCCAGATCCGCACATTATGCCGGTTTACCTTGCCTGACAAATGGAAAGTGGCTTCGTCCGAGAAGAAAATCTTGGTCATGAAGTCAGGATCAGCGCCGAGACGGTCCAGCATCGTATTGGCGAATTCCACTCGTTTCGGCATGTCATTCGGCTCCAGACGTTGCACTAACTGCACTTTATATGCGTGCAGTTTGAGGCGTTTGTGGACAATCCGTTGTAATGTCGATTTTGGTATTTGAAGTTCCCGCGAAGCTCTTCTTAATGACTTCCGGGGGCTTCGCTCAAATGCGGCTTGAACATTTGCTACCATTTCATCGGATGCTCTGCGACCACCACCATGCTTCTTCAACACAGATCCTGTAGCTAATAATGTATCACGCCACTTCTTTATGCTTCTAGCAGTTGGAGCATCACGGTTAAACACACGCCGGAACTCCCTTTGAACTCTAATGATTGATTTAAACTCCGCATACCACAAAACAGCTTGCGCTTTCATCTGCGGAGTCGCCATTTTCACAAACAATTAAATCTAAGAACGAGAAACGTATCTTTGTGCCATCTACCGACAGGATTCGAAACTTGGTGAGTTTTTCTGTAATATGAACGTTGTTTTAAGTTTCTATCTTCAACCGTTTGCCAGTAACAAGCAATTGAAATTAGGTCCATTCGAGCGGTCCACCCTGTATTGATCTTTTACAAATTCATCGATTGCAAATGAGTTTTTGACAGCTGTATGAATCCCTTGCAGGTCAGAATTGAACCCTGGGTGTTGATATAGACCACTTTGAGAATTACTGTCTTAAATGAATGCAATATTCACTATTATTTATATAATCTTCCTCAACTTTCTCAGTATGTATTTGGCATACTGCTTAATATGCGACATCATTTACCACACGATTGAGCATGGTACAAGATAGAGTTCCTTCTAAAATAATGTCACACAGTATTGTTTATTACACCCTTAAATAATATATCCATCGAGGGAGATCTTCAATCAATATTTTACTCACGAGTTACTGTAATTAAATATATATTAACAAGTATAAAATTACAGTAAAACTTGTTCAAAGTGGAATCGCATGGGACCAATTTTTTTCTACATTAGACAACATTCCGCATTATAAAAAACAAAATATATTAACCAATCTTAGATTATAGAGCACCGTATATGTCTTTTTATGTACCTTGGATTAATTGTAGTTCCGCTGCCGTTGGAAAGTGAAGTATAGTATATACGAGTGACTTGGACGGTAACGCGCGAAAAAAAACTCCCGTTTCATCAGCGTTAGAGATGTCTCTTAGGCGCGTATCCTGATATTAAAGTATGCAGTTTCGGTTTCCACTCACTAACTACATTTTCGTCCACATCCTTTCATTCCCCGCAAATTTCATTCCACACTACATTGTGTCGTCTTTTAAAACTGCCCACAACCAACTTAAAGATGCCATGAAATCGTTATTATCTAGGGATAGGCTATAGCAACAGCTAGAGCTTGACTCTGGAGCATCGGTCCGGTAATTTGGAGACTTTTTGATCGTGCACTTGTAAAACACTCCCATACCTCATTGATTTCGTCATTTACTTTTTTTATTCTTCATTTGAACATTTACGTGTGTCCATTCATTCATTATTATTTTTTCTTTGTGTTTTAAAATCTCATAAACTTGGTTTTTTTCCACATTTAAATTTAGTCATTATTTCGCGTACTGAGAGTCTGTTTTTCTTTATCTTCAATCACGTTCACTTTTTCGTTTAATGACAATGATACATACGATTTAGCCATCTTTATTCCGTAAATTCAGAACGCTACCTGTGGAAGATACGTACAAAAACGGTCTCAGATCTTCAACTAATTTAAGATTTTACAGTGCACTGGTTATTTGTAAGACAGATGTCACACGCTAAGTATTGCATGTGATAAACGAAACTGAATTTCCAAAAACGGTGTGTGCAGTGAGGCCGAAAGAAAGTTCCAGATACAGGTAGAAAACTCTACTTCACCCGGAGTGGGCGGCAAGAATCATCACTTATTGTTAATTCATCTACCGGGAATTCAATGAAGTGGAAACTAATTTATTTCTCTCTCTATCTTTCCACTTTATAAACATTTTCTTTGATGAATTGTGTAGAAATAACCTTCCGTTTCCGCGTTGTACAGATTCCGTTTTATACAAAATAAATACACGTAAAATTACTATTATTTTGCCGGGACTAATAAATTTGTTCACTTTGAACAGATTTCCGCATTATTCACGTTGCGGATTATACAAGTTTTACTGTATTTACAAAGTCGGTCACATTTCAGTCCACCTCTACAATGTTTGCTTATATAATATTTATGAAGACAATACTCCATCGTAGTAAGTAATTCATGTCTTTAAGAAGCTGATAAAATGAACTTGCTGACACCATCAAGTTCTCGGGTTCATTTTCCAAGTTTGTAACTCTTTAAATGGGCAGTGTAATCTTCATCTTGTGTGATTTGTTGACGAATTTACTTAGGTCTTATATTACTCAATAACTTAATATTCTTACCATCTTGTAGTAATTAATTATGGTTAAAGAAACATAAAAGAAAATATTAGGCCTATATCCTTGTATTTGATCCCGATGGACTAGTGATTATCATGTCAATATCAAGTTCCAACATTCGCGGATTCGAATCCGGCCGGAGTCGACGGATTCTTAAGGGCGTAAAATTCTGAGCATGGTATCTTTCGGAAGGCAAGTAAAGTCGGAAGTCCCATGTCGTAGACATACATCACGTAAAAGAACCTCAAGCTTGAAATAAGAGACCTTTGATCAAACTTGTCTGCCCTTTCACTCCAGCTTTGAATTGTAACGTTAATGTATTTAGTTGTTAAAGAGTGCCGTATTAAATATACATATGATTACCATTTTCTATTTACCAACAAGTTTCATCTACATGCGAAGAACATATGAAAGCACTGCCTTGTAAATTTCAGTCAGGAAATATAAAAAAATATTTTCCTAGATTGAAATCGTCAAAAACGAATAAAACTGTTTATTGAAGGAACACATCCATATCACCTATATTTCACAACCATTATTTCCGCAGTAAGTATTGCACCATAGCTATACAGAAAAAAAATGGAACAAAACAATTTTCTATAGTTTTATGGCAAGCGATTCATTTTTTATTAATAGAGCACCCATAAAGCAAAAACATTAATAAAACATAAGATAAGTTGTAGACCGAGAACAAAAATTGTACTAAGTGCTAAAATCTATGCTCTGAGAAAAACAGAAAAGAAAAAAAAATTCCATATCACAGTTTTTGATAGGCTAAGCGCACTCTTGTGGCTAAAGTTGGAACTACTTGCAGACTGAATATCATATAGCGAGGTTTTCATCGCACTGGCATATGAACATGCAGTAGTTCATATTTAAAATGTAATAATAGATACCTGAGACCTCAATCTTCCTCAACTTTGGATGTAGGATGTGGATTACCTCAACGGTGTTTCGTCATGAATTTTAAAATTATCGATAGTTTATATTTTAGCAATAAAATGAAAATCAATTGTTGTGGCATTTAGCACGGTTTTTATTTTCAGTCTACATTTTATACCTGTGTCGGACTCTTATTATCATTCATAGAAATTAAATATATGAAAATATAATTTACAATTTTAAAATCATAATTGAAGAAAATCTAAAGCATAATGCTCATGAACTTTTTCTTCAAAATTCTGTATTTAGTGAAGAAGAGCTGATGCGTTTTTTTATATAAGTAAGTAAAGTGATCCCACAACAGGCCCGGAGGCCCTTGGGGTAGTAGGAGGTTAAGGCTCCCACTTTTTCTAGACAATCGGCACTTTATGTCAGCCGGGTTGTCAGCCCTGCGTGACGGCCGCCTTTACCCCAGAACAAGCGTCTGGTACTCATTTACGTTAGAGGCTGAGTCGACCCCAGGGCCATAGTGCCGCCAGAGGGTTTGGGTCAGTTTAAAAATCCTGACCCCAACGGGACTTGAACCCTCGACCCTCCAGCTTGTAGCTCAGTGCCTTAACCACTACGCTACGGCGTGCCCCTTTTATATAAGTTAATTGTAAAATTTTAAAATGTCTTCCACAAAATTAACTATAAACATATTTAATAAAAAAGACGTTGACATAGAGCTGATCACTCATAATTCCTATTTAAAATTATATTTCAACGCGTTCCCACATATTTAATTTTATTTATATTGACTTCCAGCCTCAATTTCATACTGTTATTTAATAGCATGTGTGTGTTGCCTTCTAGTATTTCCTCAGTATCTCCTAACTGAACTACATAATCGTAGTTGATTAATAGCGTTTGCCCATTTATTCCTGTAAAGATTTGAATACTTACAATAGCACATAATTGAAGAGCAGAGAGGATAGTGCGTCTCATTCTGAATTTCAAAGTGTCTGAAAACTATTCCATGTCCAGTTTAGAAATATTTGAATAAATGGTGATGAATTTACTTAATTGTGTTGTTAGCTATTGCAAGTAGAATGTGAGTGGTTCAGCAAGTTCTCTTGTGAAAAATTAATATTGAAGGGTTCAATCACTATAAAGAAAATATTGAGCCGTGTGCCAGTATGAAGAGAATTGTTGAATATTTTGTGTGTTTATCCGCCAGTAACGGAAGACAAATCTCGTTAATTATGTGAGCAGTCCGACCTATTTTAACAATAAAAACAAGCATTAACATAACATTATCATACGAAATGTTTAGTGAAAAACATTCTTCACATCTTGTGACCCTGAGAAGATATACTCTTTAAAACAGTACCACACTACTTCAGAGACCTTTTCAGCAAGAAAAAAAAAACCCTATTGTCAAATAATTACATTATTCCAATTCATGTTTTAGTATTTATAAAATCCAATCAAAATAGAAAAAAATCGGAATAATTCGCATAGAACTGAAAATTACATAATTACAAATGGAAATAAAAAATCCTTGTTAAGTCTCGTAAACTGCGATGCGCAGGACATGTAGCACGAATGGGGAATGAAAGACGTACATGGAAGCTTCTTGTAGGAAAATCAGAGGGAAAACGCCCAGTTGGTAGACCAAGAATGAGGTAGGAGAATAACATTATCTATGATTTGAGGGAAGTAGATTATACAGGGAATGATTGGAAAACATTGGCTCAGGATAGGGATGTATGGAGAGCTTATGTCCGCGCGGCCATGAACCTACGAGTTCGATAGTGGCAGTGAGTTAGTTATTTATATTAAAAATCCTTAACGATACCACTTGTGTTAAAAAACTTATTTAAGTCCACAAGTCAAAAAAAAAAAAAGATTTTCGCAAATAACTCCTAAATGGTAAGTATTATCGTAAAAATAATGTGCAATTAGTTTGTACATTATGCGATTGTATCTATAGCATACATGGTTCCCTATGAGCCATCATTCATGAGACATCGCGATTTTAAAATTAGAAATACTAATATGCACTCATAGACGGCCTGTCAAACAAAACTTAACCAACTCACTTGCACAACTATCGAACCCGTAGGTTCATGGTCACGAGAACATACACACTTCTTATATTTCTATCCCGAGCAATTTTTTTCAATCATTCCCTATACAATTTATCTCCCTCAAATAATGTTAGTGTTATTCTCCCACTCATTCTAGGCCTACCTTCTGGGCGCTTTTCTCCGATTATCCTACAAGAAGTTTCCATCCTCCTCTTTCATTCCCCATTCGTGTCATATGTTCTGCCCATTGTAGTTTACGAAACTTAATTGTTCTTATTACATCTGGTTTCCCAGAGAGATCATGTAGGTCACTGTTATGTAATCTTTTCCATTCACCTGTCTATTCATCTGTCTTTGGTCGAAAATTTTTCCTGAAAACTTTATTAGCAAATACTCGTAATATTTCCTTCTCTCTTAAAGTAAGAGTCCATATTTCACATCCATATAAGTGAAAGAATAACGGTTTTATATATTTTCAGTTTAACGCTGTTTTACATAATTTTGGATGGCAGGAGTCCTTGTAATTATGTAATAGCATGCATTTTCAGAATTGAGACAAATATTTTGGATCTGTCATTTATAGTGAATAATGGAGAATTAAAAACACATCTGAAACTTATAGTTAATATAAAACCTTGTTATCATGAATTATGCACATTTAATGTTTAAGTTGGAATGAATATGTGATTTCGAATGCAAGATTAAATACCAACAATCAGGTTAAATAAATAAATAAATAAATAAAGCCTGATATGTCCCTTTAGGGCAAAGGCCTCCCTGTACAGGGGTTAAGCTCTATTTGAGAGTGTCACCCGGCGAGCTACTCCGTGGTGAGAAGTTGACTTGGATGTAGCACTTGGTTTGTATACACTGTCTGTTCTGTGATTAGTTAATACACAGTTGGCTCTCCATCGTTCTCCAGCTTTTCCTGCATCTGGCGACTCTGGACCATTGCGCCCCTGCTCGTTCTTTGAAGATGTCAGCCCATCGTCGTCTTGGTCTTCCGCGCTGTCTCTTGCCTGTGACGGGTCCCACATGGTTGTTTTTATTGTCCACCTGTCGTCCTGTATTCTTGCGACGTGGCCTCCCCACTTCCATTTTTTCCTGATGGCTTGTTGTGCGGGATCAGTCGTTGAGGATATCGCTTGAAGTGTTGTATTCGAGATTCTGTCCTTCAGAGTTATGCCTAAGATTTTCCTCTCCATTTTCCTTTGGCATACTTGGAGTGTGTACTTCAGTTTGGCAGTAAGAGTCCAAGTTTGGCAGCCATATAACAGTGTTGGAAGAACACAGGTTTGTAGTGTTTCCATTTTGAGTTTCCGGTTGAGTGATTTGTCCAGCAGTATAAATTTCAGTGACCAGAACGCCTTCCAGGCGAGAGCTATTCTTCTGCTTATTTCCTTCTCTACTTTCTGATGGAAGGAGAGTAGTTGTCCTAAGTATATGTACTCGCTTGTCGTACTCCTCTTTTGACAGGTTACTAAGTCCAAATATTGAAGGAAAATGAGAAAAAAAAGGAGAATTAAAGATCTTCGGTCGGAGGATTATTGATGTGTGTGTCTGGTAAAGGGGGGGGATTGGAGGCAGCTCGAAATAGATAAAGAAGTTCGGAAGTTACTTGAAGGCTGCGACTCAAAATTTGTTAATTCGTTGATGACGATAGTAATGGTGATGATTACAGAATTAATTTATTTTAAATGTCTAATAATATAAATACAAGTCTATAATAGGCCTATTAGGATAGGTGGATGCGATATCTGTGAAGTATTGGCATTATTATTATTATTATTATTATTATTATTATTATTATTATTATTATTATTATTATTATTATTATTATTAAATTGAAGATGTATAAAGCATCAGGTTCAGATGAGATCCCAGCAGAACTGATAAAATCAGCGGGAGAAAATTGATGGAAAAGATACGCCGGTTGCTTAAATGATTTGGGATAATGACGCTCTTCTAGAAGAACGGAAAGAATCGATTATCATACCAATTTATAAGAAAAGAAATAAAACTGATTGCAACAACTATAGTGGCATCTCATTACTATCAACTTCGTACAAAATTCTAACAAATATATTAGTAAGCAGACTAACTCCTTACATTGATGAAATTTTAGGAGATCATCAATGTGGATTTAGAAGAAACAGGTCTACAACAAATCAGAGTCTTAGCTTTAGACAGATTTTAGAAAAGAAATGGGAATACAACGATACTGTACATCAACTATACGTAGACTTCAAAAAGGCATACGATTCAATTAAGAGGGAGAAGTTATATATTATCCTGCTAGAGTTCGGAATTCCTAAAATGTTAGTTAGACTTATACGAATGTGTCTAAATGGCACAAAGAGTAGGGTGCGTGTAGGCAAACAGTTTTCGGACTACTTTTGAAATCCAGAATGGGTTGAAGCAAGGAGATGCACTATCTCCTCTACTATTTAATTTTGTACTAGAGCATGCCATCAAATCTTTAGAGGATGAAGAAGGCCTACAAATCAATGGTATTAATAAGCTGTTGGTTTATGCTGATGATGTAGTACTATTGGCCGATAGCGAGGAGATACTAAAGGCCAACACGCACACACTATTGAGTAACACTAAGAAATTGGGACTGGAAGTAAATATCAATAAAACTAAATATATGGTCACACATAGAAATACATTATATAATGGAAATGGACAGCTAATGACAAATGAGGGAAATTTTGAGGAAGTGGCTGAATTCAAATACCTAGGAACAATAATCACAAATAGGAATGAGAATGCACAAAGAAATTAAACATAGGCTCAATTCTGGAAATGCGTGCTATTATGCATTACAGAGACTCTTGATGTCCCAACTCCTTTCAAAAAACGTTAAACTGAAAATATATAAAACTATTATTCTACCAGTTATATTATATGGGTGCGAAACATGGACTCTTACTTTAAGGGAGGAAAGGAGATTACGAGTATTTGAGAATAAAGTACTTAGGAAAATTTTTGGACCAAAGAGAGATGAACAGGCAGGTGAATGGAGAAGATTACATAACAATGAACTACATGGTCTTTATATGAAGCCAGATATAATAAGAACAGTTAAGTCTCGTAGACTGCGATGGGCAGGACATGTTGCACGTATGGGGAATGAAAGACGTGCATGGAAGCTTCTTGTAGGAAAACCAGAGGGAAAACGCCCAGTTGGTAGACCAAGAATTAGGTGGGAGAATAACATTAACTATGATTTGAGGGAAGTAGATTATACAGGGAATGATTGGAAAACATTAGCTCAGGATAGGGATATATGGAGAGCTTATGTTCGCGCAGCCATGAACCTACGGGTTCGATAGTGCCAGTGAGTAAGTAAATATTATTATTATTATTATTATTATATTTTATTTAACATACTCTTTGCATGGATGTAGCCTACTGTTATTTATGTATACATATACACAAGTCTATATTACCTATTGCAGAGACTGCATTTCAGATTAGGCGTATTATACAGATACACCCGATAACACGCTATGTATGTGTCTTATACAAATGCAACTAATACATTTTAATGAATAATTGTGAAGAGATGAGTATGGTGAAATGGATCGTGGCGATGAAATTCCAACCCAGAGTTTTCCTTACCAATTGAGTAAAAACCATAACAAGATCAGGTAAATCGGTGCCGGTATTGGGATTATTATGATGAGATATTGGAATACAAGTGAGGCCTACATTGTCTGAGACTACTTATTCGGAACCGCACAAATTAATATGAATTGTAAGAAGGAAACAGTACTTAGTCATAGTTGCAAGATGGAAGACGAATTACCGTTAAAGAAAATAGAAGCTATTGAGTTAAGGGCAAGTTGTAATATTTTTTAACTACAGCTTTGCTTTCTTGAATTTTAAGTAGGACTTAAATGCCAATATATCTTTTCACTTTTAATTGTTACCTCTTGTCTGACATCTGAAATAGTTTTTTCCTATTATTAAATTTAATTTTTGGACAGGAAAACGAGGGCAACTTAGTTGTAGAATACAATTTACTTTGAGTAATATTCTTTTTACTAGCCTATATTATATATTCAAAAGGGTTTCCCTTGTAAAATGGACACCATCTTGAAAGAATTTATTACCAAAACCCAACCATCAAATTAAATGTTTTAGTTTTTTTTTTTAATTTTTCGTCAGTTTTTAATCATTCATCACAAGTTGTCAGAAATATCTGAATGTAACTGAGGCTATTTTCAATAATAATAATTGTAATTAGAAAACGATTACCGCATCCATTTTTTTAAATTTATTTATTTAGCCTGGTGGTGTTAAAGCCACGTGGCCTTCTCTTCCATTCACCAGGACAAACATATGTTAGATCAGAATATAATAATCATAATTCACTCCAATATTAAATACTTACTAAAGGTTTGATCAATTAAATAATATCTATTATATTACGATCTATAGTACAACCAGTTAATGATACTTAAGATTAAGACTAAAACTAATGATAAAATGTATTCAAGCAAGATAAATTAAATTGTTGGTAGACCATCCCTGTCTAATGTATATAAAAAACAAATTAAAATAATGATATATATAAAACTAATTTTACGGTTATATAATATTTAAACTAATGAAAATATTTTTTAATTTTAATAGTATTTTTCATAAATAATGTAATTAATTAGTTGTTAAAAGAACACTATCAGTGAGATGTATAAGTTAGTTTGTTATTAAATAATTATTTAGTTTGTTTTTGAAGGATGTTATAGTTTGACAATCTCTGACAAAGGGCGGAAGGAAATTCCATGTTTCGGCAAATGAGACCGTAAAAGATAATGAATAATACACAGTGTGATGATGAGGGATATAAAAAACAATGTGCTGATTGGATCGAGTGTCAAGATTCGAATAGTCTGAAGAAGCGGCGTGATAAATAATTAGGCGATGATGTGTGAAGTATTTTATAGAGAAGGGATAAGGTATGGACAGTCCTACGATCTCTTAGACGAAGCCACGATAATTGTTCCAGGGATGGTGTAACTTAGTCAAATTTGCGAATACCACAAATAAAACTTGCGCAAGAATTATGAAGATGTTGATGTCTTTGAGTGAAAATAGTATTTAAGTCTGTAAAAAGAGTATTACAATAATCAAAATGGGGTATTGCAAGTGTTTTTACAAACAATTTCCTGAGAGTGAATAGCAAACAATTTCTTACCCGATTTAATGAATGTATTATTGAGAAGACTGTTTTGCATCTATAGTTTATCCGTGTATTCCAATTTAAGTTATCAATAAATACTCCTGGAATTTTTACTGTCTCACTAAAAGGAATTTGAACTCCATTAAGTGACACATGCGAGACTGTGTTTAGGTTAATTGTAGCTATTAGTCTCTGGTGACCCGTAATGATTTATCGTAACTTTCTAGGATTTAATTGCAGTACATATTTAACTATCCAAGTCATCAGTGAGTCAAGATCCTCGTTTATTTTGGCAACAGAGTCATTTAGAGAATATTTGCCTGTGTGGATGTAGATTTGCATATCGTCCGCAAGTAAATTATGTTTGCAATGCTTTAAGGAGTTGGAGATGCCATTTATGTAGATTGAAAAAAAAATCAAAGGTCTAAGCACCGAACCCTGTGGAACTCCAGCTTTATAGAAGGACTAAGAAGAACATAATGTATGATTCCTACAACAGATTCGCTATGTGCACGCGGAGATATTCGTAAATAATGTATCGCTTTCAGAGACATGCAGAATAGTGTAAAACATGAAATGAAAACTTAAAAACAGATAAATCCACATTATTCAAGATGGAAAACTAAAAAATTAACACAAACTTAAATTCAGAAAATTTTATCAATGGTTAATCGTAAGGAATTAATTTATTTTCATAATCATTCCATGACTAATTATATAATTACTATTATAATTTTGGTTTAGTGAGATCACTGTGTTTACTGTGAAAGTTTAAAATTCATTTTTTTTCAGTTAATATTCCATTCCATTGACGCAGTTTAACCTCTCGTCTCATAGGTACTTTTACGTGCCACACGAACCCGGGCCTTACAGTAACACACCTGTCGAGAGAAGGATTTGAACTGTGGATCACACACTCACTTTTTTGATTACATAAGTAAATGGAGGACCTCCCCGAATGAGTGTCAGTTTGTCTATAGGCCTAATATACATAAATAGGTCTATCCATCCATCTATAGTAATTCTACCCGAAGGCAGGTCCTTCACTGCAATCATAGCATTTTCATGCTATGCTTGCAGCTTTACTAGGGAATTGTAGGTGTGGTAGCTTCCCGTTGCTTTCCACACCGTTGAATGATGATGATGATAATGTTAAGGATGATGATGGCGAATGACTTTGGGGACCGTTTGAGCCTTAAAAAAGTTTTCCTGACATTTGTCTTACAGGTGAGGAAAAACCCCGATAAAAACCTCACCCAGAAAAACTGCCCCGACCGGGATCGAACCCGGGCCCGCTGCGTGACAAGGCAGCACGCTACCTCGAGACCACAGCGGTGGACAAATAGGTCTATAGACTAATAGATTAAACATCACAATTAATCATTAAAGTGAATTGTTTAAATGAGACACACGTTTGTTGATAGTATTTTTTGTCATCCCGTGCCGTAGCGCGGTGTCATGTCTTCGCGCAGAACTCCTGGACATGCGGTTATTCGAGTCCTCATGGCAAGAACTTTTTCTCATGGAATTTCGGTCAGTATGGGATCATTGTTCATGCAGCTTACTATTTTACTCTCTCATGTTACAGGCCGATGTGACCTTTGGCCCCCTTGACAAGAGTATTTCACCTTTTACGATCTAAAGCTTCCTGTCTCCAGTTTCTCTTTCCAATTTTCTCTAATATTTTTATCTATTTCGTCAATCCACCTACTTCTTGGGTTGGTCAGCGTCGTGAGGAAATTTGGGTAGCTGCAATAAGTAGCGATTCCAGGTTGTTAATACGGCTAGGGACCATACATGCTGACCACACCACAGTCCTATATTGGCTGCGTGATCGTTCGTCTCTCTACATGACACAAGTGAATGTGAGACCAGCAACCGGGTGGTAGGCCAAGGGGCTTCTAGTCCTGTTGCTGCATGGATTTGGTTAAGTAACTAGAGTTCTCTCTCGCATCCATCATCCGCTAAGCAGTTTATGAACTTATGTAAACATACGGCTTGCAATATCATGCAACGTGTATTTTTATTTTATTTTTTATTTATTTAAGATTTATTTAGCCTGGTGGAGTTAAGGCCATGTGGCCTTCTCTTCCACTCACCAGGACAAACATATATTACATAAGAATATAACAATCTTAATTAACTCTAATATTAAACACCATCAAAATAAAACTCTATATATTTTATCTTAGTTTATTAGTCATATGTTATTTTATTATTATTATTATTATTATTATTATTATTATTATTATTATTATTATTATTATTATTATTATTATTATTATTATTATTATTATTATTATTCATAATTTGTAGGATTTTCATTCTATTTTTCCAAAATCACTCCTCGGAGGAAGACGTACGTATTGGATGTGCATCCACTGTCTATCCGTCTCTTGGCTGGTCTTTCTCTTGTTCTTCTCCCGTCCATTGGTCTATCTTCTTTAGCTCATTTTGCAAGTCGGTTGTCTCCTATTCTTTCTACATGAATTTTCCAATATTTTCGTCTATCTATAATACATTTGATTATGTGTTGAATATGACATTTGTCCCTAATTTCTGTATTGCGTATATTATCAAATAATGTTTTCCCCTGAATAGTTCTTAAGATCTTCATTCCATATGTGCTTATTATTTGTTTAGTTTTTGTTGTATCAGCTCTAGTTTCTGCTCCATATACGATAACTGGTCGAACTATCGTTTTGTATAAGTCATGTTTTATGACTTATTATATACTAGGTTTTTAGGTATTTTTCCCCACCCGTAAGACAAATGGCGGTAAATTTTAAGGCCCAAAACGGTCTCCAAACATCATCTGGCCATCATAATAATCATTATCATATTCGCAATGTGTGTGTGAATGGTGCTTTCGTCTTAATGTTGTGTTGTCTCGGATGAGACCCTGACATTTAGCTTATCGTTTATTCAGGGAGGCTCTACATGTACTGTGTGGTAAAAAAAAGTATATTTGTGATCCATAGTTTTAACGCCCTCTCCCGAGGTGTAAAGCCCGGGTGGCGTGTCGCACGTAAAAATACCTATAAATGTGAGAGATTAAACTGCGTTAATGGAATGCAATGGAACATATGAGTGCCTCAGTGCCATATGTGCCTAACCCACAATTAAAAAAATTATGTTTTTCCCTGTAATTGCACTAGAAATAATCATCTCTGTCAGAGCCGCATCTGCCTATAACATTTTTGTGTTAATTTTAACTCATCCATAATGTTATAGGCAGATGTGGCTCTGACAGAGATGATTATTTCTAGTGCAATTACAGGCGAAATCACATTTTTTAAATATAGGGACAGACGGAATCGCGTTAATCCATTCATGCACGTCACTAATAAGATGACGAGGCATTTGGCTACCTTAAGAGAGTCATAGGCACTGAGGCACTCATATAGCCGACTGGCAGAAAATACAGTGAACATGCAGGATGTTAGTTGTCCGGTAGATTGTTGCTGCTAGCGCGCCAAGGATGGTGGATACTTGATTGGGAATCCTTAAATATCATTCCTTCTCTTTATCTTAGCTTAACCTCTCCCTTTATAGGTACTTTTACATGCCATAAAGCATATATCTGAATTTAATAAACCAATTATCTTCTTGGTGATAAAATCGTAAAACATGCAGTCATTGTACCCATTTCACCAATTAAAAATTAAAAGAGTCAACATGTTTCAACAGCGAAGCTGTCATTTTCAAAACTAAACATTGACTGATTTTTTCTCTTCAAATAAGAAAATAAAGAATAGTTGTTAAACCAATATTTTATATTGTGTTAATAAACATGCCATGCAATATCTATACTCTCCATTTATGAACAGTATAATTACATGAACTGAATAAAACACATGCAATTACCAATTTGTAACCAATGAGTATTAATAAAAAATATTTGTTTCATCAGCGAAGCTGTTATTTTCAAGACTAAATATTGACTAAAGACAAACATGGTAAACGAATAAACATAATACAATTAAAAACAAACTACCTCACATGACATGGAAGAAGATTTGTTTAATTTGGATAATTACATTTTTCTTTAAAAATAGGCCTATGGCTACTATTTTTTTATATAACGCACCGGAGAGAAACAATTCATGAAAAATAAATTCACATAAGTATGTAATTGCTCAATGCTTGTTATCAGTACTGATCATCAATTAATAACCCATTCCATTAATGCAGTTTAACCTCTCACCTTTTAGGTACTTTTACGTCCCATATGTCACCCGGGCCTTACAGTGACACGACCTGTCGGGAGAGGAGTTTTAACTATGGATCACACAGGACATGGAGGGCCTCCCGGAATGAGTGATCAGTGCAATGCCAGGGCCTCCAACAAGACACAATTAAGACGAAACACACCATTCACACACATTCATAGTAAACATGGCGAATATGAGAATGATGATTATGATGGCCAGATGATATTCGGGGACCGGTTGGGCCTTAAAGATTTCTGACATATCAATTAATATAGTATGATCAAATTAGTAGTGTTAGCTCAGAAGGTAGGGTGTGGCCCAATTGATCAGTAGACCCGAGTTCGAATTCCAATAAAGTAGGTTTTTTTTTTTACCTTAAGCTATCTCTAGGTGACATTGTATAATTTATAATAACTACTAGAAGTCCCGGCCACGCGTTGCTGTGGCTAAGGTATACGTTAAAAATTTTAATTAAGTTGTTGTTTTTCAGCCAGATTACTTAAAACTAATACTTACATAATAATATTGAAAATAAAATAAACACTGAACACACTTAAATTATGAAATAATCAATATTTGTAATTCAATTGAAATTCGCGGTTGCAACAAAAAGCTCAGCCATCTGGATCTCTCTTTGTTAAATAATAAACCAATTACCTTACCAAATTATAGCTCGGTACCCAGCTCCGTGTGTCTGAAAGGAATTTGCTGACATAGCTGTTAGTACTATGCGAAGCAGAGAAGTGTACCTCCTCCGCTCCCCGCACTTTCTCCAGCAAACACACAGAACTTGGACCCGAGCTGTCCCTTACACCGCCATCTGTTAGAATCGTATGGAACTCACAGATAGTTATAACTCTTTGTTAAATAATAAACAAATAATTTGCAATAAAAAATAATGCGACTATAAATTTAGTTATAAACTACCCTATGTCTCAAGTTGGATCAAACTGCACACAGTGTGCAAAATTTTATTAAAATCTGTTCAGTAGTTTAGGATTCCATCGCGGACAAACAACGTGACACGAATTTTTTTATATATTAAGATATTAAGCACCAAATACTTAATTTTATTTATTTACTTTATTTTTAACAAAACTTTAATTATCTAAGAAAAAATAACGTATTGTATTTCGTGGGAATATTAAGCCTAGAGTCGTGTTATGTTTTTGAAAAGATTAGCAAATTGAATCTCTTCGTCATCGCCATTTACATTTACAAATCATAGACACGCGTATATTCAGATTCGTTTTATACACAATACGTCATATCATCATCATTATCATCATAATCTTAAGGCACTACAACTTCAAAATTGAATGTTTTGGACTTCTCAATAATCTTGCTCTAGACTCCTCTATCTTCTGCCAATTTCAGATTTGTCACCCTCATCTTCTTCAGATCCTCCCAAACATCATCCTGCCATCTTAACTTAGGTGTACCAACAGCTCTAGTTCCGGCAGGCTTCCATTTATATAACTTTTTAACTAATCTCTGTTGAGCCATTCTTATCAGATGATCAAACCATCCAGTCCTAAGATATCTGATATGATTTATTATATTTTGATTTTTAATTATATTATTTAATTCACTCTTTGTTTTCATTTTCCAAGTTTGGTCTGGTCCTTTATTTGGACCATCATTTTTTCTAAGTATCCTTCTTTCGAAAATTAATGGAACATATAACTTGTTACATACCACAATAACATCATCTGCTGCGTGCAGGATCTAGGGAAACAAATATCTTGAATAAAAATAAACTATAACTTGGCAAATAAATTCTTAATTTGGAAATTGGTCATGATTTTAAGGAACTTAAAAAAATTAATTAGGCTGGCATTACAGCCATCCCCTCATTTGTTATTTAAAAAATCATATCACAGTGCGTTGAAATCCCAACGAACGTGCCAGGCCATCTGAATTTGTTACCTTTCTGGCACCTGTTAGATTTGATAACACGATAACTAACATTTTGCATAAAATTGTGGGTGAAACGAAAATACTATGACACTTTAAAATGTTAACATATTGTTAACAGGTAAGACGCTAGTGTACTTTTAACATGCGTTGATGAAACCGGCCCCATTTTTTCTCACGAGGTTGAATTGATCCCATTCCAGACTAAATATCTTTTTTCCCCTGATTTAATCTCTCTCTTTCTTCTCTCTCCCTCTCTCTCTCTCTCTCTCTTTGTAGGTACTTTTAAGTGCTCCATAGCTTCTGGATTGTACAGGGAAAATTACTTTTAAGGTTGCATCTCAAACAAAATATATTTGACCACAAGAGGAGATGTAGGATTTTTCGAATGAGTGATCAGCTCAATACTGGGGCTACCTACACAATATGAACATTTAAAACGCATCACTCACTCAAACATTTATATTAACAGTAGGAATATGATGTGAGTGACTATGATGTTCTGATAATTCACGGGAACTATATGGGCCTTTAGTTTCCTGGCATTGTCTTTATAAATGAAAGAAAAATTACCTCATCTAATAAACTTGGTCCCGATTTAGGATAAAATTAAAATCCTCTGTATCCAAATCAACTATGTTACTCCTAGATCACAGGTTGGATGAATATAATGAAAAAAATATATGATGTAGCTGGGAATTGAACTTGGACTCTTAGAATTCCTGTCAGGTACGTTCACCGTTAGTACAGTATATTTATCTACATTTGACTTAAGATAACTGTCCATTGTGGGAAGTTGAATGAATGCTCTACATACAGGATATATAATATCTAATTGATACCTCACACAAAACGAACATTTAAGACACATCATTATTCAAACATACATATTAACAGCAGGAATATATCAGTGATTATGATCCCCAAATGATTTACGGGGACTATATGGGCCTTAAGTTTCATGGTATTGGTTACCTAGAAAATATGGTCCCGAGTTAGGCTCGAATTCAAACCACTATGCACGAGGCAACGATGTTACTCCTAGAACATACCGTTGGATGAACATAATATGTATATTATACAGATTGTCCCATCAAACCTCCCACATTTTAATTAATCATAACTAAAATGTAGCACGAATGGGGAATGAAAGACGTACATGGAAGTTTCTTGTAGGAAAACCAGAGGGAAAACACCCAGTTGGTAGACCAAGAATAAGGTGAGAGAATAACATTAACTATGATTTGAGGGAAGTAAATTATACAGGGGATAATTGGAAAGTTTTAGTTCAGGATAGGGATGTATGGAGAGCTTATATCCGTGCGGCCATGAACCTACGGGTTCGATAGTGCCAGTGAATTAGTTAGTTTTTATAAGTAACAAAGTATGCGGAATTATGAAATGAGGCCGGTATTAAACGAAACAGAAACTCAAAGAATTTTCATTGCCACAAATCGCCACACACTAAAACACCTCTATATGTGCACCATTAGTAGCACGAACAATATCAAGTCTGTATTCGATCTCGTGCCACATTCTGTCCAACATATCAATTGGTACTGTTGCAATTGTGTCAAGGGTACGGGTTCGTAAATCATGAAGATCTTGTACTGGAGTCGCAAACACACGGTCTTTTACATACCCCCAGAGGAAGAAGTCCACTGGAGTGATGTCTGGCGAACGTGGTGGCCAGCAAAATGGTCCGCCATGTCCAATATACCTATCTGGGAAGAATTCTTTGAGTGAATTCCAAACATCCAGGTTCCAGTGTGGTGGAGCTCCATCTTGCTGAAATATTACTTGGGGGCTTCTTCTAGTATAAGAGTTTTATCTCCTTAAAAGATTTACAATCTTTCACCTAATCCTCTTGCAGATCAGCTACTTGGTGGTACAAGAACTGTTCCAACATGTCTTGGTATACTGGGCCAGTTATTGACTTCTCATGGAAGAAAAAGGACCTATAATCCTGTTCTTCATCAGGCCGCATCAAACGTTTACTTTTGGGCTATCCCGAATGTGTTCACGGTAGATGCGTGGATTTTGCGTACCCCAGATCCTTACATTGTGCCGATTAACGTTGCCTCGTCAGAAAACAAGACGTTTCCAAGAAATTGAGGGTCCTGGTCAATACGGTCCAGCATTTCAATAGCAAATGCCTGTCGTCGTGGTCTGTCATCTGGCTTTATTTGTTGAACAATTTGCACCTTGTAGGGGTACTAACGAAGCCACTTATGAAGCACTCGATGCACAGTTGACCTCGGCACATTGAACTGCCGGGAAGCTTGGCGAATTGATTTTTGTGGACTTCTCTGAAATCCTGCTCTAATTTCTTCGATCTTTTCTTCTGAAACACGTGTACGAGCATCTCCTGATTCTTTTTTAACGCTTCCAGTAGCCAGAAACTTCTCAAGCTATGCCTTAATGGTCTTCCCATCAGGTGCATTTCTTCCATATTCTCTCCGGCAATTTCTTTGCATTGTAATTATTGACTTCGTCTCTGCATACCAGAAAACAATTTGTTCTCGTTGCTGAGGAGTCGCCATTTTGTTTTATGTCATTATTGCCCAACACGCGACACGTGAATTAATGAAAACAAAAATTCTTTGAGTTTCTCTTTCTTTTAATATCAACCTCATTTAATAATTCCGCATACTTTGAGAGTTATGATTAATTAAAATGTGGGAAGTTTGAATGGGACACGAGTATATATATATATATGAGAAACGTAAACGAGCGCAGAGAGGAATCTCAATAATAATTAAGAAGAAATTCAAGAAATGTATAACTAGTTGGGAGGCCATAAATGAAAATATGATTAAAATGAATATAAATATTTTTGGGGAAAAAGTTACAATTCTAGGAGTGTATGGCATAAGCCAAGATGAATCGCCTACGAAGAAAGATGAGTTCTATGGAAACTTGAATAACGTAATAAACGAAATTGGGAACTCAAGAGAAATTATTATGATGGGAGATTTTAATGGTAGAACTGGCACCCGGATTGGAAGTGAAGTGGTCGGTCCTTTTGGAGAGGAGAAAATTAATGATAACGGCGAAAGACTTAAGGAAATATGTGAGCAGTACTCGTTAAAAATTACAAACGGATTTTATCAACACAAAGACATTCATAAATACACAAGATATCAAGATACTTTACAGCAGAGATCAATAATAGATTATATAATTGTTGGACAAAATACGGATTTGAAAATACAAGATGTTAGAGTGTATAGAGGCCCAACCTGTGGCAGTGATCATTATTTGGTAAATGGAAAAATATTTTTTCCATATTTTAATAAGAGTAACGATACGAAAGAGAAATTGGAGACATCAGAAATTACGCACACACCTCTATATAATACTCAGTTGTTAGAGGACGATAGTATTTTATACCTTTACCGCAAGAGGCTGGACGAAAAGTTAATTGAAAATACATTTGATACTCCTGAAAAACAATATCAGTATATTGTCGAAAATATACATATGGCTGCTAGGGAAGCTTTGGGAGAAAAGGAAATGGAGAATAAGAAAACTTATTTTTGGAACAAGGAGATTAAGAATGATGTAGATGATAAAAAAAAAGTAAATATCTTAAATGGTTAAGTACAAAACATTTGACGGACAAAATGGAGTATAAAAAAGCACAAGCAAAGGTAAGAAAGAAGGTGACAGAAGAAAAGAATAAATATTGGGAAAGAACCTGTCAAAGAATTCAGACTTATATTGGAGGAAAAAGATGTTCAGAGGCATGGAGAACTTTGAAAAATTTAAGAAAGCCAGGACACAATAAAATCAATATTCAGGGAATTTCTTTAAATGAATGGAAATTATATTTTAGCAAGCTATTGACGGAAGATCGTTTGGAATTTTTAAGTGGAATTGCAGAGGAAACTGATGATCAAAACAGAACGAGTATACATTTAGATATTGAGACAGTAGAGATAGCAATTGGAAGTTTAAAAAATGGAACGGCTTGTGGGGAAGAAGGAGTACAGCCAGAATTAATTAAATATGGTACAAGGAAATTATTTGAATTGTTAAGGAGCCTTTTTGAGAGATGCCTAAACGGAGAAGATGTACCAGTAAAATGGAAAATTGGGTTGATATCAGTCATTCATAAGAAAGGAAGAAAGGATGAGTGCAATAATTATAGAGGAATCACCGTAATGAATGTTTTTAGCCGTATATATGGAAAAATAATCAAATACTATTTGGAAGAAAATTATAAACATAAGGAGAATGAAGTACAAGCAGGCTTTAGGTCTGAGAGATCTACAATTGATCACATATTTGTGGTAAAACAATTGATTGAAAAGACGAATAATAACAACCAACAAGTTCATTTCACATTTGTGGATTTAGAAAAGGCATATGACACTGTACCGTTACAAAAGTTGTGGGAAGCATTAGAAGATATGACCATAAACGATACAATTATTAATGCAATAAAAAATTTATATAAAAATGCAGTATCTAAAATTAAAATTGGAAAATGTATATCAGAAGAAATTAAAGTAACAAAAGGCCTTCGTCAAGGTTGTAGGATATCACCAACATTATTTAAGATATTTATACATAAAGCACTGTCAAACTGGAGCAAAAAATGTTCAGGAATGGGAGTACCAATTGGAGATGGATCAACAGATACAATATATACACTGTTATTTGCGGATGACCAGATAATAATTGCTCAAGAATATGAAGACATGGAGTTTATGTTCAGAAAATTATTGGACGAATACGATAACTGGGGTTTGAAAATAAATTTAGAAAAAACATTTTATATGGGATGTGGAGCCGAAACCGAAGATTTGATATTAGAAGATGAAAAGGGGTATATTAGAGGATGTGAAGAATTTGAGTATCTGGGAGTAAAATTAGATAAAGAGGATAAACAAGAAAGTGATATTAAGAACAGAATAAATAAAGGTAGAGCAATAACAGCAATGATGAATGGAGTCTTATGGAACAGACATATAACCAGGAAAAATAAGTTACAAATATATAATTCAATAGTGAGAAGTACTGTCACATATGGAGCTGAAGTTTGGAAATTCAACAAAAACTTAGAACAAAAACTTATGTCGATGGAAATGGATTTCTTGAGGAGAGCAGCAAGATGTTCAAAATTAGACAAAATAAGAAATACTGTCATAAGAGAAAAAATGAATATTGGTTATTCAATAGTAGATTATATACGGTATAAGCAATTAAATTGGTATGGGCACGTACGACGAATGCAAGAAGAAAGATTACCCAGGAAAACATTGGAATGGTGTCCACCTGGAAGAAGGAGGAGAGGAAGACCTCGAAACTCGTGGATGCAGGAAATAAGAACTGGAATGAGAGCAAGGGGACTGGAGGACACGGATTGGATGGAGAGAGACGAGTGGAGAAGAAAAATAAAACTTTAGGCACAGAAAGATGTGTAAACATTAAAATTCTGTATATATATATATATATATATATATATATATATATATTGTGTGTGTGTGTGTGTGTGTGTGTATGGTATAGCCGGGAATTAAACCTGGAGTATTGTAAGTCATGTCAGACAAGTTAACCGTTGGGCTTACGCCACAAAGGAGGTCGTAGATCGTTATTACAGTATATTTATCAAATGTTGCCTTAAGATAATTGTCAATTGTGGGAAGGTAAATAATAAATATTACAGTTAATATGTAATCTAATTGACAATATTATAATTTAGATTTTTTTTAAATTATATTTTTACTTATATTGGCAGTCATGGATGCAGTGAGTTTCTGTACGATAGCCTACTTTACCAACCCCTTGTAACACCACTATATTTATTATGCTTTATTTATTGATGTTATGAAGTAAAGTAAAACTGGGGTGTAGTGTGAAACAGGTCAATAAGAATTGATTATTTTTACGTGTGCACTTACAAGAGCCACTTGTGCTAGTCTATGCGTCATTGTGTGTTCAATCCAGGACTTAACCTATTGCCCATCGTATTGAATTACAAAGAGTTTGGATTCAGAAACTAAGTCCTGTATAGTAACAACTTGATGAATTTATCACTGAAACGTATTTTTACACCATGAGATAGCTTCACAAGAAATAATAATTATGAAAAAATTACTTTTTATCAACAGCAGCTAAAACATACCTCATGTAAACCATCCCAAACTAATTAAACCAAAATTAACCATACTTTATCATAAAGAGGATTTCCTACAGGGTGTTTCGAAAGTGATTAACCGAAATTAAGGGGCGAGCTGTCAGAATGAAGAGAAGCAAAAAACGTACCAGTAATCATGAGTCCCAAAATTAACCAGTTATGAAATATTGAGCTATAAAGTTAGCGGAAACAGATTAGGGGGCAGACCTAGAAGAAGATGACTGGAAAGTACTTAAAAACGGAAGAGGCAATTCGATGCCTAAATCTTGGAGTGAAGAACAAGATGATGATGAAATAATATAATTTTTTACTAGTTGGGGCTCGCTGAATACCAAGTATTAATTCCAACAAAAGCAGTGACAAGTGCGGAAAGAGGGATTCCTGCATATGAGTAAACCTAAGAGTGGATCCCAAAGATTTACAGTTGAGATATCACGCGCTCGTAAATTATATATTCCATGAATAATTAATTTTAAAACAAATGTTTATTGGAACTTTTGTAGTTATTTCTGTCTGCACTTCAAAGCTGTGCTTGATTCATGATTGTTAAATTGAATAAAATTACTGCCTTTCTTGTAATTAGTACTTATAATTCAACGAGTTGCAATCACCAAAAAATGACATCTCGTAATCGGTTAAGTGCCAGATCCATGTACAAGTCTACTAAAATCTACTAAAATGTTTTTACATTTCTTCATTTTTACTTCTCTTACATATTCCATGAATTTTTTACCACCGCTTTTAAACTAGGCCTACCTACACTAATATTTGACACTAATCTAACATGATAGGCCCACACTATTTTAAATTATTCTTGCCAGATCTACCCCTACGATATACTAATATAATCTTCTTACCCAACACAATATATTTGCAATTTCTCTCTCCCTTTAGTGAAATTCGCTATCAGTATAAATCAGAACTGCCGGACAATAGTCTCTTTAAAGCAGAAATTGATAACATTTCTAAAAACTCTACAGTAGTATTTATTTCATATTTATATGATTTTTTTATACCAACAGTTATTTGAGAAATTATAATTTGATTGTACAGTAGGCCTACGTGTATTTATGACTACTGTTTTTTTTAATCTATTGTAGGCTATTTATTTTTAATTTCGCTCTTGAGTTAATAGTATCTAGTGTTAGCTTTAGAAATAATTACAGTTTTGAAACGCATCATTGTATGTTTTTTTAATTTTTTTTTACTGGTTGAGCGGAAGATAAAAAGCTTTATGGCCTTAACTTTTCCAGTTTAAATAAAACTGTTATTATTATTATTACTTTATTGTTATTATTATTATTATTATTATTATTATTATTATTATTAATCTACTGCATACGCTTAACCTACCTTAATGTAATGTTAAATCTATCCCTATACTTAATAAATATACCTTTCTCTGACTAAACTTAAAAGAAAAATAAATAATAGTTTTAAAAAACTAAAAAAACACGCTTTATTAGAAAACCGAACTAAAAAATTGAAAAATAATTTTAATTTCCAACACGCTTGGGATAAATAATTTTACCATAAAAAACGTGGGGTGCTGTTTACCAATTAATATATCTGATAATAAACAGATATTGGTAAAAGTAAAGTCTCTAAGAAGAAAATGTAAAAATCATAAAAAGCACCCTACGCTTTTGATGGTAAAATTATTTATCCCAAGCGTGTTGGAAATTAAAATTATTTTTCAAATTTTTAGTTCGGTTTTCTAATAAAGCGTGTTTTTTTTTAAGTTTTTTTAAAACTATTATTTATTTTTTAGTTTTAATATTTTACAGAATAAGATAAAAATGTCAATATTTTTAAATTCGATACTATTGTAGTATGAGCTAAAAGTAATACTCTTCTAAAAAAAAAAAGCCTCCCAGCCGGATTTGAACCAGCGACCTACAGATTACTGAAATTATATGCCATTAGAGTTCACTGCTCTACCAACTGAGCTATTACAACGATTGACTAACAAGTCGACAAGTCAGCAACCTATTATACCAGTTTTCAGTTGTTTGATTTTCTGATGATTCTGGCCAGGATTTTATAAACAAATATGAAATTATTGTATTGTCACGGATCCTTTACAAGTACACAAAGTTTCAAGTCGATCCAATGTTTCTAAGTGGGTGAAAATCGTGTTCAAAAATTCCGTTACATAGATACAAAGATACTTTTTTATTTTCTGATGATTCTGGCCAGGATTTTTATAAAATAAATATGAATTGATTGTATTGTCACGAGTCCTTTACACGTATACAAAGTTTCAAGTCGATCCAATGTTTCTAAATGGCTGAAAATCGTGTTAAAAAATTCCGTTACATAGCTACAAAGACACTTTTTTTTTTTAATTTTCTGATGATTCTGGCCATGATTTTAGAAACAAAATATGAAATTATTGTATTGTCACGGGTCTTTTACAAGTATACAAAGTTTCAAGTCGATCCAATGATTTTAAGTGGGCGAAAATCGCGTTAAAAGATTCAGTTACGTAGATAGATACAGGTCAAGTTAATATAAAGCGTGTAAAAAACACCATAGCGCCGCCAATCCTAAAAAGGCTCTGTCCTATTAATCAGCCACTGGACTCACATCGACATGCCAAGACCGTCAGCCGTTAGAGCTGGTTTTCTTAACCAAAAGTTGTTACTTATCGCAGCTACTCAAATTCCTCACGTTGCTGAATGGGGCGGTAAAATAGCTTGTATAACTAACTAACTCACTGGCACTATCGAACCCGTAGGTTCATGGCCGCGCGGACATAACTTCTCCATACATCCCTATCCTGAGCCAATGTTTTCCAATCATTCTCTGTATAACCTACTTCCCTCAAATCATAGTTAATGTAATTCTCACACCTCATTCTTGGTCTACCAACTGGGCGTTTTCCCTCTGGTTTTCCTACAAGAAGCTTCCATGCACGTCTTTCATTCCCCATTCGTGCCACATGTCCTGCCCATCGCAGTCTACGAGACTTAACTGTTCTTATTATATCTGGCTTCCTATAAAGACCATGTAGTTCATTGTTATGTAGTCTTCTCCATTCACCTGTCTGTTCATCTCTCTTTGGTCCAAAAATTTTCCTAAGTACTTTATTCTCAAATACTCATAATCTCCTTTCCTCCCTTAAAGTAAGAGTCCATGTTTCGCATCCATATAATATAACTGGTAGAATAATAGTTTTATATATTTTCAGTTTAACATTTTTTGAAAGGAGTTGGGACGTCAAGAGTCTCTGTAATGCATAATAGCACGCATTTCCAGAATTGAGCCTATGTTTAATTTCTTTGTGCATCTCATTCCTATTTGTGATTATTGTTCCTAGGTATTTGAATTCAGCCACTTCCTCAAAATTTCCCTCATTTGTCATTAGCTGTCCATTTCCATTATATAATGTATTTCTATGTGTGACCATATATTTAGTTATATTGATATTTAATTCCAGCCCCAATTTCTTAGTGTTACTCAGTAGTGTGTGCGTGTTGGCATTTAGTATCTCCTCGCTATCGCCCAATAGTACTACATCATCAGCATAAACTAACAGCTTATTAATACCATTGAGTTGTAGACCTTCTTCATCCTCTAAAGATTTGATGGTATGCTCTAGTAGAAAATTAAATAGTAGAGGAGATAATGTATAAGATATTAATCAATTGGGGGAACCGTGGCGCTTCTTTTACCCGTCATATGACTGAATTGTGTATGGAACTGTCATCAATAGAAACATTGTTCTTAGACAACATCGTATTTTACGGGAAATAAAACTGAACACAAGGTAAAATGGTACCAATAATTATGAACTTCCATTTCTTACTTATCACAAAAATTATATATGGGACTACCTTATCAGACGTTTACGCTTTTTCCAAGATGTCGGCAGATAACCCTTATTTAAAAGCACGATTTCATTATGAGCTGAATTTATGCTCCATACTGACTCACCTGTAAATTCTGCTGTTATTTCCACCACATGATTAATGGATAATGTAGGATATTTTCACTAAATTGTTTGAAAAAATCAAAATAATTTGTTTCTCTCCGCTTTTTCAAATTACATCTTTTCCAAAGTTTTAAGATATTTTACAGAAAGCGGGCATATTGAAACAACAGAAATTCCCAACGCATTCTGCAATTGCGCGTGCGTAAGAATATAACAATGCTTATTTAATGTACTAAAATTGTAATTAACTTATATAGCCCATTTTAAGAATCTCCCATATAACTTATATAGACATGTGGTAGATAATATATATTTTTATTTCCTTTATTTTGAGTGTTAGAGAACGTACTACATTTTCTTAAACGCTTTAAGGTAAAATCATTATTCGACCAATGAAAATGCAGTCTTACATCTGGTTTGTTTACATTACAACTGGAACTTAGCTCGGAAGAGGTATAGTAAATTTCCTCATTTATGGAAACAAAAACCAGAGTACATACCTTTAACTCTCCTCCAAGAAATAATGCTTTACACCTTAATTTATTCCATATCCGCTCAACTCTAGGGTAACAGAGTGGAACCCTTGAAAGAGGTAGTCCACTCCAGGGAGTAGGCGCCCCTGCCCTTTTGTGAGCTCCAGGTCCTACTCGCCCAGTGGGTAGTACCTAGGTAGGGCCCGTCCACAGGGTTACGTGGGGAGAAGAGAAGTCCCCAAAGCCGTAGTGAAGACAACTTCTGTAGGAGACGAACACTCCGAAATTGCAGTTCCCTGCCCTCCAGAAAGAGGGGTTTGGCTAGAGGCTGGTAACCTCTACTAGTAAAAAATAACTTACTCATAAACTTCAGCAGAAGAAAATCCGGATAAAATGGAAGCAGCACATAGACAGAATGAATGAAGATAGATATCCAAAACAAATAACAAAATACAAACCTAGAGGCACCCGAGATGTGGGCAGACCTAGAAAGAGATGGGCTGAAGTCGGAACGGGTCAACAGACCTAATCCATGAATGCAGATGATGATGATGATCCGCTCAACTCTAACCAAACCCTTCTCTAGTATGAAGTACTATTATTCCTCGCGTCCCTGTCGATGTTGGTCTTCCTATATTATTCTTTCTATCGGAATATTTCCCTGACAAGAAAATAATTTATTTGAGTAAATTGCTAATCCTAATTCCATTGTAAGAAAGAAATTAACAATACGTATTTTTTAATGAGTCCCGCAAACTTTTATTGGTAGGGTAGTTTTGGTTTTTACAAATTTCAACCGGTTAACACAAGCTGTGGTTAATTAAATTTAAAATAACCTCCAGTCTTTTGAGTGTGAAGGCTAACAACAGGTATGTCTACGTCATCACCGTAGCGTCATCGCGTGTTGAGGTTACCTGAAGCAAGTTGAAAGCAGAGCCCAGCAGTTGAGCGGTGGCAGTTGGACGGGTGTAAGCGTGCGTGGTAATAATGTCTAAAGACTTTAACGGTACTGAAAGCAATGTGTTTGTTGGTAACTACAGGCCTCCTGAAAGAAGTACCTCGGAGAAAATTAAACACTTCTTGTACAATGAAGATAGAGGAGCTGTTATGGGCAGAACGGGGCCCAACTGGGGTAAGTATTCAACTCGTTTCACAAAACGTTGCAACTTAGCGTTGGCTTACCTAAGCAGGGAGTGCCTCAAGTTGTTTATTTTACAATCTGCATGCTAATTGTTTGTACCAATGATGGACAACACAGGAACTGTTATAAAACATTAGTAGGATCTTAACATTACTTTACTTGGAAAATAACCAATATTGAAGAAATCATTTGCCATATAATCAAGCTTTATCATTAATTTAATGGATATAACTTGACAAAAACCTTGTAAGTTTACATGTTTATATATGTCATTCACTCTAACTCACTGGCACTATTGAACCCGGAGGTTCATTATATATGACACACAATATAGCATTAAATACTCCACACGGATATATAGGATCTCTTGTTTATGTTATTGGGAGGGGCAGGTCCCTTCATCTTTACCGAAATGACGTTTACAGTTAATAATAAAACAGCTTTATATTGAGGGTTGGAAAAATAGGTGAAAACAGAAACTTGCATACTAACAACACACACACACACACACACACATATATATATATATATATAGAGAGAGAGAGAGAGAGAGGGGGGGGGAGGGAGATAGAGATTGCTATATTGTTAATGAAATAATATGAGGAGTGAAACCTTACAGGAAAGTGAAGTCCATGGTTACAAATGTATGGTTTTGGTTGGATCATTTATGTTTATGCTAAGAATTCGGATGGGACCCCTCCCACTAAGAAATTCTGTATACGACAGTTGTAACCATTGTGTGGAAAGTGCGTAGTGGTACATTTTCAAGGCTTGTTTTGTATGGAGGTCACTGACATAACTCGGCATAAGTAAAATACAGTAGTTTTGTGTTAGTCTGGATTTTAAAACATTTTCTTGTTCGGCTCGAAATACGAGCTCTGCATTCTTGTCGTGTTAATCATACTTCAGACGGAAGGAATGGGAAGGGCGTTCTTCCTTCACGTGCATGGTGAAAATGGCGGTCTTTTTTAAATTTGTTTACTTTACATGCGCACTTCTACTAAATTACCCTAGCTTTAAAATTATTGGTTAAGTTCAAAATCTCTAATTCGTATTTTTTACATTTAAAAAATTAGCTCTAAAATCTCTCATAACTAACTCACTGGCACCCGTAGACACATGGCCGCGCGGACATACGCTCTCCATACATCCTTATTCTGAGCTAATGTTTTCATATCATCCCCTGTATAATCTACTTCCTTCAAATCATGGAAAATGTTATTCTCCCACCTCATTCTTAGTCTACCAACTGGGCGTTTTCCTTCCATTTTTTCTACAAGAAGCTTCCATATTCCTCTTTCATTCCTCATTCACGCCACATGTCCTGCCCAATGCAGTATACAAGACATAACTGTTATAATATCTGATTTTCTGTAAAGATCATGTAGCTCACTGTTTAGTAGTTTCTCCATTCGCCTGTCTATTCATCTCTTTTTGCTAAAAAAAATTCCTAACAACTTTATTCTCAAATACTCGTAATCTTTTCTTCTGCCTTAAAGTATGAGTCCATGTTTCGCATCCACATAATATAACTGGAAGAATAACAGTTTTGTATATTTTTAATTTAATATTTTTTGAGAGTAGTTGGGACGACAAGAATCCCTGTAATGTGTAGGTAGGTAGACCTAATAGCACGCATTTCCTGAATTGAACCTATGTTTAATCTTATTATTATGCATAGCATACCTATTTGTAATTATTGTTCCTAGGTATTTGAATTCAGCCACTTCTTCAACATTTCCTCGTTGTCATTAACTGTCCATTTCCATTACACAATGTATTTCTAAGTGTGAACATATATTTAGTTTCATTGATGTTTAATTCCAGTCCCATTCTTAATGTTACTCAATAGAGTATGCATATTGGTCCTTAGTATCTCCTCTCGCTATCGCCTAATAATATTACAATATCAGCAAAAGCTGATCCTCCTTCGGACTGAAAAACCCCTCCAAATTATTTAGAAATTTCCTCCGTTGCTAGGTAGTTCAGGGAACGAAAATTTTGTTCAGTGCTTAAACTGAGTCTGTTAAAAATACCAGTAAAGTTCATCAATAATATCTTTATATAGTCCCTTAAAAAAAATCAATTCTTTCTAGTTCACCAAAATTCACACATATAAAAAAAAAATGTTACCGGTGTATAGATGTTATGTTTAAACAGAACATTAACATAGACTGTGTATGTAAAAGAATGAATCAATGAGGAAGTTGCCGACAACAAACATAAACTAAGTAAACAAAACTTAAATGGAGTCAGAATGTGAAAAAAAAAATCTTAATTAAACATAGAAAAAAACGGTGTTAAAGATACAAACATGAAGAAAAAATTTGGTAAACATTAATGGTCTTCAGTTCAATATCCCTTCTTGCAAAGCATTAGATTAGATCATGTTTAGATTAAATAGGATGCCGATTGCCAGATAGGTTTGTCAAATCGTTCTTTCCTCCACGTTTTCAGAAATATTGGGAATAAAGAATGCAATTAATTAAAACATAGTTTTGCTAAAAATATATAATTCTATACAATGCATAAATAATCAATGAACCGTATATGTAATATGTAATAACGAAATTGTTATACCAACAATAGGTAAAAGAACATTATTTAGAATTGTAGCCGTGGAGTAAGTTAATAGTTATCGTCGGAAGACTGTCCTTATTCAAATTTACACACAGCATTTTCGAAGAACTGTACATAATGGATTAAGCGTCAAAACAATATCAATTGCAATGTTAAGAGAATCGCTGACGATTTTACAATATTTTTTGTTAATCAT
Source organism: Diploptera punctata (assembly GCA_030220185.1). NCBI lineage: Eukaryota > Metazoa > Arthropoda > Insecta > Blattodea > Blaberidae > Diploptera > Diploptera punctata. The sequence goes on along the minus strand of JASPKZ010006461.1, from coordinate 192,425 downwards.
AGAAATGTTATTGCATTTAAAAACATATCACTTTTATCTCAAACTTTTCTAACATAACTATGGAAATAACATTTATATGCAATAAAAGTTAAGATTGTACATATTATTATTTACGATTTGTATGTGGAACTTCTCATTATACTATGTTGAAATATTAACTTTAGCACATAAAAATTCTATCTTAATCATAAGCAATACATACTTATTCTGGATCGCAGACTATTCTTTTTGCTAGATATTTTTAGGTAAAGAGAATCATGTTAATTAAATTCGTCGCTTCTTAAGGCATGAATGTCTAGATACTGCAGTTGTAGCAAACGTGAATATCTAATAGAAAAAAGAAATATAAGTTTTAACAGACTGTACATGATTGCATTGCCAGTTCATTGAATTAGCTAACCTACGCTTGTTACGGTCAGTCGTGGGATGAAATGATAATTGAAACAATTGAGTCGGTGTGTCATATCTACTTAGTATTAGGGAACCCTTAGATTCATTAGAGTCCATTCATAATATCGCGGTTTAAAATTATCCTGAATATGTTTTCTCTAATATTATAATCACTTTCTCCGTGTAACATATTCGGAAGATATGTTATTTGTTCATTCCTCTTGTGTATTTAACAGTTATAAGCCAAAACTATTTTTATCTTTGACTTTCTAGTTAAAATTATGTATCAATTCAAGTTTATTCCATATCTGCTAGACCTATATGTTCTGACGATCAAAATTCGGTGCTGTACATCCAAGATTCCAGGTTTTGTTAAACCAACATTTCAATGGGTATATTTATTAGAGATTGTCTCGTTTAGATACACTTCTTAAACTGAAAATTACTTTAAAATAAGTTTTATTCGCATAATATTTTTGTTTAATAATAATAATAATAATAACAATAATAATAATAATAGTAATAATAATAATAATAATAATAATAATAATAATAATAATCCCTCGGGGCAATCCAAGTCGAGAGGTAAGATTATTATTATTTATTATTATTATTATTATTATTATTATTATTATTATTATTATTATTATTATTATTATTATTATTATTATTATACTAGTGGTTTTGCTCCTTGCCTCTGGTCCCGAGGGTCGCGAGTTCAAACCCGGCCGGGGTCGATGGATATTTTTTAGGATGGAAATATCCAAGGAGCAAGTCCTCCGGGAGGGACTTTAAGCCGTGGGTCCCGAGTCTGAAGATTTTCAGGCTCGTAAAAGATCCTTAAGCCTGAATGAAAGGCCTCTACGCAAAATTTACCGAATTTTCCCGTCCTGGTACTACCTTGGTTTCCTAGATGTCAGTATGAGGCGGAACGCTGACCACGGACCACTCAAATGACATCTATATGAAAACAAATGTAATTAAATTAGTATGGTTCAAATTCTCCCTTGTAGGGGGAGAGCGCCTAAATCTCTGTTAAGGGAAACATGGGCTTACAAGATAAAAGTTACAAGAAGATTATTATTATTGTTATTATTTATTATTATCCGAAATTTATAAATTGTATTTCACCTAAGGTAAATTAGGGTTATAGTTTGTGTCAAGCTTGTGGTTCATTACATAATTTTACCTAAAACTAAAGATTTTTACCAACTTTATTTATAAACATTTAAAAAATTGTACTTCTTCTCTGTCAAAAGCACTTCTGTAATGGGTGGTTCACTTAAACAGACGGCGTTATTTAGAAGACAGGTGATTTCGAACCTTTCGTTCCGGAATAGGGGACAACCAAAGACAGGTAATACGTATGTTCAACACTCTGGTTGCTACCACATTTTCAACTTGCATTCTCTCTTATGTTGAATCTCCGGAGGTATTGGACAAATTTTCCGTGTCCAGTGAGGAATTGTGTTAGTATGAGGGATAAGATGAGATTAAACCTCTTTTATCGAAGATCTGTGAAATATGTACAAGGTTGCCAGCCGACCAGATATATCATACAATCACTGGGACAGATACCGTAAAATGAAATGCATGAATTTGTAGAGGTGGCAGAATTATTTTTTTTGGCAGGGGAAAACGAGAGAAACCTGAGAAAATTGTATCCTGCCTACAATTCGTACACCTTGAATCTGGCTTGCATGGATACGAATCTTCATTCTCTTCATTGCATTAGTGTGTCCCGTTCTCCTCAGCATATATTTCACGTCATTTTGAGAACTTTATAAATTAACTTACGAGATTGCACATGTATCTGTTACTTCATGCCATAGAATTGTAGACATATATACATTACGAACATAACGGCAAATGTATTAATAACTACAACTGAACTAACTATCAAACTCTAGGTTTATGGCCCCGCGCGCACACATCCCGATCCTGAGATAATGTTTTCTAATCATCCCCTGTATAATCTACTTTACTCAAATCGTGGTTAATATTATTCTCCCACCTAATTCTCACCAACTGGACGTTTTCCCTCTGGTTTTTCTATAAGAAGCTTCCATATCCCTCTTCCATTGCACATTCGTGCCATATAACCTGCCTATCGAAGTATACGATACTTAACTGTTCTTATAATTAATTACTAGGTAATTTATATTTCCATATGTATTTTGTTTTATACATAAATTAAAATGATGTTAAGAATGGAAACAAGAGATCGCCGAAACAACCATATCAATGGCAACCGACCAGAAAGAAGAAAAGAGGAAAACCGAAGTACATGAAGGACAGCATGAGAATAGTAATGCAAACAAGAGGGTTAACCATTGAAGATGCTCAAAATCGTAGGATTTGGACGTTTGACAGGGGAAGACGGCAGCAGCTGTAAAAACCCGAAGATAGATACACACAAATCTTACTTCCATGAGCAGTATAAGGTCAGTACCACAAGTTTTGTTATCAATATTATTTTAGAAACTTTCAAAAATAAAACAAAATAGATACGCAAGAAAAGGTGTTATTTAGAAAAATAATAAAGAAAACAAAAATGCAGTATGAATGAGTGCATTCAATGAATAAATGAACGGATATCAACATGAATTCAGGAATTAAATAACCATGTCTTAAGAATGGGTGAAGGCAGGATATCAAAAGTCGTACAATTCCAACTGGCAGGAGATTCCCCGGAAGACCACGACGAAGATGGAAAAACTCGCTTCCCAACAGGCTAGGATTAAGATCCATCCATAGTAATTCTGCCCGAAGGCAGGTCCTTCACTGCAATCATAGCATTTTTCATGCTATGCTTGCACTTTACTAGGGAATTGTAGGTGTGGTAGCTTCCCGTTGCTTTCCACACCGGTGAAGGATGATGATGATGGCCACATGATTTCGGGGACCGTTTGGGCCTTAAAGTTTTCCTGACATTTGTCTTACAGGTGAGGAAAAACCCCGATAAAAACCTCACCCAGACAAACTGCCCCGACCGGGGATCGAACCCGGGCCCGCTGCGTGACAAGGCAGCACGCTACCTGGAGACCACAGCGGTGGACAGGATTAAGATAAGGTGACTTATAGAGACCAATCTTAGATACATTTTAGTGTATAGATGCATTTATTAGTAAAATTTGGTTTAATCATGAACCCTTCAATTAGATGGATGAAGAATGTTCCCAGATCTGTGTTTAATGAATATCAATGTATCCATTAAAACAATTTAAATATAAAAGTTAATGTAGCAAATCACCAATAGACCACAGCCGAAATTGAAGAGACTGCTATTATCTGAAACATATTACTCGTAGTGTAAATTAAACCGAAAATATTTAGTTAGTAATAAGGGAGAAGAGAAGTTGCAAATAAATAATTTATTAAGAAATAATCTGCCTTTTTTCAATCAATATTAACTTTAAGATAATATATATCTCTATAATTTCCGGCCAATGATAACTGATTATTCTTTAAAAGCTGTTCTGTTCTTAATTCTTAACTTTAATTAAATTCCTAATTAAGATCTAAAGCCTTCCCACTTCTTGTTTAATTTTAATACTCGATGAGAATCAAATATAATTTGATTAACTCTGATATATTTATCTGAGTCCTTAGGTTTCTTATTTCAAATTACTTTTCTGAAACTATTATACAGGGCTATTCTGAAAGAAGGAACAGACTTCAAACATTTATTTCTTCTAAAATACAAAAAAAAAAAAAAAAAAAGCAGAAACATAATTCCAACGTTCCTGGAAAGATAAAAGTTTGGAGTTCTGATCACGGTCGTATTGGCACTGTTGCTTGTTATGTTGATTGTATCAAAATGGCGACACAACAGGAAGTTGGATTGGAAGAGGAGGAGCAGAAGATCAATTTCATCGCCGGTGGCCTCCCAGGTCACCAGACCTAACCCTGTGTGATTTTTATCTGTGGGGATACATAAAAGACCGTATTTTTATCCCCACTATGCCGGACACTCCTGAAAATCTGCGACGTCGAATTGTTGAAGCTGTGAATTCGATAACTAGAAACCAGCTGATTCGTTGTGGCAAGAAATGAGCCACTGTTTTGATATTAGTCGTATAACTAATGGTGCTCATATTGAATGCATAAAATAGTGAAATTTGAACTTTTTTGTTTCTAGGAACGTTGGAATTGTTTCAATTTTTTTGTAGTTTGGAATAAATAAACGTTTGAAGTCTGTTCCTTCTTTCTGAATAGCCCTGTATATTCTATAATCAAGAAATGCATTCCGTTTAATCAATTTACGCTCGGTATATTTTAAAATATACCGGATATGATTACGACAAATTCTAGTGCCTGACGTTAATAATCTTCATACAACCACCCTCTGACCTCATTCACTCATGTGGAAATATGTACCACCTGTTTCATAGCACTTTATTTTAACTTCTGCAAAGGATTAAGCCTATAAAATATATTGTGTGAAATTACATACTAACATAAGATAAAAAAAAATACACCATCCCGTCTCTGAAATTTCTTGAATCCATATGAACGATTGCCCAACTCATTACCAGTTCATAAATATGCATAGGCCTGCTGGATCCTTTCTTAGACAATATCTAATCAAGTTCTAGACTTTTTTTCTGATTTATATGTTTGTTTGAATCTTTCGTTAGTAATCTATATTGTGTACTTAGTGTTATCTAGTTAAAACTTGTTCATCATTTGTATACAGGTACTCCTAGACCTTCTCTTCAGATGGATTTTATTATTATTATTATTATTATTATTATTATTATTATTATTATTATTATTATTATAACTCCACCATTGCCGGTCCCAAGTCCAGATGAGAAAGGAGGAGGGGAGGAGTAACACCTCGTTAAAAAAAAACCTTGGTTCAGCTCGCCCGGCTGATAGTACCTTGTAAGGGTCCCTAGCCAGGACCCGGACTTTTTAAGAAGATCGGCAAGAATATCAAAATTAGATAAAATCAAAAATAATACGATAAGAGAAATAATGAATGTAGAAAAGGATATTGTGCAAGAGATTGAAGAAATCCAACTAAGATGGTATGGACATGTAATGAGAAAAATGGACACAGAAACAAACAAAAAGTATTGAAATGGATACCTCCTGGAAAAGGGAAACGTGGTAGACCAAAACCAACGTAGATAAAGGGAATTCAAGACAACATGAAGAAGAGAAATATGATAGAAGCAGACACGCAAGACCGGGAAGTGTGGAAGAAAAAAATTGTATGTTTTGGTTGAGAATACCTGTGTAAATAACAGAAACAATCCTGAAAAAAATAATAATAATTATAATATTATTATCATATATGCTTTGCTGCATAAGTTCTATACATTTTTTATGATTAGCAAATAGATAATTTCAGTATTTACATTACAGTATTAAATATTACTTTCACGTGCCATATGAAAAGTAATTATGTACGCCCCAAGTATATGTGTGTGTATGCATATATATATAATACTTCCTAGGCGAGTTGTATTATTTCCCTGGTCGCATGTGACCCTTCGGCCATTTAACTTCAAATCTCCACAGCACCCTCGACCAAAATCCATATTACCAAGGTTGATTGAGGACACTGCCCCTTAGGAAGTCTGAAGCCTGTCTAAATAGTCACGAGGTTCGATCAGGCAAATATCTTGAAATACTCTATTTTAAAAGCAGAAATGTAGATTGTATGGTTGAGAATGTCCAAGTACATGCTATAAGGATTTTGAAGGATGTGATTGTATTAAAATTAATAAAAATGGAGAAAAATGATAGATGAAGGAGCGATATAGTATAAATAAAGCACGTCTCTCTTTAAAATTGTGAAAGGCCGTATATAAAGCATCGTATTGGTCTGTCCTGGATTTGAACTAGAAATTCCAAGAATATATCATAGGCTCTCATATTCCTGATTTCACTAAAAGAGAAACAGCGTATTTTCAAGTTAATATTAGATTTACCTAGAATTTAAATTAGAAAGAATATACTAATATAGGATCCAAATCGAAAGTGAAGAAATGTCAAACTTTTTTTATGGAATCTTTCAGCAAAGAGGCGTCCAGTAACAGTCCAAGAGAGATGTGAGGGATTCAGAGCAAAAATAGACCAAGTTCATATTTTATTCCTTTGAGAAAAAATTGATATAAAGTTAAAGTAGACATTTAATTGCAGATGAAGAATTAAATATTTTTTACAGTGAAAAAGAACAAATATGATACATGGTTCACCACTGCACTGAAGAATGATTGATATTTTAAATCCACATACATGCATAATTTAGATTTCCAGTTTTTGGACTTGGTCACTTTTGCTCTGAACCTCTCACATCAACATGACATAAAGATAATGTCAAGTTATAAGTTAAACCCTCTACTTGTGTATCGCCTAATGCCAGATCTAGGGATAAGATGAAGCCCCTACTATTGAAGATCTGCCAAGGCTTGTTGCACCATCAGACGGGCGAATGACATGTGATGGAACGAAATGGATGACATAAGTTTGGAGTGGTGGAATGGCAGGGAAAACGGGAGAAACCCCGAGAAAAACCTGCCCTGGCTCCGATTTATCTACCATGAACTTCACTAGGAGTGTCACTCACTCACTGTCTCTATCGAACCGGTAGGTTCATGGCCGAACGGACATAAGCTCTCCATACATCCCTATCCTGAGCTAATGTTTTCCAATCATCCCTGTATAATCTACTTCCCTCGAATCGTGGTTAATGTTATTCTGCCACCTCATTCTTGATCTACCAATTGGGCGTTTTCCCTCTGGTTTTCGTATAACTCATCCTTGATTTTGACATCATTTTCTTTAATGGGACCATGTACATTTACGATTACAAAATCATATTTACTCTTCTTCATCATCATCAACAACAAGGATCAAGCCCAATGGGCTGTTCCGATCTCATTATAGTTCGAATTGGTCCTTCCATCTCTTCAATGGTCTTCCCAACAATCTTCTCCCTTTTGGTTTATAATTATACATTCTTCTGGGTATGCGCTGTTCATTCATTCGTAATACGTGCTGAAGATAAGCATTTCGATAATATTCTATTTTTTCACAGAGATTAAATATATTAAGTTCTGTTCTTATAGCTTCGTTTTTCTTTTCATCGGTCCTTTGGTATCCTGCTATTGCTCTCAACATCTTCATTTCTGCAGCCTCTATTTGTTTACTATCTGCCTTTGTTAATGTCCAGGTTTCACATCCATAGATAAGAGATGGAACTGCCAATACTTTGTAAAATTTTAAAATAGTTTATTTTCTAGTTTTATTCAATAAAGTACGTTTAATTGTGCCACATAGATAATTGAATCGTTGTATTTTAGTGTGTTTATCTAAATTTCTGTCATTACCTAAATGACATCCCAAATAATTAAAATTCTGAACTTGGTCTATAATTACATTGTTTATCACTATTTTTGTTCTTATTGCACATTTTCCTTTCAGAGCTAATATTTTTGTTTTAGATGTAGATATTCTTAAATTGTATTTTAGAGAGATATTATTTAAAGTATAAAGGAATTGTTGTAAAGCATTTTCTGATGCTGTCGTTATTACTTGATCGTCTGCAAAAAGCAGAGTTGTCAATACACTATTTATATTAATTTGTTCTTGCCATTCATTTATGACATGGTCCAAGTAAAAATTAAATAATACTGGTGACAACGGACACCCTTGTTTTACTCCCTGGTTTATTTATATTTTTTGTTTACAAATTTTATCTCCGCTGTCTATTTTAAAATGTGTTTCTATAATAAACTCTGAATGGCTCTTATAAGGTGTTGAGGAATTCCTTTCATTTCTAATATGTTCCATAAATTATTTCTACTTACACTTTGAAATGCTTTAGTATAATCAACAAAAGCTATATACGTGGGTAAATAAATTCTTTTCTTTTTTCTATCAATTGGACCATTGTAAAAAACGCAATCTATAGTTGACCTACCCTTTCTAAATCCATTTTGTTCCTCACATAATATTGTTTCAGCTATTTTATTTATTTTATATGATAAAATTTTTGCATATTTACTCTTTAGAGTTATAGGTATATGATATTCTATCGCTGACAAACTTTATCTCGGATAGAGCGAAGAGGATCCTCCTTCGGACTAAAACTCCCGTTCCAAATTCAGGTCTTGCTGCGCCCCCGTAGCATAATGCAAAGCTCCCTGATTCCTATCTTCTCCTAGTCTTATAACTTCCTGTAAAGCTACTATATATCTAATTCCCGTTTTAATATCTCTAGCGCCCCGCTACTATATAAAGTCCTAACATTCCATGTTCCTAGGAACAGCCTTTGGCATGGATTCCCTGAAGTAGTCTCCGCTCGGTGAACCGAATGGGGGACTATTTTACCACCATTAGAACCTATGTCCGCGTTTCTTGACAGTAGTATTTTTACGGTGAAAGGTCGTCACTCTTTCGACCAAGGTACTTTTTTGTCTGGATTATCGCCTTCCACCTGTCCGGCATGGGTAACCCTTTCGGCAGCAATGCTACCACCACGCCGACATAGCTCTCGGGATCATTTAAACACTCTAGCCACTCCACCACGACAAGGTAAAGAAACCATGGAGGGACTACGAGTGTCAATTACGCGAATTCAGTAGACCTAATCAGAGATGGAGGATGCACTTGAGTCATTGAGCCGCCAAAGATAATAAAGATAACGTGCTATTTACTAATTTCATATTTTCTTTAGGACCCGATGAAAAACAAACTTATGCACAGGATTTTTGGTAATTTTTGAGTTGCGTGTTTTATTTAAAGTTGTTTTTATTTATAGGTCTTGTGGCGTCCTTACACTTATTCGAATTGCGTATGTATTTTTTTTTTCTGTGCCGATTTTAATCTAGTCTAAGATTATGCATAGAGTGGCAATATGGTATACCTGTTACAGAAAACAACAAATGCTAGGATAATCAACCGGACTCGTTTTGCTCCCTGTAGACTAACATTACAATTTACCGGATATTCTAATTATATTTAGAAAATTTTAGTTATTTTGTTCAATTAATTGGTGACAACATAATACTCGTTTCCTATTATAATTTTATAGTGGCGTTGAATACAAGGATTGTAGCTGCTTTTACAGACTTTGTGACGTTAAGCATTAGCTATCTCGGTAGAATTTCACCAGCATTGCAATAATTTTACATGTTGTGACTCTTCGTTGAAATCATGAGACATGAGATTATAAACGATGTTTTTTTTACATGTACTAGTTAATTGGTTTTGACTTATATTACATTAATGAATACTAGTATAATATTGAAATATTAAAACTCGTATATTTTATGAACAAGCAGGCAAATGGAGAACGGTGAACTACATGAACCTTATGGAGACTAGATACAATATGAACAGTTAAATCTCGTAGACTGCGATAGACAGGACATGTGGCACGAATGGGGAATGAAATAGGGACATGGAAACTCCTTGTAGAAAATCCAGAGGGAAAGCGCTCAGTATGTAGGCCAAAATGAGGTGGGAGAATATCATTTACCATGATTTGAGGGAATTAAATTATACAGGAGATGATTGGAAAACATTAGCTTAGGATAGAAATGTGCGGAGAGGTTATGTCTGGGCGACCATGAAGCTAAGTGCTAATGAGTTAGTTAGTTAGATTTTAATATCTAGGGACCAATGATACACTCACGGAACTATAGTACAACTAAAACTCCATGGCTCGAGAGGCCAGAAAGCCCTTGGTCTACCAGCCGGCTGCTGGCCTCACACCTACATGTCTTAATGACAGATGGACGATGAATTACCCAGTATAGGACTGACGTATGGTTACATATTAGGTCCCCCTGTCTTTATAGTAGGTTTTCAGCTATTTATTGTAACTAACCCATTTTTTCTTGATGCTGAGTGGGCACCGATATCACACTGGCCGAAATTCCATTAGAAAAGTTCCTCCTTCATGGGAACTCGAACCAGCCAGATCTACACGCAGGCATGGTATCTTAAACCACTCAGCTATTGCGCGGGACAACTACACTACAGGCTTTTATGAAAATTGGAGTTACCCATATGATGTAATTCATAGAATATATTTGGTAAAATATAAGTAGTGAATATACACTGCTCAAAACAATTAGAGGAACACTATGAAATATGCAAATATTTTTTTCATTGGATAAAGGTACAAACATGAAATTAATAAAGTACATTATTTGTGGTTATTTATTTATTTATCATGTCAGTAAAAACAAATGAATAACGCTGACAATTAACTTTTTAAATAATTCCGCTATGTAAGCAATTTAATCTTGTGCTAATTTTTCAAAGTTAAACACTCGTTATATAGAGTTAGTATCGTATATGGTCTCCACGACATTCGATGACACTTTGGCACCTTCGTGGCATGCTCCCAATAAGATTCTGGATTTCCTCTTGCGGAATATATTCTCCCATTCCTCCTTCAGACAATCTCCAAGTTGCTGCAGAGTTTGTGAAGCTTGATGTCGGTTCCTGACCTTCCTGTCCAGCCGATCCCACAAGTGTTCAATAGGGTTGAGGTCTGGGCTGACCGCTGGCCACTCCATTACCTCAATTTCATTCCTCCTCAGGAAATCCCTGGTGACAAGCCGCAGAATGTGCCCTGGCATTATCCTGCATAAACAGAAATCCGGGGCCTACTCCAATGGCAGCAGGTACTATACATGCTCTTCCAGAACGTGCTCGATATACCGGACAGCATTCTGTCGCTGGGGAACAAGTACAAGGTCTGTACGATTGTTGTACATAACTCCGGCCCACACCATTATGGAACCTCCTCCGAATCTATCAATTTCCTGTACAGCCTCTGCAGAAAATATTTCTCCTGGCCGTCCCCACACCCTCAATCGACCATCACAACGTGTAAGACGATACCTGGATTCGTCCGAGAAGAGCACAGACTCCCACTGGTTCAGGTTCCAATCACTGTGGTTTTCAGCATACGTTTTGCTGCCTTATGCCCATTTGTTAAGCGTGGTTTTTTAACGGGCCTTTTTGGACGAATATTCTCTTTCCTTAATCTGTTCCTTATGGTTTGGTCTGAAACCCGGATTCCGGAAACCATATGAAGGTCATTCTGCAGGTCTTTTGCAGTTTTTGTACGCTGTCGAAGAGCAGAAAGAACCAACGTATCTGTCATCCTGGGGGTTTTTTGTTTTAAATTTACGGCCCTGACCACGTCTTCTACAATACTGACCTGTCTCTCCTGTGCCTGTTTGCGTAACCTGGACACCACGGAAGGAGAAACCCCAAGCTCTCTAGCCACTTGTCGCAGAGATTGGCCTTGTCGTAAAAGATGTAGAGCATGATACACTTCAAACTCATTTAAATGCCTCATTTTGTCAGAGACTTCAATAAACAAGGCAATAATCAACATTCGTCACTATAGCAACATCAGGAAGCTTACCAATTAGAAGTGGCCAGTGCCTTCCAAAATAAAAAAAAATTCTCTATATTTGTTATTTGAGGCAATTTCTCTGTATTTAGGCCATGGATCTTTAAAATTTGTATCTAATGATACAATTAATAATTCAATTTACATATTGTCCAACTTTCAGCATCACAGCTTTAAAAAACAATTACTTATTCAATTTATTACAAGTGTTCCTCTAATTGTTTTGAGTAGTGTATATAGCCTATATTAAATTTATTTGGACAACTGTGAGGCGGAACAGGCAATTTGCTTAGTCCGTGAAGTGAAGAAGAAGAAGAGAAGAAAAATTCTGTGGTATAGCTTCACCTTCAATTACTGTAGGCCTGCATGGAGTGAGTTATGAGGTGACACAAAATCATACTCTCCCCTCAGGTAGAATAAGGTATTGGATTCTTTTCGATGTTCTAATCGGAATTTAACTTCCACCTATTACGAACTTTACTCTTTTAGATACGTTCATTCATTTTGAGAATTTTCCTCACCATTGAGGATTTTCTCCAACCAATCTTAGTAATTAACATGATTTTTTAAAATACATAAATGACTACGGACTAATAGACTATCAGTTTGCAATAAACATTCACAAATTGTCCTAAATTAAAGTTCTCCATCTTTCTGTCCTCTGTGTCTTCATCTGTTACACCAAATTTTCTCATTGAATTTTGAATGCCATTCTTCCAGATTGTTCTTGGTTTTCTTTTTCTGCTCCTTCTTTCAGTTTTCCATGCATAGACAACATTTGGTAATTTTCTGTCCTGCATTCTTCTTATGTGTCCATACCATTTTAGTCTTTCTGTGTTCAATCTAATACATTATACTTCTTTCTGCATTCATCCATTTTCTATTTAGATACGTATTTCTGTTAAATTACAATGTTTTGCCCAAGTCATATTAAGTTATATTATCATAGAACAAAGAAATATAATTGGCTATAGTCGTGATTGTAAAAATTATTGTATCTCTGCTATTATCTCTTGCAAGTAAAAATACAATTATCTCCTTTTGCAGAGAACACATGAATATATACATGCCGGCTCCGTAGTGAAGCCTAAATGGTTAAACACCCACCCTCCGCCTCTGGTATCGAGTTCCCATCTTGGTCATTCCATGTGAGGTTCTTGATGGACGAATCTGAGCCAGGACAGTTTTTTTTTACCAAAGAATCCGTACTCCATACTCGCGTCATCCACTTCATCCGATGTAACTTCGTCTGCCCCTGTGATAGTGCGACTGGTCTGCAATTCCGATATATTCCAATTCAAATTATATTCCCCTTAAAAATAAAACTTTACGTTCTTGTTTATCATAGACCTTCAATAATAAAGGCTTCATCTCATCTCTCAACCTGGCAGTACATCGGACACGTTTTGTAAGAATAGGCTGTAGATAACAGTACAACACACAACTCCTTAGAACAACACACATCGTACTTTACAACACTGTACACTAAAAGATTCTACTCGTATAAGCGATATGTTCACTGGTATCCATATTTCATAAAAATTGAAAATAAAATTTATTTTTATTATTGTATGAAAAGCCGGCTCCGTGACGAAAATGCCTAGACACTCGTCCTCCATGAATTCGTATTTCGATCACTCCATGTGGGGTTCGTGGTGACGAATGTGAACCAGGCCAGGTTTTTCTGGGGATTTCTCCTGTTTCCCCTGCCAACAACTTCATTCCACTACTTCCATACTCCTGTAATTTATTCATTCCGTTCCATTTCATTAAATAGTAGATAGGGATAGAAAGAATCTCTTAATCCATTCATGCGCGTCACTAATTAAATGACGGGGCATGTGGGATGATGCAATAGGCCTTGTGAGTTGACATACGTACAGCCTTTGGAAAAAAAATTATGGCGCAACTCCTGATGGTGGAAAGTTAAAAGTTTTGAGGAGCGATTCACACTAGTAAGTTGTTACATGTGCTTTCTCCTTTGGGGTCAAATCCAGCGGCATAAGGAGCCAATCATAGATTTATACCAATCGTTATTGAAAGAAAAATATTAATTGAATTTCTCAGTTAAGAGAGTTATCAGATGCAAGAAAGCAAGTAACGGTCTCTTAAACCAATCAATAGTAAATTAGCGCAAAGCTCATTATATATATATGTATATGTGTGTGTGTATATATATATATATATATATATATATATAGGCTATATATGTGTGTGTGTGTGTGTATATATATATATATATATATATATATATATATATAATGAATAACGATTGTAAAATCTCGTTACTTTGTTTAAAAAACACAAGGCATAACAAGATTATTTATTACTTACTTACTCACTGGCACTATCGAACCCGTAGGTTCATGGCCGTGCGGACATAAGCTCTCCATACATCCCTATCCTGAGCTAATGCTTTCCAATCATTCCCTGTATAATCTACTTCCCTCAAATCATAGTTAATATTGTTCTCCCATCTCATTCTTGGTCTACCAACTGGGCGTTTTCCTTCTGGATTTCCTACAAGAAGTTTCCATGCACGTCTTTCATTCCCCATACGCGCAACATGTCCAAGATTATTTATTTCCACTACTAATGTAAAATGTGTCTGATTAATTTAAATCAAGACAAGTTAATACATAATTTCATTATACAAGTAAGTCCTGGAGTATTGCATCGCTTCATACAGACAGTTTCTAGCAGGGAACGGTTGTGGTCTAGTGAAGGGAGCTTCTATTTTCCATGCAGGAGGTCACGTGTTCGATCCTCTCTCTCTCTCTCTCTCTCTCTCTCTCTCTCTCTCTCTCTCGTACTTATCTCAATTAATTTTCTTTGTTTTGTTATATTTTTTGCTTTATTTTATTTACGGCATTTACCGCACTACTTATATACGCGAAATTATTTTCCATTGCCCGACACACAACGAAATAGAACGGATTTTAGTTTCTCAAATATTTGTACACTTGTGAACCAAACAACTGACCTCTGGTCATGCGCAGTGGCTTCGTTCTGGAATTTGAAAATTACCTGTGCGCCAACAAATATTTCAAAGATTGTACATGCATATCGCAGATCTTCAATAGACTAATAGGGACTTCATCTCATCGCTCGATCTGTCTTGACTCCGATCACGAGTAGAGAGTTTATTTTAGTTATTTATTAGCTTTACTGTACGGAAAAATGTGTGCCTTTGGTTAGACAGTCTCGGATTCTATTATAAACCTTCACTATCACTCGGGCGTGAATACGTAACGCTAATTTTTATTATTTCCTTTGTAGTGATATTATTGCAGTATACTATAGGCCTACCATTATTTGTTTAAGGATTTAAAACAGGACATGGAAATTAGTTTTTAATATTATTACCCTTGTTGTAGGGCTAGCTGTAAGGTTCCACCTCCCGTCAGAACCGTCTCTCATGATATTCGGTAGTAAGATTATAGATATCTCGTTTCGTTAAAATCAATTGTGTAAGTTTGCGTGATGACGATGCAAATAGACACCACGGAACTTGTTGTCAACGCCTTACACGATTTGTATTTAATGTTTGTTATCATAAGTTATGCCACGAGTGATTTCCAATTTATCTAGAGGATTTGGAAATCAAGAGTGGCATTTGTTAGGATTATTTAACGAATAAAATTTAGCTGTTTACTCGCAAATATAAATATATAATATATAAATATAGTTATTTTAAAATATTTATATATTTAATGTAAACGGCGATGTTTGAAAACAAATGAGAAATGTTTTGGTTTGTGGAAAGCAACGGGAAGCTACCACACCTACAATTCCCTAATAAAGTCGCAAAGCATAGTATGAAAATGCTATGATTGCAGTGAAATACCTACCCTCGGGCAGAATTACTATGGATGGACGTTTGGTTATGTTCCATTTATTATTCACTGCAACTTGATCATACTATTTATTGCCAAATAGGATCGCAATATTGTAAGAATGCACCCTAGTGGAGAAAAAATGAAAACAAGGAGAAGCTTTCTTTATTTTGGTAATCAAAATTCGATAATTATCGAGACGAAATACGACTGTGATTGGTTGTAAAACAAAATTCATTGAAACGTGATTGACCATTGACTCCCATTTGGGGCACGAGTTAAATATTCATGTAAAAATTACTTATACAGAGTTTCAGAAATCTAGGGGTTTTACACTCTTGTACTATATTAAAGTCAATTAGAGTTCAAAAAACTTGCAATTAATTGCATTATGTTCCATTAACTTCATATGTAAAAGAAGTTTGCGTGTTTTAATTAACAAGTATTTTACATGTAGGCATACGCAGTTTACGTTATTTTATACCTATGAGGTACCAGGAAAAATGTTGTAGGCCTGTATAGATATTTATAAAAAAAATATTAATATATTATAGGTCTGTACGATTGCCCCGCGCCGTAGCCGAGTGGTTTAGGCAAGAAGCATTGGCGCATTGTTAATAATATTGATTAATTTTAAAATCTTAACGAATTAGATTTGATTCTCATTCGTTTCATCGATTAATTTTAATCACTTTGTTGTTCATTCTTTCCAAGTGCTTTAGCGTGAAATTCTTGACTAAAGTTCTCATACCGTATTTTTCTTTTCGTGAACCATCTCTTGTTTATTTGGTCCAAAACAAATTACATAAAAATAGTTTTTGTTTTTTTATTCCTATTTACTTAAGCTATAAAAAGTATGATACACTTTAATAAAATATAAATTATGAATTAAGAATACTCAAAAGTAGCGAAATACTGTATGCATTATCAATAACTTACATAGGTTACAATGTTGGTCTATAAGTGATCATGATAATTTTCGAAATTATAGCCATTGTTTGGCAAAACAGCAATGAAAAGTTACCAAGCTAAAATCTACAAAAAAATAGCTGAAATCGCCCTTAATCAAGGTATTAGCAATAGATTCAATCAAAAAATTAGAGAATTTCTGAAATAAACTGGAACTGAAAATATTTTATAGTGGACAATTTCAATGTTGGTGATTATTATGAGTCAAAGCTAGGGCAGCTCAGACATTGCCGTCGCGATTCGCACTTGGCCGTAAAAGTGCCCGCAAATTTTGCTCAGAGGCCATTTATTTGAGGTTTGAGGTTTTTTTTTCCGTGCAGTATATCTATGATACGAGACCCAGATTTTAGTGTTAAAGAAAGCGTGCTCATGATTTTTACGTCCTCAAAAATTACACCGACTACGGCCAGGTTTGAACTCGAAACCAGAGGCGAGCATGTCTACCAATAGCATACGACTAGTCTACCAATACCGACAGTTAAGGCAAAATATCGTCGAAGATGTACCTCGGCTAGGGCATATCAACTGCAAAAATGAAATGCTGTTTAACATATTGTTTAATGATGTATTACGTCAAAGAAAAGTATAATTGATGTTAATATTGTTAATTGCTGCATATGGTGATTTATATATTGTTAAATTAGTTTGAAGAAGCCAGTACATTGTGGTATAACTAGTTGAGACTAGCATAACCTGTAGCTAATAGTTGTAGCTAGCAATGTCCAAATTACGCACGTGTCGGAATGTGTTAATATAATTATGGCTAATATAAATGAAACAATGCTTAAAATATTTTACTATGACGTCGGTGTGAAAGTATGATAATTCGTTATTTAGAATGTGGGCCTGGTTTATAATTGAATTATGGTCTTTGAATATTTTTCTTAAATTAATTGTGAACCCTCATTTAGCTTCCGTAAGTTTACATTTGTAATGCTAATGGCTTCAACAATAGCGGTTACACCTTTTCAAATTGGACTGAAGAATATCATAATTCATAGGATTCATCAAATGCACTGCAATAAAACATAAATCCTAATTAAAAAAATAATTATTCGAATTCTCTCGAACTGGGAGTTTTGATCCCCAAACCTGTGGTAGTGTCATCAAGAGGATTGCGAAATAAAAAAACACAGAAACAATTTATGTATTTATTAGTATTACTATCGATCAAAATATTAAGAATTGGCAAAGTATTAATTTTATTTTTATAGGGTTCAGGGCTAAAAAGTTAGAGGAACATTGCTATAATATTAAATAATACTGGAATTTTATTGCAGCCTCTGTATTCACTAATGTAATATGATGTTTTATTTATTTTTTTAAATTTACATATAGGATATGCAGAAAATAGTTTTCTTATTTGAATTTCGCTTTATTTGGATCCTATAACATTTTAATAATAATGATAATAATAATAATAATAATAATAATAATAATAATAATAATAATTCATTCATTTTCAGAATTTTCCTCATCATTAAGGGTTGTCCCCAACCAATCTTAGTAATTAACATGAATTAAAAATAAATAAATATAAATGACTACGGACTTACAGACTGTCAGTTTGCATAATAATGTAAAATGCTAAAAATCCGAATCTTAAGCCTCGGAAACAATGGATTTACGGAAAACAAAATAATAATAATAATAATAATAATAATAATAATAATAATAATAATAATAATAATAATAATAATAATAATAATAATAATAATAATAATAATAATAATAATAATATTGGAGATTTTCCGCCATTTGTTGACCTGTTTCGACCTCAATAGAAACACCATACAAAAGTTTTTTGAGTGACGTCCTGATCTTCTTTCTGCAGATCGATAGCTTAACATTTGCTTGGGTATCTCGTGATGTTCCATTCGATGAACATGTTGCATCCATCTTGACTTATAATCAGAAATGTTGTTTTCTAAAGGTTCCATGTGTAATTCTTTTAACATGTCTTCATTTTTATGATCTAGTAGGGTGTATCCTGCAGTCCTTCGAAGGTATCTCATTTCAGCAGATCTAAGACTCTGTATATCCTCCTGTTTCACTTTTTTCACTTGCATTATTCTTCTCTCTGCATTTTTCATTCTATTATCAGTTTTCTGGATATTACGTTTCAGTGATTGTCAATAATTTTTATTACATTCATTTCTCAAATTTCTCCGCCATATAATAGGTCTATTACGCTATAAAGAATTGAAGTTAATATCATTATTTTCGTTTTATTGATGATTTTTCTACTTCATAGAACTGGGTTCAGCATACCAATGAATATTTTCATATTGCTATTTTTTTAAAATCCTATCCTCCGAGTTCTCAAATGCTATATCTTCTGATTCTGAAGTAACTTCCAATTTTAAATCTACATAACTCTTTGTACACATTATGATAGCAAAAGATTCCAGTGATAAAGTTGGGAATTGACGAATAAAAATTGTGTAGGATCAAAAGATTGAATACGCAGACAAAGAAGTCTTACACAGATCTGAAAGATCCTAAGATTAATTTCTTGAGGAATAATGGAGCAATGCCAATGGAGAAGAAGACAAAAACTTTGAATTATATAGGAAGTAAGGGGAATCTGATCTGATCGAATTTATCAAAATTAACAGGCTGAGGTGGGCTGGATATCTACAAAGAATTAATGAATATAGAGAAGCGAAGATCTTTGCGATGACACCTGAAGTACAGGGAGAGATAGGAAAGCCCAAGAATCTATGGAAGGATAATATCTCGTTGGATTTTTAGGGAGATTGAAGAAATAGACTGGATGCGACTATTTTACTGGGATAAACGGATGAAGCTTCTGAGAAAAGTCAGGGGCCATAATCAGCAGTCGCGATGATGAAAAGATTAAAATGATTTTCAATGTAGATATCGTATACCATTCAAGTAATTTCATCACACTCTTCCTTCACAATCCTGTAGTGTTTTTGTACAGTATCTTAGATGATAATTTTTTTTCTGTTATAAACTTTAATATGAGAACAATATTTTTGCATTATATTTTTAGAGAATAAAATAAAAACCTAGCTTCGAGTTTCGCCCTCTTGATAAATGTGACTCTTATGTATTATTACTGTAGTATAGTCTAATTATAGGTAAATTGCATAGTAAATGTCAAGACAATCGATCGTGACGTCACAAACTTAATGTCAACAGATTAAATGCTTATCTACAGCTTGGTGCATAAAGATTTATTGCATTATGTGCACATGGCAATCAATTACCTTCCGTCCTGTTCTATATTAATCATAGAAATGGCTAGAATATCCCAATTGTTAAGATTATTTTTGCTTGCAAAACGTTTAGTTCAACGATATATAACTCCTTGTTTTTAAAATCTATATTAAATCTCAAATGTCTATAGAAAATATACGGTATTACATTATTTAAGTTTTTGCGCCGTAACCGAGCGGTTAATGTAGGAAGCATTGGCGCAGAGCTACGGGACTTGCGCTGGTTCGGGTCTCCATGGGGGAAGAAATTTTCTCATGGTATTTCGGCCAGTATGGAACCGGTGCCCACCCAGCATCGTGAGGCAATTGGGTAGCTACAATAAGTAGCGGCTCCAGGTTGAGGAACCAGCTATAACGGCTGGGGGACTCGACATGCTAACCACATGTCACCCCTACACTGGCTGTTGATCATCTACCTCTGTGATTGACACAGGTGGATGTGAAGGGCCAGCAGCCGGCTGGTAAAAGGGCAACCGCTGAAAAGTGGAAAGACCCTCAATCGGCAATTATAATTTCTAGCATTTACTTTGAATCATCCATTGATCAATATAATTGAGGATTGTTTTATAAAAACTACCCTTATAAAAAGTATTTTATATACAAATTTCACACTTGATTTTTTGCGATATGCCTGATTTTTGTAATAGAATGCTAGTAAAATTTATGATGGACCTAAAATTAAGACAGCTTTCACATGAAATAAAATACAGGTATAACTTTAATTAATCCCGTACTTAAAAATCCATGGCGCAACAGGCCTAGAAGGTCCTTGCCTACCAGCAGGCTGCTGGCTCACATCCACATGTGTTAATCACAGAGGTAGACGATCATCCAGCCAGTGGTCAGCATGTCGGGTTCCCCAGCTTTTATAGCTGATTTTCTTAAGGGCCTCTAGTCTTTTGTAGCTATAAAAATGCCTCGCGATGCTGGCCGGGTGTCCTGTGTACTTATCTAGTCCTACGTGTTCAGAAAATGGATCCTGTCAGAATCTGACATTACCATACGTTCAAGATTTGTTTGGAGATAATTTTTGCTGAATATATATGGATTTCTTAAAGGAAGGGGATTTTTAGAATAAGAATTAAGTAGGAATTTTATCCTCGATCTTTTACGGATAAGGTTCTGGGGACCTTGCATTGTCAGTATAACTATAACATTAATTGCAAATTAAATGTTCCACAGATTAGAACTCCATCAACATACCCCTCCGCGCCGGCAACCTGTCGGGCGAATTATAATATATTGTTTTTAAATGTGTGTAGGCCTACACACCTTCAAGCACGTTTGTGCATGCATGTATCATCTTCACATGCACAAGCATGCTTGCACAAGCATCAATTTTGTTTAGAAGATGCCGATTATCGACGAAGAATCATGGTTCATGTTATTCTCCACATCATTCTTAACCTACTTACTGGGCGATTTCCCTCTGGTTTTTCTACTACGAGTTACCATGACCCTCTTTCATTCCCATTCGTGTCACATGTCCTGGGAGAATAACATTAACCCTTGATTTGAGGGAAGTCGTTTATACAGGGGATGACTGTAGAACATTAGCTCAGGATAGGGATGTGTGGAGAGTTTACGTCCGCGAGGCCATGAACCTATGGGTTCGATAATTCCAGTGAGTTAGCTGTAGAATGTATTTTATATACTTCATGTTAAATCAACTTTTCTATCTTCGCTTCTGTCACAATTTTTCGGTTGTAGTTTTTTTTTTCAATATAAATGAGATTGCTTATGAGATCAGAACCGGAGTACAAAAACATACACACACCTATACAGATGTAGATGCTTTTTATGGTTTGGCAGTTACATAGGAATATTATCTTTAGACCATAGATACAATTTTAATATTAATACATTTCCAATACATTCTTGGGTTCGGTAAGATGTGAACGAGCAAGTACCGTATCCAAGAGGACATGTGAACATGCTTATGGTCTAAAATGCGGTAGGTCCTGAAAATCACTTTTTCATTCAATGTGCCATTGACGAAGCCATTCCTATACCTCACCCCCTTGTGTGCAAAAATATCTTCTGAATTTAGTTTAAAGTGGATTTTACTTTGGTTAGAAGTCGGATTTTAGAAGTCACTTCCAGTAAAAACTAGTTTTCAGTGAATAAGCACCAATATCGATTCCAGGCATCACTTTTGTCAGTAAGATTCTTACTATCTTTAATCTCACAGAGTAAGGCAACACGCTGTCCAATTTATCAACGTTAATAATGTAACCCATTATTATTTTTAACGTTTGTAAAATTGCTACAGCAATTAATATGGCCTCACTATTTCTTGGGTAAATGAAAATATGTAAACAACTTCATTAAATTAATGTTAAGTAAATTAACAACATTGCTAGGGTATG
This sequence comes from Diploptera punctata, assembly GCA_030220185.1. NCBI lineage: Eukaryota > Metazoa > Arthropoda > Insecta > Blattodea > Blaberidae > Diploptera > Diploptera punctata. Next base: position 170,221 of record JASPKZ010006461.1, on the reverse strand, counting down.
GTGAATTTGAAAGAAAAATAATTCATGTAAAATTTGTTAAACATCTTATTTTTTTCCAAATATTACTGAAGACGCACAAATAGTTTAAAATATCATATAGGTCTACAACTTGCATGATTAAAGTGGCTTTATAATCCAAGGTTTTAGAATTACTTACTTACTCCTTACAATTCTGTTCTACAGATACCCATGCATTAATAAAGAGTATTTTTGTACTTTTATATAATAATAAAATCCTTGGGAATATTTTTGGACCGAACAGAGACGAACAGACAGGTGAATGGAGAAGGCTTACATAACAGTGAGCTGCATTATCTTTATGAGAAACTGGATGTAATAAGATCAGTTAAACCTCATAGACAATGGACAGGGCATATGGTTCGAATGGAAAGTAAAAGGCAAGAAAAATTCTTGTAGGGAAACCAGAGAAAAAGCGCCCAGAAGGTAGACAAAAAATGAAATTGTATAATAATAATATTAACCATAATTTGAGGGAGATGAGTTATACAGGGGTTGATGGGAAAACAACATCTCAGGATAGATATGTATGAAGAGCTTATGTCAGCACAACCATGAATTTCCTCGTCCCGTAGAGCCAGCGAGTTAGTTAATAGAATACAAAATAAACCTAACTGAAGTTTGATATTAAAATTATTTATGTTATGTATATCCTACATGATAAAAAATTAAATATTGAAATATGTAAGGTATATATAAAGTGTTAATGTTTTTGTTCAGACACAAAATTCAATTATTTATAGTGTATATTTTTATTGTAGTAAAATAGACTTGTCCCTCACCATGGCCGAACGGTCTAAGGCAGGGCGCCCACTGGAACGACAAGCGACAGCAACAAGACACGGATTTGTTGCTTTGTTTGTTGCTAGCGTGTATGTTTCTTTATAACCCGTGATATCAAATTGCAAGCCCATTCGTCTGATACGACAGCAACTTGACACCAACTGTTTGTGTTGTGTCGCTCAAAGTGCTGCATGCTCCACTTTTTGTTCAGTTGTGAGTTGCTCGTATACAAGTGTGAAGATGAGAGACGATCCTGATTTCAATATAACATTTGTTGAACTTATTAAAGAATATCCTTGTCTTTATGATACTACATTGAACCAATACTAACAGAAATGTTCAAGATCAGGCATGGCATAGGATTGCCAAGGAATTATCGGAATCTGGTAAATAATGAATATTGTATTATTAAAAATAAAAACTCATTAAAATTAACAATTGAATTTCCGAACATTTTTTAATGCAATGATAATTTATTTTCTGTCGAGCCCACAATTCACAAAATAGATTACAATAACAGCTCAATTATAAAAATATTAAAGTATTTTTAACTTATGTCAAACTCTTTACACACTTGCCCGCAATAAATAAATAAATAAATACATGTAAAAGTAACAAGTGAATTTCCGAACAAATGATCGTAGGAAAGCAACTGTGACGTTGCATACGAATTTATGTAATTGAGAATTTACAAATATGCAAACAGTAATTATAGACTCCTTCATTTATCTATTTTCTTTATTTATTTATTTATTTTTGTCTAATGCCACCAGGCTGTCTCTTATGACATTTGTGGCTTTCTTCCCTGGCTACGGCAGAATTATAATCCATTTCTTAGGTTGGGGCACCTGGAAGGCGGAGTTACGTTACCCCGATGGTATGATGGGTGATAAATGATAATGAAGCACCAGGAGAGTTCTTAACCTGAATTCTAGACTATGGGAAACCATAGGAATAATTCCCTTTAAGAAAAATTCCTAAGGCTTGACCGGGAATCGAACCCGGGACCTTATGAACTGTAGTCAGAAACGCTGACCACTAGCCCATGAAGCTGGTCATTTTCTTTATTTTTTAAATTTAAATAACTTCATAAATAAAATACTTTCTTTTTTTGACATCTTATATTTCTTCCAATTGTTATTTAATACATATTTAATTCTTTGAACACATTAAAAGCACCACTTTCTTCTACATTAGCAAGCCAAAAAGGATGTACCCAGAATCGCCTTTTATGTCTTCTGTGGTAATAATTGATATTAGCTAAATAAACTAGATCGAGAACAACCTCGTCCTCTGACGACATGTTGTATCAGTCCAGTGAGCGTCAGGTCACTTTGCTGTCATAGTCCGTGTTGGATCAGTATATTTGTTGTATCACTATCATATCATGATCATCTTAGTGGGCGCCCGGCCTTAGGCTTCGTGTCTTCATGCAGAGCATGGAGACGCTGGTTAGAGTCCCTCTTGGAGGGAATAAATGTTATCGTGGGTTATTAGCCAGGTATGATTGGTGTACACCGAGCAATCATAAGGAATTTTAGTAGTTGCGACAAAGTAACGGTTCTAGGTTGAGAAAAGTTTTTAACGGCTGAAGGACATCTCTCTGATTGACACCTGCGGATGTTACGAAAAACAGCCGGTGACTTTACTTTCTAGGTCTCCAGCGCCATAAAGCTTTTATTATAGGTCTTACTACAAATAAACTGTCTCAATTTGAAGAAGGAAGAAAATTATCATTGTTGTCTCAACTTTGGCCTTCCTCAGAAGCCTACGCCATCCCTATTTATTTTTAGCCTTAAATGTCCAACAGCGTACTCCTTCAGTTTGCAGATCCTCTTCCTCGATATCTTCCCATCTGGTTCAAGGCCTCCCTTTGGATCTACTGCCCCCATCGGTTTGACAGAAGTAGGCAACTCTACAACTCATTGGATTAGATATTCCATTCCATAATTATAATTAATTGTCCAGCCAATTGTAATCGACAGATTTTTATAAAAGCAACAATATTTGGCTCCTCGGAGAGTTCTTTAATACACTATTTATCGGACTCTCCAATCATTCTTTAATTTAGCTGGTCCATGTAGGCCAATTGCTCTAAGGGGGGAAGGAAATTAAATACAAGCAGTATGAAATTGTATAATTTTAATAGAAACATTGATAAATGTTCTTTCCAATCATCTATGTTAAAAGTATTTTTAACGTTACTTAAATTGTGTAAGATTTTTTTAATTGCTGTAGTTAAGTCACATTTGATACTTCCAGTGAAAACTAGATGTTGGAGAAGTCAGTTATTGATTGTTTAGTAACACCGTGAAACCTAATTAAGTCACCAAAACCCTTGTGATGTAATGAAGACAAAGCCTATTGAGACGCCATCTTACAAAAAATATCTAACATTAAAAATGTACAGGATTTGCCCTATTGTGACAATTATATTTTATCTGCTTTTGGCACACTCACGATTTATTGTGTAATATTGTCAGCCTACGTTTTATTGTTAAATAGCTACATTGAAATGTAAAGTTTCCCAAGGAAAGAATTGGGCGTTGGAATATGATAAAGTTCAAGACACGACGAATTACAGACTGCGCAAGGAGGTAAAGTAATGGATCACAAAATAAAAATTGACGCATGTAAATTCGCTATATGTACTCTGCGTTTTATAACTCGTCTGGAAAATTGAAAAATAAATTTTGTTTTATAATAGAAACATTCATTATAAGATCACTAAATTACTTTACACATTAAAATCAACCCTCTATATATCTCTAGGATTTGAACTATCAACGACTAGTTTTTAGTCGGGCGTAATAACATATGAGCATATTTTTAAAACACTTGTCCATTTTCATAAATATATAGTATATAAGGGGTAGGTCGCTATTTTGCTGATTACAATAGTCACTTTTAACATAAGTTTGTAATGATTAAAGTATTAGTAGCAGATTTACTCCCTATATTGATGACATTCTAGGAGATCATCAATGTGGATTTAGAAGAAACAGGTCTACAACAGATACAATTTTTAGTATAAGGCAGATTTTAGAAAATAAATGGGAATATAATGGTTTTATACATCAACTATACGTACACTTCAAAAAAGTATACGATTCAATTAAGAGGGAGAAGTTATATAGTATCCTGCTGGAGTTCGGAATTCCTAAAAAGTTTGTTAGACTTACACGAATGTGTCTAAATGGCACAAAGAGTAGGGTGCGTGTAGGCAAACAGTTTTCGGATACTTTTGAAATCCAGAATGGGTTGAAGCAAGGAGATGCACTCTCTCCTCTACTATTTAATTTTGTACTAGAGTATGCCATCAAATCTCTAGAGGAAGGCTACAACTCAATGGTATTAATAAGCTGTTAGTTTATGCTGATGATGTAGTACTATTGGCCGATAGCGAGGAGATACTAAAGGACAACACGCACACAATATTGAGTAACACTAGGAAATTAGGACTGGAAGTAAATATCAATAAAACTAAATATATGGTCACACGTGGAAATACATTATATAAAGGAAATGGACAGCAATTGACAAATGAGGGAAATTTTGAGGAACTGGCTGAATTAAAATACCTAGGAACAATAATCACAAATAGGAATGAGATGCAAAAAGAAATTAAATATAGGCTCAATTCTGGAAATGCGTGCTATTATGCATTACAAAGATTTTTGATGTGCCAACTCCATTCAAAAAAACGTTAAACTGAAAATATATAAAACTATTATTCCACCAGTTATATTATATGGATGCGAAACATGGACTCTTACTTTAAGGGAGGGACGGAGATTACGAGTATTTGAGAATAAAATACTTAAACATTTTGGACCAAAGAGAGATGAACAGACAGGTGAATGGAGAAGACTACATAACAATGAACTGCATAGTCTTTATAGGAAGACCGATATAATAAGAACAGTTAAGTCTCGTAGACTGCGATGGGCAGGACATGTGGCACGTATGGGGGATGACAGACGTGCATGGAAGCTTCTTGTAGGAAAACCAGAGGAAAAACGCACAGTTGGTAGACCAAGAATGAGATGTGAGAATAACATTAACTATGATTTGAAGGAAGTAGATTATACGGAGAATGATTGGGAAAACATTAGTTCAGGATAGGGATGTATGGAGAGCTTATGTCCACGCGGCCATGAACCTATGGGTTCGATAGTGCCAGCGAGTAAGTAAGTAATGATTTAAATATGTTCTGAAGCTCTTTTTGTACATAGAGTAATCTCAGAAGAATGTAAAGACACAAAAAGTCAGTTTAAAATAAGGTTGACAAGAGTTTTCAGAATGAGCTCCTCTAGTGTGTGATGGAATGTATCCCAATGGAAAGGAAGACCAAAGAAAACCTGGATAGAAGGTGAGCAAGCGGCTATGATTATCAGAGGATTGGAGGAAGATCAATAGATGGACAGAGAGGAATGGCGATTGGTTTCCAGAAGACGGCGGCAGCTGTCATGATACCGGATGATGATGTATATATTAAGCCTGACTAAAAACAATAAATATATATTTTGAGCGTCAGGTTCATTCTATAGGCCTGAGATCCAATGAATTGGGCTAAGTTATTCTAATTTTATATTAACTTGAATTGATTGTCTGGTAATAAAAATAAATACTTGATCAACTGAAGGTAAATAAAATAAAAAACTTGAAATAACATTTAAAAATCTGAATCCAGCATCAAACATTGACCCTTGTCCGTGTGTAATGGGAACGGGGATGCTATAATATGTGCCACCGAGACAAAGTACTGGGTGTGTCATATTTCCTGTTAACAACAGCAGCTTTTGTTACGCGCGAAGTTGTCTTGTGAACAACGCTGGGAATCTTTGGTCAAGAGTCGTCTCATTCTTTATGTGAGAAACTGCAATATAATTACTCTTGTTACATAATTTAGTTATGAAGAATCCAGCCTGTGAGTTACTCTCTTGTAATTATAATGGTTCGTCATCCACAAGTATGTAGGACTCTACAGCTTCCAAACATTTAAGATCAGAATGTTATATAAAGTCACAAGGCTGTACTAGAGTATTATACTCCTCAGTAATCAAATAATTATTATTAGTACCTCTGGCGATTGACACCTCTACTCTTTCAACATTATTGTTTACAGTATATTAAAAAATCCATTTGTACAGTTAGATTCATTAAATGTGGATGAGACAACAGGCTTATAAGGGGTATTATGCAAAATGACACAACCACCATACCGATGGCAAGGCACACCTAAATAACAAATACATACACAATCATAAACTTTATATCGTCATACTTTATACACTGTTATACAGGGTGTCCCATTCAAACCTCCCACATTTTAATTATTCATAACTAACAAAGTATGCGGAATTATGAAATGAGGCCGGTATTAAACGAAACAGAAACTCAAATAATTTTCATTGCCACACACTAAAACGCCGCTATATGCGCACTATTAGTAGCACGAATAATAAGTTTGTATTCGATTTCGTGCCATGTTCTGTCCAACATGTCCATTGGTACTGTTGCAATTGTGCCAATCATGAAGATATTGTACTGGAGTCGCAAACACACGGTCTTTTACATACCCCCAGAGGAAGAAGTCCAGTGGAGTGATGTCTGGCGAACGTGGTTTTATGTCATTATTGTCCAACAGGCGACAGATGAATTAACTGCAACAATGAAAATAAAAATTATTTGAGTTTCTCTTTCTTTTAATACCAACCTCATTTCATAATTCCGCATACTTTGAGAGTTATGATTAATAAAATGTGGGAGGTTTGTGGGAGGACACGGTGTATATGCCTATCAAAAACTGCAAATGAATTTAACATTTAAACTTAATTTAATATAATAAGTATAATACCTGGATAACTTGAACTAACACATATGCACACCAATGTGTGTTGCAAAATTATTCTACCACTGGACCTAATGGCCAGTGAAGGATCCATATTTCAAAACTACTTTAAAAACAGAATCACGCATTATTACTCCCCATTTTACCTTTAAACCAGATTCCACTAATTCTATTAAGTAGACGCTCAATGAAATAATTTACATAGGCCTACAAAATAATGTAAACAGTCTACATTTTTTCTCAGGTGGATACGAATATTGGTCTACATGCCAAAATAAAATAAAATAATAATAATAATAATAATAATAATAATAATAATAATGAATAATAATAATATAATATATTTCATTTACACAATTATGGATGAGAAACACTGACCCTTACTTTAACGAAGGAGAAAAGTTTACGAGCATTTGATAATAATGTTGATCAGGAAAATTTTTAAAGTAAGGAGAAATGAACAGACAGGTGAATCGAGAAAATTATTTAACAATGAGGTACATGATCTTTACGGAAACTAATTGTAAAAGAACAGTTACGTCTCATAGATTGCGATATGTTGGACATGTGGCACGAATGGAGAATGAAAAATGGACATGGAAACTTCTAATAGGAAAAACTTAATGAAAGTACTCATAGACCAAGATTGAGCTGGGCAAATATCATTAAACCGTAATTTGGGTAGGTGAATTATATAGGTATTGCTTAGAAAGCATTAGTCAGAATAGGCTTCGAACTTCCGGGTTCGTTGGTATCAGTAAGTTTGACGTATAACAATAATAATAATAATAATAATAATAATAATAATAATAATAATAATAATAATAATAATAATAATGTTTTATTATTATTATTATTAATATTATTATTATTATAGGTCTTTGAATTTAAAAAATATAGATATTTAAAGGAATATTAAACTTTATGAAAGTGAGATTAAGGTAAAATAAGGGACAACAATTAACTAATGTAATGAACTTATGAATATATGTTATGTAGAACATATTATTTACTTAAAACTAAGTAAATACCAATAACACTGGGGTCTGGATATTCATTGACTTGCCCTTACGGGCTTTCTTGAGTATATAACACATGAAATATGTATATGAAGACTTACAAAAATGTTTCATTCTTATTTGTAAAAAAAAAAGTTAACATCTGAGGTACAATCCAGGATAGAATATCTGGTTGTATATAGGCTAGTAGGCTGTGTATTTATATTGTAATATATATTTCTGTATTAATTCACTGAAGGAATAATATCGACAATTGAATATATATTTTCTTATGAATATTGTATAATGTATGACTAAAACTCGAGACTTAAAAGAACTCTATTTAAGAAACATAAGTGACAGCAGGTTTGTGTGGAATCAAGGATCCACGATTCTTAACCAAACGGTTGAAGAGATCCGATGGCTATTCAAATTTTCCTGTGCTCATTTATCGGTTATCAGAATAAACACGATTCAATGTAAAAAAGAGTCTCCAACCTTCCGCTGTCCAGAATCAAACGCGGCCGGTCTGCCCTAAATTACACGCCTTGCTTCCTGAGTTACAGGTCTGCCCCCTAAGAAACCAATTTAAATTATGTTGGCTACTTCAAAAGATTGACTTACACGCTAATGAGCAATAAATTTAAACTCATTATCAGACAGATTCGTATTAATTAGCAGCATGATAATATGTTTTCTTTGCATTGTCCAAGACGGCTTAATTTTTCCGTACCTTTTGCAAGCGAGGTTCCTTGAAAGAATATTACTTTATCTGAATATCGGAATGTCTCAGACCTTTAGAAATCAGAATTATGCAGATGGTAGAAAACTGTAAAAGAGGTATTTTGAGAAGGGGAAGCAATATTCGGAAATGCATACAGAGTTCAGCCATTCCATGTGGGTTTCTTGATGGACGAAATGGAGCTTGGGCAGGTTTTTTCTCGGAGTTTCTCTCGTTTTCCCCTGCCATAAATTTCCTTCCACCATTTCTCCATACTCATCTCATTCATTTCGTTTTATTTCTTTCATCTGCCCATGTGGGTGGGTCAGGTGGTATCGGCCGACAAACTTGTCGTTCACCGTAGGGAGTTTATCTCACCACATTTCATCCCTCGACCCGACCATGAGTTGGACACGAGTTGAGGATATTATTTTTATTTATTTAAGCTTCACGATATTTGAATTTGCAGCAGAATATATAGTTAAAACCATATCATAATGCTACGATTGCAGAAACCTGGCTGGAATGATAAACAAAGCGTGTGTAAATAAGATTTTAAGGAGATTGTGTTGGATCTGCTGGCACCTGCAAATTTCCCCATCAAATGTTTGCTTCGAAGGATAATAATGCATGGAGATTATTCAGAAAGAAAAATTGCACACCTATCATATCTTATTTCAGCAGGCATTAGAGTCTAATGATTTTGAAATTAAGATTTTTATTCAGTGCTGTATTACAGTTTCCCCTATAATATTAATTTCTTATACAATTAATTTTAGTAAATTATAAACTGACCCAAACCCTCTGGCGGCACCATGGTCCTGGGGGTCGACTCAGCCTCTAACGGAAATGAGTACCGGACGCTTGTTCTGGGGTAAAGGCGGCCGTCACGCAGGGCTGACAACCCGACTGACATAAAGTGCCGATTGTCTAGAAAATGTGGGAGCCTTAACCTCCTACTACCCCAAGGGCCTCCGGGCCTGTTATGGGATCACTAAAAAAATATTAAATAATCAATTGAGTTGGTCTTTACTTGATAAAAATCCATATGTATTTAATTAAATAAAAATAAAACTTAGAGTGTTATATGATTTTCATATTTATTATAATATAAATTTGTAACAGCTGTTTCGGTAAGTTTGATTTACAAATCATGTCTGAAGAAGGTACAAAGTATCGACACAGCTGTTACAAATTTATATTGTAATAAATATGAAAATCATATAAAACTTTAAGTTCTATTTTTATTTGATTAAATGATTATATTAAATATTATTTTTCAAATTTAGTAGGTGCTGGTGGTGGTATGTATTCATCACAATATTAAGTTAATGGAAGAATTTATATACATGTAGGCCTATATGCTTATCTTCGCTTTTCAGGGATCAAATTTAGACCACGAGAACTATAAACAAGAATGGGGTTAATGGATTTTTGTCACAGATAGCGGTGAAACTCGCTCAATATTAGTGTATATTGTTATTAATTACTGCTCCTATAGCTAATACATTTATATATTTGTTTTCTTTTATGAAATGTATATTTATATAGCCTACTGGTCGGTATAAATGTAAGTTAACATTTTTTTCGCATTCTTTTGAGATTTTTTAAACAGGTTGTACAAAAATAGGACTCATCACTCCTGACATATCCACCCATAGTAATTCTGCCCGAAGGCAGGTCCTTCACTGCAGTCATAGCATTTTCATGCTATGTAGCACTGATATTCAAGAAAATTATGGATATTGGCCATTAAATGCCTTATTAATTTAGACCTAATTCGTCATACTATTGTGATTATCCATCCACTCTGTTTCACCTTATTTTTTAAAGATGTGAAACACAAATTATTTTAGATCCCTCACTGCATATGTAATTTAAATTCAAAATTTTGTGTCGGTCCTGATCAACTTTTGGTTACCATACTCGTCTCTGGTACCGAGATTCCCGTGTTCAAACCCGGCTTGTAGTCGATGGACTTTTGAAGACATAAAAATCTGAGCACGGTTTCCTTCGGAAGGGAAGCAAGGCCATGGGTCCCTTGTCATAAATTTACGGTGCGTAAACAAACCTGAAGGTTCAAATACGATGTCACTATTTGTGAGCAAAATATGTCAGCACTTTTAGCCCAGAATTGAATAACCCAAGTTCCTAAAGAGCTACGTTAAATGAAATAACCAACATATCCCAAAATTGTGTCCTTTAATAATTACACATTTAAATTAGTTGGTCATTCACAGACCTCAATATAGGGGGCTTCATCTCATCTCATACCTCGACCCGATCCTGAGTTGGACAAGAGTTGAGGATATATATATATATATATATATATTTTAATTAGTTGGATCGAGTAGCTCAGCTGATAGGGCATGTGATTACGGGGTGGATGGCCTGTGTTTTTCCTGGGCAGGGGAAGCGATGAGATTTTTCTTAATTTATTCTTATCTAGAATGTTCGTAAGACCCATCAGAACACCATAACATTCTTTGGATATGTTTTAAATTATCCTAAACTTATGAGATTTTTAATTAATTTAAAATAGTTCTTTATTAGTTATATCAGTGCACAATATAATTTTCATAATCATCTGAAAATATTGAATGGAATCGAAAGAGCTGCTGAACCACTAGACCATACATCATTGTGCACTTTATTGTTTTTCATCAAGTTTGGCCTAACACTTCTTATGCGCATTATAGTCTACCTATAGTAGCCTATATATATATATTTATATCCCGACTCAAGCATTCATTTTTCTTTTCATATCATATATATATATATATATATATATATATATATATATATATATATATATATATATATATATATATAATGTAAACGCTGAGATAAAAACGCGATTTAGGGTTATTTTCTACGCTCATGGATCCAATATGTTAGAGTTTTATCCAGACTAGGATTTTTTTTTAATGTATGCGGCTTTCTTCGGTGAAGGAGTAAAGTGACAGGTCTCCAGAAAATTTCGGCTTTTAGCTAATAGATGACATTAAACCCAATTTCACAATTTATCGGCCTTCAATTAAAAATATAATGAAAAGGAATTTCATCTCCATTACCATCTTAAATTTTCATCAACTTTTCGGGTTAATATATTTTCCAATTTATTATGATAATTAAACTTCATACGCCGTAGCGTAGTGGTTAAGGCACTGAGCTACAAGCCGGAGGGTCGAGGGTTCAAGTCCCATTGGGGTCAGGATTTTTAAACTGACCCAAACCCTCTGGCGGCACTATGGCCCTGGGGTCGACTCAGCCTCTAACTGAAATGAGTACCAGGCGCTTGTTCTGGGGGTAAAGGCGGCCGTCACGCAGGGCTGACAACCCGGCTGACATAAAGTGCCGATTGTCTAGAAAAAGTGGGAGCCTTAACCTCCTACTACCCCAAGGGCCTCCGGGCCTGTTGTGGGATCACTTTACTAATTAAACTTAATAAGATTTATAAATTTTGTGTGGCAAATACCATTACTGAATGTATATTTATTGCTCTACAACTAATCATTAATCTAATTTGTTCAGTGTTATACCGACATGTGGGTCCCGGTGATCTATTTGATCTAATTTCGCAAGTTCCGGTTGGGATCGATGGACTTTTGCAGGAAATAAAATGTTTGACTTTGACTTTCATCGGAAAATAAGTGAAGTCGCAGCTCAATTTCGTAGGTTTATAGCATTTAAAAGAAATACACGCTGATTCCTTTTTCAACTGGAAAAGCGAATAGGCCTATAAATATACTATCCGAAACAAGGGATTGCAGGGAAGAATATTATGCTAACAACTAAATAAACATAATTTAATTTGCTTAAGTCATAAGATAAGAAAGTTGAAGTCAAGCCAATATCTTTAGATTGATGACTAACTCACTGGTACTATCGAACCCGTAGGTTAATGGCCGCGCGGACATAAGCTCTTCATATGTTCTTATCCTGAGCCAATGTTTTCCAATCATTCCCTGTATAATCTACTTCCCTCAAATCATGGTTAATTTATTCTCTCACCTCATTCTTGGTCTACCAACTGGGTGTTTTCCCCTCTGGTCTTCCTACAAGAAGTTTCCAACAAGTCTTTCATTCCACATGTCCTGCCCATTGCAGTTTACGAGACTTAACTGTTCTCATTATATCTGGCTTCCTATAAATACCATGTAGTTCACTGTTATGTAGTCTTCTCCATTCACCTATCTATTCATCTCTCTTTAGTCCAAAAATGTTCCTAAGAACTTTATTCTCAAATACTCGTAATCTCCTTTCCTCCCTTAGAGTCCATGTTTCGCATCCATTTAATATAACTGGTAGAATAACTGTATTATATATTTTCAGTTTAACATTTTTTTAAAAGGAATTGGACCGTCAAGAGTCCCTGTAATGCATAATAGCATGCATTTCCAGAATTGAGCCTATGTTTAATTTCTTTGTGCATCTCATTTCTATTTGTGATTATTGTTCCTAGATACTTGAATTCAGCCACTTCCTCAAAATTTCCCTCATTTGTCATTAGCCATCCATTTCCATCATATAATGCATTTCTATGAGTGACCATATATTTAGTTTTATTGATATTAACTTTCAGTCCCAATTTCTTAGTGTTACTCAATAGTGTGTGCGTGTTGGCCTTTAGTATCTCCTCGCTATCGCCCAATAGTACTACATCATCAGCATAAACTAACAGCTTATTAATATTGAGTTGTAGGCCTTCTCCTTCCTCTAAAGATTTAATGACATGCTCTAGTACAAAATTAAATAGCAGGGGAGATTAGTGCATCTCCTTGCTTCAACTCATTATGGACTAAATTTCGGAATTGGAAGGATGCCACACAATGATAACTGGTGCGAAAGCTAAGGCCTGCTTTAGATGATAGTTCATTAAATTAGTTGATAAGATATTATATTAAGGTTATGATGATAAATTAAAAAACAGTGTCAGTGAGTTGTAATGATTAACATTTGATATTGCATGACATATACTTTCTTTTGCTTACAGCCAAAATCGGAGTATTCTACGTCATCTTCTATGGAGTGTTAGCTGCCTTATTTGCTGTATGTATGTGGGTATTTTTCCAAACATTGGACCCCAGAATTCCTACTTGTAAGCTTTCTGGGTCACTTATAGGAACTTCTCCAGGTTAGTAAAACTATGCATTTGCGAAAATAAGAGTCCCCAATAATAAAATAGAAATAAATTCAGAATGCTACCAAATATAAATTATTCATTCTTCATTCCTCTTTATGTGTATCCAGCCATAGCTGATACAATGGACTCATGTCATCAGCTATTTATGCTATAAGTGGCAATGGGGCTGCATTTGAACATGAAGCTTATGTGGGCATTCAAGGTGAGTATCCACGAGGTTAAAATAAAGAAACATAGGAAAGACAGAAATGAACCCTTTGGACTCAAATACTCTAATACCATCAGGGTCGAAGAAAACAAGACGTCAGACAAGGGAGACTGGATAGGAAAGTAAAAAGGAAGAAATACCAGATCGGTTAAAGATAAAAGTAAGGAGCAAAACACAAGTAACTGGAAGAAATGTTTTGCTCAGCTTAGGCACCTTGTGGTCGCCATCCACATATCCCCTAGATGGGGACCCCTGAGGAGAATATAAATAATTATTATTACAATTATATCCATGGTTTGTTTAACAAAAATTTCATAGCAACAACTATGGTATTAGAGTGTATATATTTGTTTGTGAAGAAGGGGAATACAGCATAATTTATTACATTTTCAATTTCACAAATGTTAGGAATTTTAATTACATTATTGTTTAAAGATATTCAGTACAGTAGATTTCCATAAGAAAATGATCAAGCATGAAATGGTCGATAAGAATTTAAGTAAATTCACCCAGGAGAGTGATGACTATTTTTAAACTATTCTTCATAACATTTAAATACTAGATATGTATCATGTAGCATAATAATTTATTATCTGAGACTTAATTTAGAATGGTATTTTATATTTTTAAGGTGAGATTAAAAACATACACAGTCCATGGTAAGGCAGGTCTAGAAGGCTTTTTTCCTACCATCCGATTGCTAGCCTCATATCCATATGTATTAATCAGATATGGACAATCTTTCAACCAGTATAGGGGGTGACATGTGGTCAGCTTGTTAGATCCCCTAGACTCTATTGTTGGTTTCTCAACCTGGAGCCGCTTAGAGTAGCTATCCAAATTCCTCATGATCTGTATGGACACTGGTCCCATACTGGCCAAAATTCCATGAGAAAATTTCTTTCCCCATTGGGATTCAATCCAGTGCAATTTTTGTAGCTCTGCACCAAGGTATCATTCTTTAAACCATTGACAGGCCACACACACACACACACACACACGTATGTGTGTGTGTGTGTATATATATATATGACATGAAAAGAAAAATAAATGCCCAAGTTGGGATTTATTTTTCTTCTCATGTCATAATTGGCCTTCATTGCTAAATGTAAAAAAATATAGTTATAACATCTAAATATATAAGCGTTATTGCTATAAAGTAAAAGTTCTCTTTAAAAATGCTTACTTGTTATAGTAGCCACTAGAAGGCAGTTGGAACGATATCCTGCTGCCTCTCGTGTAAATTGAGAATAATATACATAAAAGAAAAATAAATGTTTGTTTTAGGATACCTGAGTAGCTCAGTTGGTTAGAGAAGTTAGAGATCTCGGATTCAAATCCTGACTGAGGCATTTATTTGTCATTTTTAATGTTATAATTGGCCTTCATTGCTAAATGTCAAAAATATAGTTATAACATCTATATATATGTACATTTGTGTGTGTGTCAGAATTTTTTTAATTGTCCAAATCTTCTGACAGCACCATGTCCCTGAGTCAACTCAGCCTCTAACATAAATGAGTACTTGACTATGTTTTGCCATAACACCATTGTTTAATGTAATATTCTTTAAGCCAGAAGGTTTCAGATTAGATTTCCTGTATGGTCAGAATTTTTAAAACTGCTCTAAATTTACCTGTAACAAATTACTACTAGATGCATGTTCTGGGGATAAAGCAGCTGTCAATTAGGCCTGACAACCCAACTAACACCCCAAAGATCTTCTAAGGCTTGTAGTGGAACCACTTAACTTTACACAATTTATTGCCTTTGAGATCAAGTATACAAACTCAAAGTTTAAAATTGTATTTTTATTTATTAGTCATTCAAAATATCTCTGCAGGCGGAAGCATCACGAAGTTCTTTTTGTTGCTACACATGACGTAATATAAGGCAGTGTACAGTGGGCAAAGAACCATGGTTGCCTTTTAATAGCACTTATAACCACATCGTTTGCTCTTGAACAGTAATTTCGGGTTGATACAACAATCTGTATTATAGACTTACGTTTATATTGTATAAGGTATGGAGATGCCTAAAAGTCTCCAAGAAAAGTGAATAATTCACAATGCAGAAAGATAATTTACATATTGCAATGTGCACCGCTAACAAACTTTCTACTAGACCTGCACTGTCAGCATCCCACGTCCCATTCCGCTCTGCACTTCGTAGATAGCAGTGTGACGTGTTCTATTCCTGCATAAACATGACTGCAGTTTTGATGGAGATCAACAACTGTGCTTATTCCTTAAATGGGTAATAATACATTTTCAGTGGAGTTATTTAAAAGTTAAAATGTTTAAGTTGACTAAAACTGAATATGCTTACTTTTGTTATCTTTTGTAAATTACTTTTCCAGGTCTGGGATTTAGACCAAGTCCTCCTTCAGACAATGTAGAAAGTACACTCATCTGGTACAAGGGAACTGATCCAGAACAGTACCAACATTGGACTAAAAGTCTGGAAAAATTCCTCGAAGGTAAAAACCAATTATTATACATGATATAATAGTTTAATGTGACATATAATAAAATTTTCACTAATATTAACAATAAGATTTTAGCATTTATAGATATATTAATGTTATTGGAGCTCAATGGCAAAGCAATAGCATATAAAGCTATATTAATATTATTAGTTATTACTTATTTACTGTATGTGGAGAATGTGCCATTATCTCAAGCAAAAAGACATGTGATTTAGTCATGATGGCCCATATTTGATTTCTCCTTCACAGCCTGTTTAATGAATAAGATTTTCTTGGGAGTTCAGACTTCACATTTTACTATGCATTATACGGCTGATACAGTATCTTGATTCTAAATGTTTGGTTAAAACACTCATACAATTAAAGAATCTTTGGATAAAGATTTTTTTCAATTTGACATTTTATATTACTTTATTATTACATTTTTTATTGTCAACTTTTTTTTATATATTCTCATTCTGTAGATTAATATATTCTATAACCTAAACTAATTTTTGTATCTATGTTTTAAACATGGGTGCAAGTTTTAATACCACCTGTATCTCTTTCCTCCCTTTCTTTTTCATTCTTCTATCTCATTTATCTTTCCACTCTCTATTTTTTCTTTTCTTTTTTCCTTTCTTCCTTTCTTCCTCTCTTTTCATATTCCCCCCTCTTTTTTTTCCTCCAATCTTTATTTTTCCTTTTTTATCTTCTCTCTCTCTCTCTCTCTCTCTCTCTCTATATATATATATATATATATATATATATACAACATATGAAACAGAGGGGTCACAAGATCGACCTCACAGGATCTAGAACATTGGCTAAAATAGATCATGAAAAATCAAGAATCTACAGAGAAGCAATAGAGATTGAAAAAAGGCCACATTCTATGAACACCCGAGATGATGCCCAAAGATTACCATCTACATGAAAACTGCTCTCGCTGCTACCATGTCATCCCTAGAACAGCGAAGAAGATATGAAGAAAACCACGGTTGGGCAACATAGAGCATTGTCGATGCTTGGATGGGTGTACAGCTTCCGAAATGGACCACACTGAAAACTGAAGGTGTTTAACTACATAAGAACTAAACCTTGGATGGGTGTACGGCATCGGAAATGGACCGCACTGAAAACTGAAGGTGTTTAACTACATAAGAACTAAACCTTGGTTGGGTGTACGGCATCGGAAACGGACCGCACTGAAAACTGAAGATGTTTAACTGCATAAGAACTAAACCTTGGATGGGTGTACGGCATCGGAAACGGACCGCACTGAAAACTGAAGATGTTTAACTACATAAGAACTAAACCTTGGATGGGTGTACGGCATCGGAAACGGACCGCACTGAAAACTGAAGATGTTTAAACTACATAAGAACTAAACCTTGGATGGGTGTATGGCTTCGGAAATGGACCACACTGAAAACTGAAGGTGTTTAACTACATAAGAACTAAACCTTGGATGGGTGTACGGCATCGGAAATGGACCGCACTGAAAACTGAAGGTGTTTAACTACATAAGAACTAAACCTTGGTTGGGTGTACGGCATCGGAAACGGACCGCACTGAAAACTGAAGATGTTTAACTACATAAGAACTAAACCTTGGATGGGTGTACGGCATCGGAAACGGACCGCACTGAAAACTGAAGATGTTTAACTACATAAGAACTAAACCTTGGATGGGTGTATGGCTTCGGAAATGGACCACACTGAAAACTGAAGGTGTTTAACTACATAAGAACTAAACCTTGGATGGGTGTACGGCATCGGAAATGGACCGCACTGAAAACTGAAGGTGTTTAACTACATAAGAACTAAACCTTGGTTGGGTGTACGGCATCGGAAACGGACCGCACTGAAAACTGAAGATGTTTAACTACATAAGAACTAAACCTTGGATGGGTGTACGGCATCGGAAACGGACCGCACTGAAAACTGAAGATGTTTAACTACATAAGAACTAAACCTTGGATGGGTGTATGGCTTCGGAAATGGACCACACTGAAAACTGAAGGTGTTTAACTACATAAGAACTAAACCTTGGATGGGTATACATCTTCGGAAACAGACCACAGCGAAAACTCTATTTGTTTAATTATATAAGACCTAAACCTGTAACTCGAACTTATCATTCCTTGATAATGGCATGTGGGATCATGCCAAAATGTCGGAGTCAGTGGCCAGGGGCCAAACTTGAATCCAAGATGCGGAAAACCCAAGAAAACTTTCTTATTCATATATATATGTAGGCCTATATATGAAAGCTGAGGGCAATAACATGTTAAGGCACATATTGTTCTTTCTGAGATATAAGAATTTTAAAGTTTTTGATTACTGTTCATGATGTCCCGGGTTTGATTCCCAGTCAAACCATAGGAGTTTTTCCTTAAAGGGAATCATTCCTGTGGTTGCCCATGGTCTGGAATTTAGGTCAAGTTTAGGTTAAAAATTCTCCTGGTGCTTCATTATCATCACCCATCATATCTTTGAGGTAACATAACTCTGCCTTCTAGGCACCCCAACTTCAGAAGTGCATTACAATTATGCCAATACCAGGAGAGAAACCAGAAATATCGAAATGACAACCTGGGGCATTAAAAAAAGTTTTAAAAAATTATAAATACTAATTGGGCAGTATTTAATATTTATAATATAAAAATAGAATACCTGAGATCTCAGTCTTCCTCAACTTTGGATGTGTGATGTGTAGTACTTTCGAAGCATATGCTCCATCTTCAGCGTGTATATCAAGTATTCTATTTTTATATTATAAATATTACATAGTAACCTCATCATGAATTTTAAAAGTATTGGGCAGTATTTTTGTTAATACATCGTGTGTCTGTATGTTTTAACTCATAACTGGCACACTTACAAATGATTTTATGGACATTTCAATACATTTATTTGCTATCATTGTAATAAATGACCTTTCTTAACAGAATCTGGCTTACCATGTTACTGCCCTAAGCCCTTCATATGTATTTTTTTTTCCCCTTTATTGTTGTATCAGAAGGAGAAAAAATTGCTTGGATCTGGATTTGAACTACAGATCTCCAGCTTTACTTACTGCATTCCATACAAGGATGGAAGCAGCTTCTAACATTTCCATACAATTATTTCTGATCTTCCTTTCATATACTGTTTGCAGTAATCAGTCAACAAAAATTAAATTCTCTCAGCTTTCTGCTTAGACTGCATTACAACTTCTTGTAATTGGCTGGTTGCCTGTCTATCACATATTTTCACAGTGCTTTGCTCAGTACATCATAATTTGTATCTTTCATTAAGACACAGGAGTCCTATAACCAATTGTGCTACTTTAGTAAATACTTTGATTAAACTCCATTTCCCCCTGTATTTTCTTATGTCCCTAATGCATAATGAAAGATTATTATGGACTTCCATGAATGCCCTATATCACTAATCTATTCATAGCAGAAGAATGAAGCTTTTATTGATTATTTGTTAAAGCCTTAATTGTAACTTAACACAGAAAATTTGTTATATATGGCCTCCTTATGTATTTTTTTTTGTAGCAATATACTAGCTAAATTTTACAAAATTATTTTTTATTTCTAGATCCAAAAATAGTCCACTGCTTTGGTCTCGAGGTAGCATGCTGCCTTGTCTCGCAGAGGGCCCAGGTTTGATTCCTGGTCGGGACAGGCTCCTGGGTGAGGTTTTTTCGGGTTTTTTCCTCTCCTGTAAGACAAATGTCAGGAAGCTTAGGGCCCAATGGTACCCAAAAATTATCTGGCCATCATCATCATCCTCTTCATTGTCATCATCATCCTTCATTGGTGCAGTGAAAGATCTGTCTTCGGGCAGAATTACTATGGTTGGATCCAATAATAATCATTCCATCGAGAAATTTTTATGTTAAGATGTGCACAAGAATTAATTAAATAAAAAGTAAACTCATATTCAGCATAATGTCAGGTTAGGAAATGAGATGAACACCTATTTTGAAACTCTTTGATACGCAAGGATGCTGGGTGACAAACCCTGTATGCCATCACAGGGTCAAATGAAATGAATGACATGAGTATGGAAAAATGATGTAATTAAGTTCTCTTTCGATAGGGGACAATGTGAGGAACCCCAAGAAAATCCTGCCTTGGCACTAATTCATCCATCATGAGCCCCATATGGAGTGACCGAGATACAAACACAAGTTCTATAGGTGGAGAATGAGAGTCACAGATCTTCCTGATTCATTAAATATCATCTGAAAATATTAATTAATTTCAAACAGTTGATCACGACAGAGCATTCTTTTTACTTAACATTAGATGATTACCCAGTGTTGCCCGGGTATTTATTTATCCCAGTCTTCTTGTCACCAATCATCTTGATGATAATCTCAATTAATTTTAGTCATTTTACTTTTCAACCCTTCTCACCCTCCACGCTGATGGAGGCTGAACTTGGACATGAACGTATCATTTATCCCAGCTATCCTGAAAATTATGGATTTGATACTAATATTGGCTGTTTTCAATCATTTTTTTACATGTTTCTGCCCTGTTAGGGATCAAATTTTGGCTTAAATATCATAGGGTCTGTAAACAATTGGCATAGTTTTCCTGAATATATTGAATTTAGTCTATTCTGTCACTTTCAACATTTACTTTTCATCCCTTCTCACTCACTGTAGAGTGCTAGCGACACCAAAACTATGGATTCAACACTGATTGATTGATCTCCGTTCATCTAGCTCAAGACATGGGTTCTCCCCTAGTGGGAAGTATCTTAAACTAGACTAATTTAGTTATGCTTTATAATGGAAATGGACAATTAATGATGAATGAGGGAAATTTTGAGGAAGTGGTTGATTTCAAATACCTAGGAATAATAATCACAAATAGGAATGAGAGTCACAAAGAAATTAAACATAGGCTCAATTCTGGAATTGCATGCTATTATGCATTACAGGAACTCTTGTCGTCCTTTCAAAAAATGTTAAACTGAAAATATATAAAACTATTATTCAACAGTTATATGGATGCGAAACATGGACTCTTACTTTAAGGGAGGAAAGGAGATTATGAGTATTTGAGAATAAAGTTCTTAGGAAATTTTTTGGACCAAAAAGAGATGAACAGACAGGTGAATGGAGAAGACTACATAACGGTGAACTATATGATCTTTATAGGAAGCCAGATATAATAAGAACATGGTGAAATTAAATGTTTCTTACCTCTCCTCATAAATATTTTCTAAGTTGATCGCGATTTTGAGACTATAACTGTCTCATCATCAGAACTTTGTTGGTGACTGGTGTTATAGCGATCGGAAGAAACTCTTCTTCTTCCTTCTGTTGGTGGACCGATGAACCTCTGGCTAGGGTCAAAATTTGCGGGAATTTCGAAGTTCATAAGTTTTTTTTGTTTTTCTGAATGTAGATCTTTTCCCAAACCGTGAAAAACAAAAGAAAACTTATGAACTTCGAAATTCCCGCAAATTTTTACCTGATCCAGAATTTCATCGGTCCACCAACAGAGGGAAGAAGAAGAGTTTCTTCTGATCGACATAACACCAGTCGCCAACAAAGTTCTGATGATGAGACAGTTATAGTCTCGAAATCGCGATCAACTTTGAAAATATATATGAGGAGAGGTAAGAAACATTTAATTTCACCATAAATTAAACCTCATAGTGATTAATTCCTATAAAAGTTAAATAATAAGAACAGTTAAGCCTTGTAGACTGCCATGGGCAGGACATGTGGCATGAATGGGTAATGAAAGACATGCATGGAAGCTTAATGTAGGAAAACCAGAGGGGAAATACCCAGTTGGGAGACCAAGAATGAGGTGGGAGAATAACACTAACTATTATTTGAGGGAATTAGATTATACAGGGAATGATTGGAAAACATTAGCGCAGGATATGGATGTACGGAGAGCTTATTTCCGCGCGGCTATGAACCTACGGGTTCAATAGTGCCAGTTAGTTAGTTAGGTAGTTATTTCTCTATAGATGGCAGGGAATGACATATGGTTAGTACATTGACTTGAGGAGATATTTAGTGAGGAACTAAGGTATTGGATGGAGAAAGATCGGTAAAATTTTGCTCATAGGTTTTTTATTCCAGCTTGAGGTTTTTATACAAGCCTGAAAATCTTCAGACTCGGGACCCATGACTTAAAGTCCCTCCTGGGGGACTTGTCCTTTGGTTTTGTCCATCTTAAAAATCAATCAACCCTGGCCTAGTTTGAACCCTGAACTCTTGGGACTAGAGGCAAGGAACTTAACCATGACCAACTTGGATTCAACACTAATCTTAAGGAATTTAAACATTTTATTTTTACCCCTTTTCGACCCTTATCACCTCAAGTCAGTGGGTGAACTTAAACAGGATCGCAAGTATCACTATTTTTCTCACTGATCCTGAAAACTATGGATTCGATACTGTTGTTTTTTTATTATTTTGTATGTAATACTCCTCTCATTCCCTAGGGTGCTGGGGTTAAACTTGGATTTCAGTATAATCAAAGCTCTTGCCAATAAATTTAGCAGCCCCAAAAACTGTGGATTCAACATTATCAATTTTTTAAAGTATTTTTATTATGCTAGGGGCATCTTTTACCTCTTACAGCATGTTTTCTGGATTATATTTATACCAAGAGGACGAAGATCTCTGGGCCCTCCTATGAAACGCTGGAGGGAAAATTTTCTATAGGATCATAACAGGCCTTGGCCTAATACTTGGAAGGAAGAAGAAGAAGATATTTCATATGTGTATCAAGTTTGCTTGAAATTGTTTGAGGTATTCCGAGTTATGCTGGCACACACATACACATTAACATATATATATTATATGCTACAGCATTTGATAAATAATGGCAACACTTGTAAATCAGCGATCCTAGTAATAACCATTGTATTCTTGTAGTTTGTTGTTGAGCAGTCTTTGTTGTATAAATCTGTAATATTTAAAATCTCAAAATAGCAATATTTTGTGAACACATTAACTTTTTCTCACATGTAGTAAGTAATACTGTCCTAAAAAGATGTTCAGTAGAATTTGTGTAGAAGGTGGAATTGGGAAGCACTCGAAAACATTCACCAAATTCACCAGACATGAGCCCTTGTCACTATAACTTATACACAAAGATCAAAGAACCTCTCAAGGCATTCAATTTCAATCAAGAGTTGATATCCAGAAATCGCTAAATTGATTAGTTGAGATATATATCCAGAAATGGTGCTGCAGATGGAGTGAACCATTTTTCAAGGATTTGACAAAGTACATTTGACTTATCAAGAGACTATAAATGAATTCAGTTAAATATGGGAAATAACATTGAGTTTCTTAATTCGTAAATTAATGAGCCATTTTTTCACATCTTACCTCATATTTTATGTTTCTTTAAACACGGGAACTAGTTTTCAAGAGAAGGATCTCTCTAATTTTCAACCGACTATTACATATATATAAAATGAGAGAGATCCTTCACTTGAAAACTAGTTCTTATGTTTAAAGAAACATAAAATATGAGGTAAGATGTGAAATAATGACTCATTAATTTACGTAAAATGAAGTTTGTAATGTTGAAAGTAATCTAAATACATTTTTTATTATATTATAGCAGTGTTGCCATTACTTATCGAATGTCCTAATAATTTAACAACATAGAGAAATCCAGGGTCTTTTGAATCTATACCTATAATGGCATAGCACATTGTTGAGCCATAGCCTCACCTTTGTAAGGAGTTACTAGACCAAGTTTATTTTTAGTTACCTTATTTGCTCATAGATGTCATGGATGGCATGCGGTCAACACACCGACCCAATGAGACATCTAACAGGCAACTAAGGTATTACTAGGACGTTGAGATTGGTAAATTTTGCTTAGATGCCTCTTTATTCAGGCTTAAGGATCTTTTATGAGCCTGATAATCTTCAGACTTCGGACCTACAGTTTAAGTCCCTCCTGGAGGAATTGCTCCTTGGATTTTTCCATCCTAAAAAATCCATTCGACCCCGGCCGGGTTTGTACCTGTGACCCTCGGAACTAGAGGCAAGGAGCATTACCACTAGTCTGCCGCGGCCGACCCTTTGAAACTAGCCAACATTTAACTTCCTTGTACAAAAAAAAAATTAACATTTTTTTTACATTTGACAGTGTACAGGAAGCCAGGTTCAACACCAGGTCGTGGACAAAACATCTATAATTGTGATTATGACAGACCTCCTAATGAGAATCAAGTGTGTGATGTGGATGTGAAGAACTGGTTCCCCTGCACTCAAGAGAATAAGTTCAATTATCACAAGTCAGCACCATGTGTGTTCATTAAACTAAACAAGGCAAGTACACATTACAAACTGATTATATATTTTAATCAAAATAAACAATTCAACTGATACCTTTATGATATGAAATATGAATGAAACTGCAATAAAAATGTATTTTTTAACTAATTGATGTACTCTCAACAAGTTTCTTAGCTTAAACAATAATGGGTGAGACTCATGTGGGAGGTTATAAGTTCAAATCCAGGGCTGATCAGACTGGTCAGAATTTTTATTTCTCCCCTAGTTTTCCTAA
Source organism: Diploptera punctata (assembly GCA_030220185.1). Taxonomy (NCBI): domain Eukaryota; kingdom Metazoa; phylum Arthropoda; class Insecta; order Blattodea; family Blaberidae; genus Diploptera; species Diploptera punctata. Next base: position 145,457 of record JASPKZ010006461.1, on the reverse strand, counting down.
GTTGTCAGGGCATATTCTGAGTTAAAATTTCAGTACCAAAACCCTCTTCATCATAATAATTTTTTCATATCATTAAAATTCTATAGAAAACACATGGCAAATACAATAAAAATACAGCCTACTGAATGTAATCAAAGATACATCATATGATGTTAGATGTTAAAGAGTCTCAAAATAAAAAATAATATTAAAGAAATAGCCATAATATATTTGATCAGTGGACAATTTTAAATAAAACTCTATACTCGTGTCTAGAATAATGGTAGATGGAGGGATGAAATGAAGTGAAGCCCTTATTATTGAAGTTTTTTGATATGCATGGATGCCAGCTGATCGGACCCATTGTACCATCATAGGGTAGAGGAAATTAAACAGAATGAATTTGATGAAGTGGTGGAACAAAGTTTTTGGCAAGGCAAAATGAGAGAAACACCAGGAAAAACCTGTCTTCATTCCAATTTGTCCACCAAATGGACATAGAGTGACTGAGATACAAACTCAGAACCCAGGGGCATAGGGCGAGGTTTAATCCGTAGCATCATCAAGCATTATATATTTAATAAATAAGGTGAATCTGGTCATTAAATTTGGTAATTTATTAATATTTATATATTTGCTTGTAACATTTAAGAATAAATAATTTTATTTTCAGATATATGATTGGGTACCTGAATATTATAATGATACTGATAATTTACCAGAGAAAATGCCTGTAAGTCTCAAGGAACATATTGTTAAACAGAAGAAGTTAAATCCTCAGCTGGTATGTATAATCAGATAAATATTTTCATTGGAAAATTAAACTAAACAATTATAATGTCAGATTTCTGTTCCATGTACAATATTTTTAATCTAATATTATTAATAAATTGTAAAAAAATATGTTATGTCTGCTGTAATGAACCAAGGATCACTGATATGGTTGAAGGGCCTTCTAGGCATTTAATATGGTTCAGACAACACAAATAGCAGTGCAGTCTGAACTATATCCACAAAGTAAAATCAATAACATAAAGATAGGATTCCAAGCAAAACATAAACTAGAAAATTTTAAAGCATCCAGGGGCAAAACATAGGGGGAAAAAAAATGAATTAGCAACAGAAATCAACTTAAAAGCTGTAAAAAAGCAGCAGCCAATCATTATTTGCATTTCAGTTCCTAAGAAAATGACTTCAGAAATGATTGCTGAAAGCTGTTAACCTGCAAAGACATTTAAAATGAACATTTTGTGTTTGGATTTCCAGTTGAAAACAATCTGGGTGAGTTGTGAGGGAGAAAGTCCAGCAGATATAGAGAATATTGGACCAATTAAATACATTCCACGCCGAGGATTTCCTGGTTACTTCTATCCATACAAGAACTCTGAGGGTTACTTAAGTCCTGTGATGGCTATTCATTTTGAAAGACCACGAAGTAAGTATTAAATAAGATATAGCTAATAGATCACCACAAGTTTTTTTTTTAATTCACACCTTTTAATGAGATGATCTTCTATATTATCCAAAGCTTTTTTCTTCTGGTCCCGAGGATCACAGGTTCAAACCCGGCTGAGATCGATGGATTTTTTTTTAGGATTGAAAAATCCAAAGAGCAAGCCTTCCGGGAGGGACTTTAAGCCGTGGGTCCTGAGTCTGAAGATTTTCAGGCTCATAAAATATCCTTAAGCCTGAATAAAAATACCTCTAAGCAAAATATTTACCAACTTCATCATCATCATCTTAGTTGCCTGCTAGATGTCTCATTGGGTCGGTATGTTGACCACATACCATTCATGACATCTATGGGCAAATAAGCGTAACTAAATTATCTTGGTCTAGTAACTCCTAACAAAGGAGAAGCTAAGGCTCAACATTGGGCTGCCATTGTGTGTATGTGTTTCCTTCCTTCATTGTTACCATTAGATTATGATAAAATTCTTCCTTATTAAATTAATATTGAGAATCTAAAGCTATTACTATGATAGCAATAAGTAAATTAATGAACACAATTAAATTGTTGTAATCATTGGTAAAGTGAAAAATTTAATAAATAATGCTATAGCTGTGTGGAGTCCCTTCATATCTTCTTAATATAAAAGCCATTCATTGTGTATTTGTGAATGATGATTAATTGAATTTGAATGTGAGACCAAGAGAGAAAGGTAAAGGGAGGATTTGCTTGGATGGGAATGAAGCCTGAATTAACTCAGTGGTCAGACCATCAGCATGGAAAGCTGAAGGTTCGGAGTTCGATTCCTGGTTCAGGCAAAAATTGTTTCCATATTTAACTATGAAAAATTTTTCTCTTTTCCTTTGATTACAAAACTCTTCCTGTTAACCCTATGAGAGATCTAAAAAAATCTAATTAGTACAGTTTCAATTTATATTTATCTTATACTACTTCCACATCTCATTTCATATCTCATAATTTTATAAGATGACCAGACAATAGGACACTTCAATATCATATATTTTAATATTCACAAAAACAGATGAAAATTTCATCATCATATGAATAAATCATGGCAAATTCAATCAATTTTACAAGTAAACAAGCAAGCTTAACCAACATAAATTACATTATGTAGAATGCAAGTGTTCTTGACTGGTTGTATAAGATACATATTTTAAATACATGGCCATGAACTGTGAGTTCATGCAATGATAATGTTTTGTTAGCACATATTTTGGATACCTATATTACTTTTATTCCCATTTTATCTTGAAATAGTCCTAATACCTTCAATGTTACATATGAGCTAGTTTATTCTGTATCATTATTGAAAATGTGCATACATAATAATTTTATAAAATATTAAATTCAACATAACATGAAATAATAATATGCATTGTTTTGCTATGCTTCAGTCATAAAATATCAACTCAACTATAGAATATCACTTTTGATTCTTGTAACATAAATAACTATTTAAAAACAAAGTTAATTTCCTTGTATTAAAACTGGTTTACAGACTATAAGATTTCAATAAAACTCATACTGAAAATTATACTGCATATGAATTAAGTATGAGTAATAATGACTAAAGGCAATACACTACAAGCCTAGTCGAGGGTTCAAGTCTCGGTGGGGTCAGGTTTTTTAAACTGATCCAAACCTTCTGACAGCACTATGACCCTGGGGTCGACTCAGCCTCTAACAGAAATGAGTAAAATGTGCTTGTTCTGGGGGTAAAAGCTGCCATCACAGGGAGCTGATACCCAGCTGACATCAAGTGCCAATTATCTAAAAAAGTACTTTTTGTCATCTGTAGGGGAAATAAATGTAACTGAATTAGCTTGCTGTAAAAACTCCTACCAATGGAGAAGCTATGACCAGACTCAAATGGCCATAAAGCTAATAAGTAAGTAATCATTAAAAATATTTCTCACTGTTTTGGAGACAGATTTTAATTGAAAATTGGGACAAAGATCTCTGAAACATGCCCAGGTGAGAAGACTCATTTTATGAAGTGAACTATTTTTTATTTTATTTTAGTAATGCAATATCTTTATTATAGGTAATAAAGTTATAATTTTAAAGTTTGATTTAATTATTTTCAGCTGGTATCTTGATCAACATTGAATGCAAGGCATGGGCGCGTAACATCGTGCACGATCGCCAGGATAGAGTTGGCATGGTCCACTTTGAATTGATGATAGATTAGCACAGTGGAAAATTTGTTTTGAAGCCCATTTCATAGAAAATTGGGCACTTGTATTATTGTCATGCAAGAATCTCTCTACCACAGTAACCTTCTCCATCTCATAAAGAGATTATTGTTAATATAATTTTTCAATTGTAATTTATCATCAGTCTATGATCTCAGTATATTGGTATCTGGGTCCAAGATTCATGGATTCAAATGTAGAAGAGTCAATTAATTTTTAGGCAGGATAATCATAAATCCTAAATACTACTTACGTGGATGAGTAAGTTAAGCCATTGATCTTAAGTTATCTTTATTCGTGAACACAATTGAATAATCATAAAATTATATACTGTATCTAAGTTTGCTACTTTTTATGGTAAAATCAAATGTTTCCTACCTCTCCTCATGTGAATTTTCTAAATAGATCGTGATTTCAAGACCATAATGGTCTCATCTTCAGTACTATCTTGGCGACTGATGTTATGTCGATCGGAAGAAACTCTTCCTTCTTCCCTATGTTGGTGGACCGATAAACCTCTGGATCAGGTCAGAATTTGCGGGAATTTCGAAGTTCTGACCTGATCCAGAGGTTCATCGGTCCACGAACAGAGGGAAGAAGAAGAGTTTTTTCCAATCGACGTAACATCAGTCACCAAGATAGTACTGAAGATGAGACCGTTATGGTCTTGAAATCGTGATCTACTTGGAAGATTCATATGAGGAGAGATAGGAAACATTTGATTTTACCATAAATTAAACCTCATAGTGATTAATTCCTGTAAAAGTTAAATATTTGCTACTTTTTGTTTATAGAATTTAATAAACAGAATGCTGCAGAAATAATGATACAATTTACCTCTGTTAGAAATGTTAAAACATCCCATTCAAATAATTCATCCAAAGTTGTGCACAAATTGAAAGGAAATCCCATGTGGCCTATGTCAGTTTGAATCATTCATATTACTTGGTTTTCTAAAGTTCTCAGCTTTAGAAATAATGCAAAGATATATCATTTCATCAGAGTAAAACAAAGATATTTAATTTATCTTAAGGAGGGAAACAGCAAAACATATGAACACAGATTTTGCGGGGAACTAAAGGGAAAATATTATGGTCTAACTGATGTGGCTTAATGTTAGATAAGCAGCTTACAAAATCTGGAAATCATTATTGAATATTTTTCCACTCCTACAGAGGTCTTTTAGCTACTTATTTATAGGGTTAATGTCAGTCCTTTAGAATAACCTTGGAGGTGTCAGGGACAATTCTCCACCATACTTCATCCTAAAATCCAATTTCCTTCATGACTAGGATGCAGAGTCAGATTTTGGAAGGCCAAAACTTGAGATCTGTGATCCAAATCCCTGCTCCCAAATTCTTTTCTTAAGATAAATTAATTGATAGTCAACAGATGGCTACTATCGAAGCAATAATTATTGAAACAAGAATATTATTTAGGTAAATTTTTTATCACTCATCTCATATTATTCTTCTTATTTAACTATAAACTAGTTTTGGAACTTAGTTTCCATTCCATCCTCAGTATCATCACGACTGTTGTTCTCAGGAGTAAGAATATTGTTATTAATAATAATTAAATGAATCGTGATGTTTTCTTACCTCATACATCTATGTTTCTTTTAACACAGCACTGCAGTATCGGCGACACTTTGTCGTCATCGTCAGCTGTTCATTTAATTATTATTAATTGAACCTCATAATGTTAAAAAATTCCCAAATTTAATATATAAATTGTTATTAATACTGGATTTTGAATCATTATATGATGTTATCTCTTTGGTGATAATTTACTTGTAATAATAATAACTGCTTCTAAAGTGTTGCACAAATAGAAAATCATAATCACAAATAGCTAGCACCAAGTATGAAAATAAGATCAGTCAAATTACTCGGCTACATAGAAGTCAAATAACTAAATATAATTAAATTATTTTCAGTCTGATCTTCTTACCTCAATATTAATGTTGATTTGTTCTTGGACATGTTACAAAACAATTCTGTTTTATCATCAGCTTGTCTAGACTGGTTAGATTTGTGTTGCACACCCAGTCTGGACAAGCTGACGATAAAACAGAATTGTTTTGAAACATGTCCAAGAACAACTCAACATTAATATTGAGGTAAGATGATCAGACTGAAAATAATTTAATTAAAATCTCAAAATATAACTTCCTAAATTAAATATTAACTAAATGTAATTTATCAGAGCCTATGAAACTTGATTTAGACTCACTGTGAAATGATGCGAGATTTTGGTTACTGAGGTAGATTTAGTGAATAGTTTACGGACATTAATGGCGTTTACCAGAGTAAAAGTTTTATGAAATAGAACTTAGTTGTGAATGTGTATTTGTGATGGACACGAGACAGACTGTAAATGATGTTGGGTTGATTATTACTTCAATGGTTGATTCTGTAACATGAGGAAGTTAACAAAATATTGTTTTCTTTGTTGAATGTGTGTGTTACAAGATTTCAATACTCAGTCATGAAAAACATTGTCATTTCTCTACAAATTTGCAGATATTTTGTACACGTTATCATATTTAAATCAGTAATTGTTTGTAAAATCTTTGTTATTTCTAGAAATTCATGTCATTAAACTCATTAAATAATTATAATTAGTGTTTAACCCTATGACCTAGTCCATAAAGTATTTACACTGTAATTTGCTAAATTCTAGAATAGGGTGGCAAATATTGGATTTTTTTTACCATGACTATATGGTACATTTGTTATAATTGTGACATCAGAGTACATTTTTTGGGTAATGTGAATAATACACCCTCCAGATGTTTTTGGTTTGAAGTAACTGACCAAAAAAGCTAATTAATATAGTGAAGTTGGAAATCTTTTTACATTATGAGGTTTTCTTAATAAGAATCAAATGAATCGTGAATTCTTCTTACCTCATACATCCATGTTTTTAACACACAACTGTAGTATCGGGAAACATATCATTCCCATCTTCAGCTGTTTTCATGACTGAAAACTGCAGTTCTGTGTTAAAAACATAGATGTATGAGGTAAGAAGAATTCATGATTCATTTGATTCTTATTAAAAAAGCTAACCCAAAACAATTCACAGTAACTACTTAGGTAATAATTTTGGTTAGTTTTAAATGTTGGCAGTTAGTTCAAACTAAGAACAGTTGGAGAGTGCATTATTCACATTATTTATTTATTTATTAAATCTCCAAGATTTGGAACCCTATTTTCAAAAGTATGTTAGGTCTGTGTCGGCCGCGGTGGACTAGTGGTTATGCTCCTTACCTCTGGTCCCGAGGCTCGCAGGTTCAAACCCGGCCGGAGTCGATGGATTTTTTTAGGATGGAAAAATCCAAGGAGCAAGTCCTCCGGGAGGGACTTTAAGCCGTGGGTCCTGAGTCTGAAGATTTTCAGGCTCGTAAAAGATCCTTAATCCTGAATGAAAAGGCCTCTAAGCAAAATTTATCGAATTTTCCCTTCCTAGTACTACCTTGGTTTCCTAGATGTCAGTATGAGACGGAACGCTGACCACAGGCCACTCAAATGGCATCTGTACGAAAACAAGTGTAACTAAATTAGTATGGTTCAAATTCTTCCGTTAAGGGAAAGATGGGCTTACAAGAAGAATGTTAGGTCTGTAGTTAAAATATAAAATAAAATTGAAGATATATATAATTACAAATTTTAAATGAAACAAAAATAACAAATGAACAAAACAAGAACTAATACAATTTAAACTTATAAAGTAAGTAGTAATAAAGATGAATTAAAATGTGGTGAAAATAGAAGTTACGAATGTTTTAAATGCTATGTAGAAAACATTTCCATTTTAAAATATCATTTATAATACTTGATTGCATTCAATTAATTGAACATCTAGAATGTATCGCTTAATCCAGGAGATGGACAGTCTAAAATAAGGTGTTCAACAGTTTGTCCATCAATATATCCATTTTGAGATGGAATATGAAATCTTTTCAGATAAGATTTAAACTTTCCATATCCAGACATAAATTGTGTTAATACAAAAGAGGATTCATAATGTTTCACTGATAATTTATCTTAAACTGTAGGAAAATACATCTTTCTTGTTACTGCACCATTGACACTACTTGACCAAAGAGTAGACCAGTTATTTAAGAGTTCAATTTTCAGCTGTTTCTTCACATAAGAAGTAGGGCATCAAAAATATATTTTTGAATTTATTATCAGATGATGCAGCAATCTTAGCAAGTTCATCGGCTCTCTCATTTCCTTTATTTCCTTCACATCCACAAACCCATACTAAGCATATATGTTTATCATAATTAGGTATGCTCTGTTGAATTTCAACTATTGAAGAGTTCAAATTGAATATATCATTAACAACCGTCAGTGCTGATTGTGAATCACAAAAAAAGATGCGTATAATTAAGACTTTTGTCTGTACATTCTTGCTTCTTATGTTATTTTTGTCGAACACATGTTTCAAGACTTCCGAGTCCCATTGTCAGTGATTACAGATGGTTGGTAGTTGACAGCGATTTTTAAAAAAAATATGAATATGTTACTCATATGATCAATACTTCACTGTACAGCCTTTCTCAATGCCGAGAATTCTGCTCGGAAAACTGTAGAAGTAAATTATTCACATTAACCTTTTTTTAATATTTATTAATTCATTACTATGCCAATTCCGAGCTAAGTTTGAGTTGTACTATAAACAAACTCCGCTGACTCCATCTATTTTGAGGAACCATTGGGCTACTTTTACCAGCCATATGACTGAATTGTGTACAAAACTGTCATCGATAGAACATTGTTCTTAGGCAATATCACATTTTACAGGAAATAAGACTGAATACAAGGTAAGATGGTATCAATAGTTAAGAATTCAATTTATTATTTATTTATGACAAAAAATTATAGATAGGTTTATTTAATCAGATGTTTATGCTTTTACATATCAGTAGATATCCTTTATTTACAATTTCATTATGAGCAGAATTTATGTTCCATGCCGACTCTTCTGTAAATTCTGCTGTTATTTTCACCACACCCTCAAAGGATAATGTAGGATATATTTCACTAAACTGTTTGAAAACATTCAAAATAATTTGTTTCTCTCCAATTTTCAAATACTTTCCTTTTCAATGTCTTATATTACAGAAGCAGCCATTTTGAAACAACAAAATTCCAACTGAAATTTGTGCCTGTGAAAGAATAAAACAATGCTTATTTAAATGTTTTTATTATTCATTTCATACATCTCGGTGATGGATAAATTATATTTGAAGAGAAAAGTACATTTCTATCATTGAAATGCTTATTTAACCTATTAAAATTGTAATTATATATTTTAAGATTCTCCTATAAACTTATATAGACATGTACTAGATAATACATATTTTTATTATTTTTATTGTCTCTGTTTCAAGTGTTTTCTTACATGCTTAAAGATAAAATTGTTATTCAACCAATGAAAATGCAGTCATACATCTCCTTATTTAGATTACAACTGGAACTTAGCTTGAAATTAGTATAAGTTCTTGTACCACATAATGAAGTTGATGAAAACTTCAATGTTTTTGTGGCTCTTTATCGTGTGTATATTAATTTATAGGTAATAGGTTAAGTTAGGACAATTTAGTGCAGAAGTTAGTTTGCAGTTTATTTGAATATGAAGGGTGACTTTATAGGAAACCAGGTATAGTAAGAACAATTAAACACTGCAATGGGTAGGATATGTGGCATGAATGGGAAATGAATGGAAGCTTCTGTAGGAAAACCAGAGGGAAAGCACCCAGTAGGTAAACTGTGAATGAAGTAGGAGAATAATATTGACCATGATTTGAGGGAAGTAGATTATACACGGGATGCTCAGAAAATGTTAGCTCAGGTTAGGGATGTGTGGAGAGCTTATGTCCATGTGGCCATGAACCTACGTGTTTGATAGTGCCAATGAGTTAGTTAGTTTATCCAAACAGGATCTGCCAAATGTAATGAAGTGTACCTGACAGTGGAGACAGAGTCAGATTATGCTAACTATTCAGTATAAACTTTTGGTACCAGTAGTAAATATATAATCTAATGGTGAAATTAAATGTTTCTTACCTCTCCTCATATAAATCTTTTAAGTTGATCGCGATTTTGAGACTATAACTGTCTCATCCTCAGAACTTTCTTGGCGACTGGTGTTATGTCGATTGGAAGAAACTCTTCGAAATCGTGATCAACTTAAAAGATTTATATGAGGAGAGGTAAGAAACATTTAATTTCACCATAAATTAAACCTCATAGTGATCAATTCCTATAAAAGTTAAATATAATCTAATCTTACAAGAATGATAAACATTAATGATTAAACACAATGCAAAAAACATTTTATCATAATTAAAATGAAGGCAACTAATTTTTATACATATAGGGAAATGACACTACAAAATTGTTTTCTTAAAAAATGGACTAAGATTGTTTTTAGCAGTCATCCTTCATATGTGTACAATTTATTTTGTTAGGTTAGGAAGGGTCAAGTTAGTGTACTTCAAATTGACAGAATTTAATCATGATCCTCAACTCCACAAAGCTGAAGTTTATTTATTTCCTTAAGTACAGTTATTAGATACTTAGCTCACCAGTCAAATGGTGAGTAGCATTCAGTATGCTGATATTTATCCATCCATACATAGTAATTCTGCCCAAAGGCAGGTCCTTCACTGCAATCATAACATTTTTCATGCTATGCTTGCAGCTTTACTAGGGAATTGTAGGTGTGGTAGCTTCCCGTTGCTTTCCACACCATTGAAGGATGATGATGATAATGACAATGATGATGATGGCCAAATGATTTCGGGGACCGTTTGTGCCTTAAAGTTTTCCTGACATTGGTCTTACAGGTGAGGAAAAACCCCGATAAAAACCTCACCCAGAAAAACTGCCCCGACCGAGGATCGAACCCAGGCCCGCTGTGTGACAAGTCAGCACGCTACCTTGAGACCACAGCAGTGGACCTGATATTTATAATTGTACCATATAATACTCTGCTATTTATAATTGTACCATATAATACTCTGCACTGAATTTTGGTGAAAACTTCCACATGAATCCAGTCCCAGTTACAGAAGTTTTTGTTTATTTATTCATTCATTTATCACTATTCCTTGTATTACATAATATTCTTCACTGAATTTTGATAAAAACTTAACTATGTATAATATAGTGTTCATTGAAATAAAACATTAAAATATAACATGAAAATTAATACAGAGAAAACAAAAGTAATGGCTTTTCAAGAAAAATACCCTGTATGTAGCAAAATTTGTATAGATTCAAAAATACTGCAAAGAGTAAATTCATTTACCTACCTGGGATACACATTAACATATTTGGATGAAGTGGACATAGCAAATAAAATTATTAATTTTAATAAAACAAAACCATAGGAATAATAAATTCAGTAATGAAACCTACGCTAGTCCAGAGAGATACCAGAGTATGGTTATACAAAACCGTAGCAAGACCTGCACTTTGCTGCGGCAGTGAGGCATGGACTTTGAGGAAAGGAGAAGAGAGCAGGATAACTTCTAGTGAAATGAGATTAATGAGATATACAGCAGGATATACCAAATGGGATCATAAACACAATGACGGTATTTCGAAGGAACTACGTTTAGAACCGGTCATTGAGTACACACATATATACCAGAACAACTGGATGAATCATTTGTGACGAATGAGTTCAGATAAGAGTTCCCAAGGTCATGCTTCATTATTGTCCAACAGGGAAGAGATCTCTGGGCCATCCAAGGAAATGCTGGATACAAAATTCATCAGTGAGATCGTTACAGACCTATAGGCCTAAGACTTGGTTGGACAAAGAAGAAGAGTATTCATTATATTTGATGAGAAAAATTTTCGTCCAGACCGAGATTTGAACTGTCGGGACAGGCTCCTGGGTGAGGTTTTTTCAGGGTTTTTCCTCACCTGTAAGACAAATTTAAGGAAACTTAGGGCCCAACGGTCCCCGAAAATCATCCGGCCATCATCATGCTTATCATCATCATCCTTCACCTAACACACCTATAATTCCCTAGTAAAGCTGCAAAGCATAGCATGAAAATACTATGATTGCAGTGAAAGACCTTCCCTCGTGCAGAATTGCTATGGATACATATTTAAAGATTTGGCGCTCAAAGTGTGCGTACACTTACTTCATGAGCCAGTGCAACAGATGGCATCAAAATATCAATTTCTTAAAATGGCGCTTACCTGGTTAATGTATAACGCCACCCAATTATATGTAGCCTTTAAGAGCCATATGATTTAATTAAGAGGTTGGAGTTATGTATTATCCTGCTGGAGTTCAGAATTCCTAAAAAGTTATATTTATTCGAATGTATCTAAATGACACAAAGAGCAGGGTGCATGTAGCAAACAGTTTTTGGATACTTTTGAAATTCACAATGGGTTAAAGCAGGAGGTGCACTATCTCCTCTACTATTCAATTTTGAACTATAAAAAAATGAGCAAACCATCAAATCTTGAGAGGATGAAGAACGGCTACAATTCAATGGTATTAATAATTATACCAAATTATAATCTGTTAGTTTATGTTTATTTGTAGTGTTAATAGGAAATAGCGAGGAGATACTAAGCTCCAACACACACACACACACACACACTATTGAGCAACACTAAGAAATTGGGATTGGAAGTAAATAACAATAAAACTAAATGTATGTTTACACATAGAAATACATTATATAATGAAATGGAGAGTTAATGACAAATGAGGGAAATTTTGAAGAATTGGCTGAATTCAAATACCTAGGAAGAATAATATAATATATAAAAATGAATGTCTGTTTGTTCATATTTTATGCGCTGCCATACCGTTCATCTGATCGTGATGGGACTTTATGCAAAATATTTAGGAGTTTCCCGGAAAGGTTATAGGCTATAAGAGAGTTGTAATACTCAACCCCTTTGCCCTTGGAAATCAACATTTGTAGTAAAACGTTAAAAAGTAGTTTTTGGACGCTTAAATGGCTTACGCTGCCTACCACAACAAATACACAAAATTAAGGTGTACAGAATTGGATACCTATTGGAGGTTTGGCACAGGAAGATGGCAGCAGCTGTAAAAACCCGAAGATGCCAAAAAAAAAAAAATCTCTACAATAAAGTCCCCGACAGAAAAGGCCTATGTTTATCTTTTACGGGTAACTCACAATAAACATTTTTGGTTTTCATTGATGCCAAGAAATCGGGACAAGGAGATTCCCGGGCAACACAGGATAATCAGCATGGGGTATCTGAAATAATTACGATACAAATTTATAATTATTATTTTTCCTTTTACTTATTCAACTAAACATAAAAACACATTGATTTTCATTTATTTAGGTGTAGCAACGCATGCCGGGCATCAGCTAGTTACAAATAAAATGAAATGCACAAATAAATTAATTATAGGCTAATTTCTGGAACTGCTTGCTATTATGTAATTCAGGGACTCAAGTCATCCCAACTTCTCTCAAAAAACGTTAAACTGAAAGAAAAAAAACCTTCTTTCTCCCAATTATATGGATGCGAAACATGGACTCTTACTTTAAGGGAAGAGAAAATATTACTATTATTTGAGAATAAAGTTCTTATGAAAATTTTTGGACCAAAGAGAGATGAACAGACAGGAGATAGGAGAAGACTAATTAACAGTGAGCTACATGATTTTTATAGGAAAGCAGATAGGCTATAATAAGAAAAGTTAAGTCTAGTAGACTGTGATAGGCAGGAATGGAGGAATGGAAGAGGGGCATGGAAGTTTCTTTTAGGAAAACCAGAGGGAAAATACCAATTGGTAGACCAAGAATGAGGTGGGAGAATAAAATTGACCATGATTTGAGGGAAATAGATTATATAGGGATTATTATTAGCTCAGGATGGGGATGTGTGAAGAGCTTATGTCTGCGCGGCCATGATGCTATAGGTTCGATAGTGCTAGTGCTAGTTATATGGTATCATTAGACTCACCCATTAAGCAGCCTATACATACATACATAGTAATTCAGCCCGAGGGCAGGTCTTTCACTGCAATCATAGCATTTTCATGCTATGCTTTGCAGCTTTACTAGGGAATTATAGGTGTAGCTTCCCGTTGCTTTCCACACCGATGAAGGATGGTGATGATAATGATAAGGATGATAGTGATGACCGGATGGTTTTAGGGGACCGTTAGGCCCTAAGCGTCCTGACGTTTGTCTTACAGGCGAGGAAAAAAATCTCACCCAAGAGCCTGTCCCGACCGGAAATCGAACCCGGGCCCGCTGCGTGACAAGGCAGCACGCTTACCTCGAGACCACAGCTGTGGACTAGGCAGCCTAGATATACAAAATTAGAAACCTTCTGAAATGTATAATATGTTATCTGTATGTTCCCTTTTGTTTTATTACCTATTATCAAATACTTGGGCTTTCCTTTATTTATCTTTAAACCCATTTTATTGGCAGCTGTTTCTGGGGCCATAAAAGTCGCCAAAACATCTCTTGCAATTCTACAGATGACATCAATATCATCAACATAGGCCAATACACATTCTATAGCCTATACATAAACAAAATGGATCTTCAGAAGATCCAAAACGAGAGCTAGAAAAATGCTTTAGATCTACTATCTTATGAATTTTATTTTTAAAATGTATTCTTGTTTTAAAAAAATAAAATTATCATTATTAGTTATGGGTGCTTTAACAAGTAAGGCCATATCACGTCTAGGAACTTCAACTGTGTATCCAATAGTGAATATGGCAATGACATTCTAACCTACCACTGACGAATGAGGAAAACTAAAAAAAAAAAAAAAAAAAAAAAGAATCTCAATTAAGTTAGTTGACACCGGGGTTTGAACACGGGATCTCCCGTGTACGAATCTCAAACACTACCGCTTGAGCCAAGCGTTTCGAGTATTATTATTATTATTATTATTATTATTATTATTATTATTATTATTATCTTCAATTCCTTCTGGATTTTTTCGTTTTGAGACTTGAAAGTATTTTTGAAGTTCCTTAGGACAGGTTACTGGCCCAACGCTAAGTAGTCCAGTGGTAGGGCTGCTATCTTTTAGTCTCTGGACAGACATTAGGATACCGCATTTACTCAGTACCCGATGGAACGGTTATACCGCCGTGACTCGGTCCTCAGAGCCTCGTTTGTGAAAACGGGTTGTACCACGAGAAGGTGAGGATGAGAATTGGGTAGGAGAGGTTATACACACGTCACTACCCCTTACAACCCTGACTGCAGGATACACACTACTAGATCACACAAAAAAATGAAGACATATTGGAAGAATTACACATGGAATCTTTAGAAAACAAAATTTCTGATTATAAGTCAAGATGGATGCAACATGTTCATCGAATGGAAGATCACAGAATACCCAAACAAATGTTAAGATATCAACGTACAGGAAGAAGAAGACCAGGACGTCCACTCAAAAGACTTTTGGATGGTGTTTCTCTTGAGGCCGAAACAGGTCAACAAATGGCCTAAATTCGTGAATGTACTATGATGATGATGATGATGATATTATTATTATTTTATTATCCATAATATCTTCTTCTTCACTTCCTGGTTTAGGCATTAATTGCCTGTTCAGTCTTCACTAATAGATCTAAGATCATCTCTTCCGAGGACGTCCGATATCTCTTCTTCCTCTCGGAAAATAATGTAAGATTTTATTTGGTAATCTACTCTCTTCCATTCTTTTTACATTTTTCCCTACTGTTTCTTGTTATTAGATATATTTTCTTTTATGGAGTAGATCTGCAATTCTTCACGAATATCATCGTTTCTTATCTGGACCAACCCTATTACTCTTCTTAAAAATTCAATCTCGGCTACTTTTCTTGTTTGGTAGTGATAATCAAATATTCGCTCCCATATAAAAGGACAGGGACTGCCATTATTTTATAAAATGTTAACTTTATTTGTTTATGGGCTCTATTATGCAATGTTCTGTTTATTGTGCCACAAATAGCTTGGAACTGCTGAGTATTATGTTCAATATCTTTATCATATCCATAGCTGATATCACATCCTAAATATTTGAGATAGGATAGGCCCCTACTTATTCAATCATTTCGACTCTAATGATTATTTTTGCGCGCAGAATATTTGTTTCCACAAAATGCCATTACTTTTGTTTTATTTACTTAAATTTTAAAACTATAATCGTTGGATATTGTATTCAGTTTATGAGCAGCCAATTGTAATACAACTTCATTATGGTGTAATAAAACTAAATCATCGGCGAAAATTAAGTTGTTAATGTTTGTGTTATTGTTCAATATAAACCCTTTGTCTGTTATAATTTTCCATAAAATATATCGTATTATTCATCTGTTTATTTATTAATGTAGCCTATCCTACGAGATAAAACTGAGACCATAAAGTTTCTTTTTCCACTTCATTGAGGACAACAAATTACAACTTTATGTTTTAAGGCATTGATTGTTCGCAATAAATTACAATGTTTATGTTTTTATGGCTTTGATTGTAAGCAATACAGTCGTCAAGACGAGAGCCGATGTAACTGTAATTCTTAGGGATATTGTGATATTTTCATTAAAGTAAACAAAATATGTATACTTTCTGCAGAGCGGATTTTCATCTCTCAATCTCTCACTAACAGGGCTATAAATTCCTTAGTATGATCTGTTTTCTAAGCATATTAAAATGAATTTTAACAAAATGATTCATAAATATAATTCTGTGAATATAACTCTTATGTAACATTACTATATTTATGTAATATTGTTAGTTTTGTAAATGTATTAATACTAGGCTTAAGATGCACTTTTTTATAATTTATAAATGGGAACAGTATTCGGTTTGACCTTAATTGTGTACATGGTATTGGTCTTTTATGCGTGTCTTTACCCAAACAGAATCGATTTTATTTTTCATAATAAACATTAATGTTAACATTACAGAATACTTTTCTAGTTATTAATACATATCATACCATTAATACAGTTTACAGTACATTACTCAATTGTTTCTTAGTGTTATTTATGCAACGGAGAAAAACATTTTTGCGTTATTGGATATATTTATTTACATATTTTTAAACTAATTTTTTTTATCCCACATTACGAAATGTAGTAAAATTATTGAAATTTAAGGATAAAATATTAATGGTAACAACTGTATAAATACAAAAAATAGTAAACGCTTGAAAGTAGTGTATCATTTTTTGTAAAGATAGATTTCTCAATTATCGTGTCGAAAACTAAAAGAATATGTACGAATTTTTATGACGTTATGCTCATAGCCGTCAGTTTTTATGTTTCTCATATGAAACAAAAGTAGAAAATAATTTTATCAAAACAAGAATAATGTGAAAATAATAATATAGCTGTTTTTTGGATAGCACCTATTGTCAAGTTACGCCATCTTTTGTAGATCTAGAATTGACATTTAAACGCAGTAACTTCACAAATTTGGATTTTTTTAATATAAACTTTATTATTGCTACATATTTTGTGACATGCCATCAAAATTGTATAAACGGTGCTTAATAAAATCTGCTATTATAATATTCTATAATTATAGTTAAAACTTTTTGGAGTCAGGGAATGTACTTATACATGAAGGAGAAACATCTACAATAAGAGATTAGATGGATCGATAAAATTGGATATTAGTAATCGGACGATGTCAAAGACATTAAACAACTGATATATATATACTTACTCACTGGCACTATCGAACCCGTAGGTTCATGGCCGCGCAGACATAAGCTCTCCATACATCCCTATCCTGAGCTAATGCTTTCCAATCATTCCCTGTATAATCTACTTCCCTCAAATCATAGTTAATGATTCTCCCACCTCATTCTTGGTCTACCAACTGGGCGTTTTCCCTCTGGCTTTCCTACAAGAAGTTTCCATGCAAGTCTTTCATTCCCCATACATATAACATGTCCTGCCTATCGCAGTTTACGAGACTTAACTGTTCTTATTATATCTGGCTTCCTATAAAGACCATGTAGCTCATTGTTATGTAGTCTTCTCCATTCACCTGTCTGTTCATCTCTCTTTGGTCCAAAAAAATTCCTAAATACTTTATTCTCAAATACTTGTAATCTCCTTTCCCCAATCATTAAAAATAAAGTCACGCAGGAACTCCGTAAACTAAGCCAATTCCTCAGTAAGTCGAAATTAAATCGTCATTGCGAGAAAACAAATATTTCACCCGGTAAAGCACTGAAAAATATTCCCACAAACATTCCAGGTTAACCCCTGCTCTTTAATGGTACAGTTTCCCTGATTAACGAACCGATATTACTTTTCTTATTCAATTTTTACAACCTAGTTTTGTTGTGAGAAATTAAACATGGTGGCCACTAGAGCGATTTTTTCATATCGGGTTTAAGGAAAATAGACTTCTTTATTATCGGATTTCGCAGATTTTTGGAGAATAAACTTTCTCGTTGATTTCAATAGTATATACTGAGCTTCGTTATGACAAATGAAAATTGCGGCCACTATAGAGCGATTTTTTAATGTTTGCCCCAGGTTAGCCTATATATGCCATGATCTAGTGCATATATAATAGGTAGAATCGATGGAGGTTTTTAAATTTTTTTTCCAAAAATCTTTTCAACTACAAGCACAATAGCTTCATTCCTTCGGAATTCGCTAAAAATAATTTCGTCGAAGCCAGTTAGTTTTGCCTTTACGTAGATTTGTTTGTTTAGTAAATATTTTATGTCCACCACTGTGGTCTCGAGGTAGCGTGCTGCCTTGTCACGCAGCGGGCCCGGTTTCGATCCCCGATCGGGACAGGCTTCTGGGCGAGGTTTCTTTCGGGGGTTTTCCTCACCTGTAAGACAAATGTCAGGATGCTTAGGGCCCAACGGTCTCCAAAAATCATTCGGCCATCGCCATCATCCTTATCATTAACATCATCATCCCTCATCGGTGTGGAAAGCAACGGGAAGCTACCACACCAATAATTCTCTAGTACAGCTGCAAAGCATAGCATGAAAATGATTGCAGCGAAAGACCTGTCCTCGGGCAGAATTACTATGGATGGATGGAAATATTTTATAACATGAATATTATGTATCTTTCCTTGGTGGAGTAGAATCTCGAGTTCAGGGGACATTCCACCAAACAGAAAAAAGTGGGTCTGTATACTTAAACAGTAATTGTTTAATTACAATCACAAAAAAAATACATACAATGTTAGTGATAATAACCTAATGGAATATTTGATCAAACTATAATTTAAAACAAATTATAGAGCTAATATGACCGAACATTCTATATGTTACTTGTTATAAAAATATAATTACATTAAATGCAAAGAAAAGAATGCTAGCAAAAATGAAATGGTTACACGAGCCAAATGAGGTAAATTTAGAGCAATTGGGTGTTAGACGGGAAACCACCAAGTTACTAAAGAGTAAAAAGAGCGAATATTTGAGAGAGAAGATTAATGATCTTGAAATGAATGCAAAAAATAGGAACATTAGAGAATTATATCAGGGGATTAGTATAGAGAAGAAAGGGTTTCAGGCTAGAACAAACATAATTCGGAATGAAAATGGGGATATGATTGCAGATTCTACGAGTATATTAAATAGATGGAAAAGTTACTTTAATCAGCTATTAAATGTACATACAGAACAGGTCATTGAGGAGGATAAGTTACAGATAGCAGAAATGCTAGTCGCAGAGCCAAGTGCATTAGAGGTTTAAATGGCGATTGAAAAATTGAAGATGTATAAAGCATCAGGTTCAGATGAGATCCCAGCAGAACTGGTAAAATCAGGGGGAGAAAAATTGATGGACAAGATACGCTGGTTGCTTAGTATGATTTGGGAAAAAGAAGCTCTTCCAGATGAATGGAAGGAATCAATTATCGTACCAATTTATACGAAAGGAGATAAAACTGATTGCAACAACTACAGGGGCATCTCATTACTTTCAACTTCGTACAAAATTCTAACAAATATATTAGTAAGCAGACTTACTCCCTATATTGATGGCATTCTAGGAGATCATCAATGTGCATTTAGAAGAAACAGGTCTACAACAGATCAGATTTTTAGTATAAGACAGATTTTAGAAAAGAAATGGGAATATAATGGTACTGTACATAAACTATACGTAAGACTTCAAAAAAGGCATACCATTCAATTAAGAGGGAGAAGTTATATAGTATCCTGCTGGAGTTCAGAATTCCTAAAAAGTTAGTTAGACTTATACGAATGTGTCTAAATGGCACAAAGAGTAGGGTGCTTGTAGGCAAACAGTTTTCAGACACTTTTGAAATCCAGAATGGGTTGAAGCAAGGAGATGCACTATCTTCTCTACTATTTAATTTTGTACTAGAGCATGCCATTAAATCTTTAGAGAATGAGGAAGGCTTACAACTCAATGGTATTAATAAGCTGCTAGTTTATGCTGATGATGTAGTACTACTGGCCGATAGCGAGGAGATACTAAAGGCCAACATGCACATACTATTGAGTAACACTAAGAAATTAGGACTGGAAGTAAATATCAGTAAAACTAAATATATGGTCACACGTAGAAATTCAGTATATAATGGAAATGGACAGCTAATGACAAATGAGGGAAATTTTGAGGAAGTGGCTGAATTCAAATACCTAGGAACAATAATCACAAATAGGAATGAGATGCACAAAGAAATGAAACATAGACTCAATTCTGGAAATGCATGCTATTATGCATTGCAGAGACTTTTGATGTCCCAACTCCTTTCAAAAAACGTTAAGCTGAAGATATATAAAACTATTATTCTACCAGTTATATTATATGGGTGCGAAACATGGACTCTTACTTTAAGGGAGGAAAGGAGATTACGAGTATTTGAGAATAAAGTACTTAGGAAAATTTTTGGACCAAAGAGAGATGAACAGACAGGTGAATGGAGAAGACTTACATAACAATGAACTACATGGTCTTTATAGGAAGCCAGATATAATAAGAACAGTTAAGTCTCGTAGACTGCGATGGGCAGGACATGTTGCGCGTATGGGGAATGAAAGACGTGCATGGAAGCTTCTTGTAGGAAAGCCAGAGGGAAAACGCCCAGTAGGTAGACCAAGAATGAGGTGGGAGAACAACATTAACTATGATCTGAGGGAAGCAGATTATACAGGGAATGATTAGAAAGCATTAGCTCAGGATAGGGATGTATGGAGAGCTTATGTCCGCGCGGCCATGAACCTACGGGTTCGATAGTGCCAGTGAGTAAGTAAGTAAGTATTGATATTCATTGAATTAGTTTTTGTTGGTATTTTAAAATGGAATTAACTGAAAAAGTATTAAGCGTTAATTAAACAGCCTTAGATTAAAATCATTTCAGTATATTTTACTACATAAAAAAAATATTTGTAACAGAAAAAAAAGTAGAAAAATGGTTAATTTTATTACTTTATTTTAGGACGGGAAATCTGCCATAAAATATTTTTTAGCATAAAATTTGCAATCAGATATTATGTAATTGTCATTGCTTTTATTTCACCACTAGAATTTAGATTTTTGTGACATATATTTTTGTCATATTTTTACTTATAATAGAAATTTAGAAAAATGATTAATTTTGGTGTTGATTTATTTTATCAGTTCAGAAATTCACTATTAAACTTTTAAAATTTGTTAGGTTGGTCAACCTATTTGCTAACACATAAATATAAGCGGCAGAAAGCATCGCTACGGCGTTGATCCATGACATCGGAATAGAGAACGTCACGCGACCTCCAGAAGAAGGAGTCGAATTGGTAAGAGTTGTAGTTTGATTATTCTGATTTTGTAATATAATGACTCATATTAAAATAATGTCCAATTGATAATTTGGTATACGTTAATACGTTTTTAAATTTATGCTAATTTTTAAATATAATTGTTAATCAATTATGTCTTGTAGGGGTATACAAGTTTACTCTTTTTTTTTTAATTCGTTTTTTAAAAGAGGGCTAATACCGGTGGTTTTTCTTATAAAGTCCACGAATAATTTGTTCGGAACAAGTATCCCAAAAAAAAGTACCAAATAATTTAAAAAGGAATAGAGTCGGTAGTGAAAATTTCCGAAGAATATATGTTTTTATATTTTCTAAAATTCGTTATATTAACTAATTGGTAAAGGTTTTTTACTATGGTATGGTAAACTATAGTTTCAGGCTTTTAAAATCAAATTTAGGTAACAAAATATAAAATCATGTGCTCAATAATTGTTACCTAGTTCTAGGAAACATTCTGAAGAAACTGTTTTTGGAAAATATTAAAATTGAAGACTTGTATATGATTCAAGTGAAGAGAGGAAAGTAAAATGTAGAAATGGCCTAGCAGAAGTAAACTATTACAATTTTATTCAGATTCAACCAGATTTTGGTAGAAATTTCGAGGATTTATAGCGCAGATGGCTCGATCCTAAAAACTGCGTGTCTTGCATGTTAAATGGTTTACTGAACCCCCCCCCCCAAGTAATCCAATTGATTAGAAAGATGAATACATAGTTATAATGACGAATCTTTTTTTCTATTTTTAACAAAGCTCCTTAATTAGTCTAATATTTTTAATTACCTATGTATTTATACCGCGGATACTCGCACTTGGAAACAAGTGCGGAGATGTGTTCTTTCTCTGAATCTTCTGGAATCAGTTTGTCGGCTTGTAAAAGACGTGAGGGGAAAGTTAGTATGTTTCCATGTATTTAATGGCCAAGTGAACAATGCTCAAAAGACGAATTCTGTCTGACATTTGAATCAAACCGATAGTACAGTGTTCTGAATCGAGTTATGGCGATATAAATGTTATTAGAATCATATTTGAGACTTTTCATTTATTTATTCAATATGTTAAATTAATTTAAATCTAATTTTAAGAGTAGTCTATTGAATCCCAAGTTCATATTACTATCTCTCATAGCGCAATAAAAAATAAAACAAATATTACCGTTCTTCCAAAATATTATGAGGAATTTTACAGCATATAAAACTGTTTATCGATATAAATCACGAAAATTGGCCAAAAATAAAAGTGGAGATAGAAATGATAAAGAAATATAAAAATTATGAATCGTCGGTCCCGCTGGTCTAGTGATAACCGTGTTCGCCTCTTTTCCGGAGATCGCGAGTTCTAACCCGTCAATTGATTTTTTCAGAGCGTAAAAATCCCGAGTATCCTACGGATGGGAAGTTATGGGTCCCATGTAGGTTTATGGCATAAAAAAGTGTATCTAGTCTGAAGCAAGAGATCGCTGGGCAAAATGTGTCGGCTCTTCAGGGTTAGTTTTGAGTGGTAGAGTCTAGGTAAATAAAATGCAAAAAAAAAATAGATCTTACAAATATACATGTGAATAGATTAGAAGATGATTAGCAATTTATGGGAGTATTAGCTCATACGAGTATCTGCTATCACTGTGTTGTATTGAATTCTAGGCTATTTTATGCCATGAGTTCACTTGTGAATGTTCTGACAGAACAATTGTCTGCTATAGCGCCATGTTATCCGAAATATATATAATTACTTCAGCTAACAGACTTCGGCTTTCTTATATATTTATTCACTCATTACTAAGTCCTTGTACCACATAATACTCTGTACTCGTTTTATTGTGTTAGTTAAGTTAATGGGCAAGTTAATGTACACCAGATTTTTATATTGGATAATTTGACGTCCCATAAGGGTAGGTTGGCTATTCTGTTTGAACAGACTAATAAGTTTTCCATTGTAAGCTTAACGATTTTGGATTAAAATTACCTTCAAATTTGTATCCTGTTTTAAGGCATTTCTAACATTTTTTGGGGGAAAAAAATCCTGTGTATTTTCCTCAAGTAATCAATTACATACTGCTACAATGTGTGTGTTTTACGCTTTATTTACATTTTTTTGTAGATGGACTCCTCGCATAGAAACCAGAATTCTATCCTGACTACTGGAAATTTGGTTACATACCAGAAGTCATCCTAACCTGGGATAACTTTACAATGTAAGTAAACTATAGTTTGTTAATTGCTAACTAAATTCATGTGATCAGCATGTAGAGTCCCCCATCAGTTACAGGTGGTTTTCTTAACCTGGAGCAGTTAATTGTATATACAAAATTTTTCATAATGATGGATGGTCATAGTTCCTATACTGGGCAAAATTCTGTGAGAACATTTCTTTCCCCGGGGACTTAAACCAGCGTTTGCTCCATAGCTGTGCGCCAAGATATTAAGTCTCATGACATTCGGTTATGGCACAGGATGCTTAATAATTGCATGGAGAAGAATGCATACAGTAATTAAAAAACAAACATGTGGATATATTACTGTACAGTCAGTAAAAGGAAGAGACATGTTGGCAGAATCAGATATAATGGAAGATAATAAATAAGAATAAATAGTTCAACCTCCAGCATTTGTGCTTGAATAGCCAATATTCTGATTTATAATTGCATCAGGAGGATGCAAGATATTGAAAATATTCAACAATTCATGATTTTGAGAGAAATAGACTATGGACATGGGTGCCGGCAGAAAGGGCAAGGGGTGCACTTGCAGTGCCCTGTCGGGAAAGAAAATACACAGAAAAAAGTTCAGAAATAGTAAAAAAGTTAAGAATTTGTTTTTACGAAGTCAATGTTTGAATAAAAATTCACCCCCCTGTTGGGAAAGAAAATACACAGAAAAAAAAATTAAGCACTTTTTTATCAAGTCACTGTTTGAATAAAAATCACCCCCCCCCGTCAGTTGTAGTTAGATTATTCTGATTTTGTAATATAATGGCTCATAAAAATAGGTCATGTCCATTTGATAATCTGGTATACGTTAATACATTATTTACATTTATGCTTATTTTTATATATAATTGTTAATTACGTATCTCTTGTAGAGGATTACAGTTTTTTTTAAATTCCTTTCTAAAAGATGGTTAATACCAGTGGGTTTTCTTATTAAGTTCACAAATTATTTGTTGAGAACAAGTACCTTCCAAAAAAGTACCAAATAATTTAAAAAGGAATAGTAGGTAGCGAAAATTTCCGAAGAATATTTTTTAAATATTTTCTGAAATTCGTCATATTAACTGATTAGTAACGGTTTTTTACTATGGTACAGTAAACTATGGTTTCACATTTTTTTAATTAAACTTAGGCAACAAAATCTAAAATTATGTGCTAAAATCATCTCTTAAGAGAAACACAATATTATTACGGAAACGTTTTCTGAATAAACTATTTTTGGAAAATATCAAAATTGAAGACTTGTATATTATTCAAGCGAAGAGAGGAAAATAAAATGTAGAAGTGGTCTAGCAGAAGTAAACCATTATAATTTCATTCAGATTGAACCAGATTTTGGTAGAAATTTCGAGGATTTCTAGCGCAGATGGTTTCATTCCAGAAACGGCGTGTCCTACATGTTAAATGGTTTACTGAATACGTAGTTACAATGATGAATATTTCTTCTTTTTTTTTCTATTTTTAATAAGTTCCTTAAATTGTCTAATATATTGAATCAACTACGTATTTCTACTGCGGATACTCGCCCATGGAAGCTACAAGTGACGAGTCGTTTTCTCTCTCTGAACCTCCTGGAATCAGTTTGTGGCTTGTAAGAGACAGGAGGGGAAAGTTATGTTTTCATGTCTTTAATGTCCGACTGAACAATATGCTCAAAAAGACGAATTCTGTCTGAAATTTGAGTCAATCTGATAGTCCAGTGTTCTGAATCGAGTTATGGCGATAGATTTTTTTTTTTTTTTTTTTGCAAATGCCCAGGTTCTTTCGACATTTCTGGTTTCTCTCCTGGCATGGCGTACTTGTAACCCACTTCTGAGCTTGGGGCGCCTGGAAGGCGGGGTTACGTTGCCCCGATGATATGATGGGTGATGATGATAGTGGTGCGCCAGGAGAGTCCCTAATCCTAAGCTTAATCTAAGATGAATATGAATGATGATGATTGCGACGGCCATATGATTTCGGGGACCGTTTAGGCCTTAAAGTTTTCCTGACATTTGTCTTATAGGTGAGGAGAAACCGCGATAAAAACCTCACCCAGAAAAACTGTCCCGACTGGGGATCGAACCCAGGCCTGCTGCGTGACATGGCAACACGCTACCTCGAGACCACAGCGGTGGATATTAGAATGATATTTGAGATTTTACATATTTGTTTAACCAATATGATAAATTAATTTAAAGCTAATTTTAAGAACAGTCTATATAATCCCACGTTCAGAAAGGAGCTGTCTTTGTTATCGTAATAAAAAATAAAGGAAAAAAGCAAATCCTGTTCCAAAATGTTATGATCTGAAGAATTTTACAGCGTATAAAACTACGATTTATCAAAATAAATCACGAAAATTAGCGAAAAATAAAAGTAGAGATAAAAATAATCTGAAAAAGTTATAAAAATTATGAATATTCGGCCCCGCTGATTTAGTAACCATGCTCGCCTCTTTTCGAGGTTAGCGAGTTTTAACCCGTCAATTGATTTTTTTTTTTCAGAGCGTAAAAATCTCCGACGGATTGGAAGTTAAGATATGGGTCCCATGTTGTAGGTTTATGGTATAAAAAATAATATATAGCCTGAAGCAAGAGGTCTCTGGGCAAAATGTGTCGTCCCTTTCAGGCTTAGTTTTGTAGTTAAATAAAGCACTCAAAAAAAAATCGTAAAAAGATACATGTGAATCGATTAGAACAAAATTATCAGTTTATGGAAATGTTAGCTCATATCTGCTGTCTATGTTGTATTGAATTCTAGGCTATTTTATGCCACTTGTGAATGTTCCAACAGAGAACAATTGACTGCTATAGCGCCATGTTATCCAAAATAATATATAATTATTTCAGCTATCAGACTTTGATTTTCATATATATTTATCCACTCATTACTAAGCCCTTGTACCACATAGTATTTTGTATTCGTTTTATTGCGTTAGGTGAGATAATGGGCAAGTTAGATCAGAAAATGGGCAATTTATTGTACACCAGGTCATATTGGACAATTTGACTCCCCGTAAGGATAAGTTGCAATTCTTGAAATGCATGCTGTTATACATAACAGGGACTCTGTCGTCCCAACTCCCTTAAAAAAAAGTTAAACTGAAAATATATAAAACTATTATATGGATGTGAAACATGGACTCTTACTTTAAGGGAGGAAAGGAGATTATGAGTATTTGAGAATAAAGTTTTTAGGAAAATTTTTGGACCAAAGAGAGATGAACAGACAGGTTAATGGAAAAAGCTACATAACAGTGAACTACATGGTCTTTATAGGAAGCCAGATATAATAACAGTTAAGTCTCGTAGATTGCGATGGGCAGGACATGTGGTACAAATGGGAATGAAAGAGTTGTATGGAAGCTTCTTGTAGGAAAACCAGAGGGAAAACACACGGTTGGTAGACAAAGAATGAGGTGGGAGAATAACATTAACCATGATTTGAGAGATTGGATTACACAGGGAATGATTGGAAAACCTTAGTGCAGGATAGGGATGTATGGAGAGCTTATGTCCGTGCGGCTATGAACCTATGGGATCGATAGTGCCAGTGAGTTATAAAGATAAATTGGCTATTTTGTTAGAACGATTAATGCACATTTTCCATTATAAACTTAAACATTTTAGATTAAAATTACTTAAAATTTCTTTGTTTTAAGACATTTCTCACAATTTTTGGGAGGGGAAATGTGTATTTCCCTCAAGTATTAATTACATACTGCTACAATTGGCGTGTTTTACACTTTATTTCCTTTTTTTGTAGGTGGACTCCTAGCATTCAACACAGAATTCTATCCTGACTATTGGAATTTGGTAACTACCAGAAGCCATCCTAACTTGGGATAACTTTGTAGTGTAAGTAAACTATAGCTTGTTAATTGGCTAGCTAAATCCATGGCACATTAGGCCAAGAAGGCCCTTGACCTACTACCTGGCTCTGGCCTCACATCCACATGTATCAATTATGGTCAGAGTATAAGGTGTGACATGTGGTCAGCATGTAGAGTTTCCCAGCTGTTACAGGTGGTTTTCTTAACCTGTAGCAGCTAATTGTATCTACCAAATTTTTCATAATGGACTGTCATAGTTCCTATACTGGCCAATATTCTGTGAAACCGTCTCTCCTGGGGACTGAAACCAGTGCATGTTTCATAGCTCTGTGCCAATGTATGACATCTCATGCCACTTAGCTATGGCACAGGATGCTTATTAATTGCATGGAGATGAGTACATTACAGCAATTAAAAAACAAACGTGTGGATGTATACCCGAGCTGCCGATTCTCTGGCTCTGAAGTTTAGGTTGTACGAGGGGTAAAGGGAGAACTCACCCTCTACTGCCAATAAGAAAATGGTTGTAGTGAGAGTGAACGTTTGCCACAACCAATCACTGCTCTTGATGCAGCTATAGTGCAGTAGTAAGGTTTGAAATTGCTGAGGTGTCGGCTGTATGTTTGCTAACCGCATACATAAAGTGGCCACTCCCAATGAATATCCATATCGGCAACACTGTCGTGAAAACGTCAAGGCCGGAGAATCAGTGACTGCAGTGTAGTACTGTACATTAGTCAATAGATAATAATCAATAAGATGGAAGATAATCAATGGAAGATAATAAGAATCAATACTTTAACCTTCAGCCATTTGTACTTGAATAGCTGACATTTGATGTATAATATTGCATCAGGAGGGTAGAGCATATTGAAAATATTCCCAAATTCATAATTTTGAGAGAAATGGTCACTGGGTAGGAAAATATTTTTTGCTCAACTGCACTTCTACTTACGCTTGATTTTTCAGTTTATTATTGTAAACTATAGCTCTTCTGTATTTACTGACATTATTTAATATTTTAAACTTTTTCAAACAATTTTTATAACAATATTACAAAATTTTGAAATATTTATTTAAATACGCAAATCGCAATATACTGTTAGACAATATTGTGATGCTAACTGCTATTTTCTCCACAGACTATATTACTTAGTCTGATTTTTCTATCGCTGTTTTGGGTTATCATTGGTTGGATCAGTGTTAGGGAGTGATAAGTAAGTGTA
This sequence comes from Diploptera punctata, assembly GCA_030220185.1. Taxonomy (NCBI): domain Eukaryota; kingdom Metazoa; phylum Arthropoda; class Insecta; order Blattodea; family Blaberidae; genus Diploptera; species Diploptera punctata. The sequence continues at coordinate 116,755 of JASPKZ010006461.1, read as the reverse complement.
CACCCATTTTTAATAAACGTTTGATAATTTTAATATTATTAATATATTTTTTTAACATAGATTTTGAGATTTATTGCAAAGGTTGGTGATTTAAATTTCATAGCGACAGATAGTAATCAAGGATGATAATCGATATGTGGTTCGATTGTGGGTTATCGCTGGCTCTACAAACTCTGGTGCATGTGCACTGTTATTCTATAGGACTTTGAAAATATTTCACGCAAGTTTAAGTGCAGTTTTTCCATATTTTTATTTAATGCTACCAAGTTGTCATTTCGACATTCTAGTACTCTCTCCTGGCATGGCATTATTTGTAACCCACTTCTGAGGTTGGGGCACCTGGAAAGTAGAGTTATGTTGTCCTGATGATATATGATAGGTGATGATGATTCTAATGTTGCACCAGGAGAGGCCTTAATCCAAACTTAATGAATATGTTAATGATGATAATGATGGCCAAATGATGTTCGGGGACTGTTTAGGTCTTAGTTTTCTGAAATTTGTCTTATAGGTGAGGAAAAACCCCAAATAAACCATCACCCAGGAAACTTGTCCCAAACAGGGATCGAACCTGGGCCCGCTGCTTGATAAGGCAGACCACAGCAGTAGACAGGAAAATATTGTACTCTGCAAGGAAAGTCACTTTTGGTAAACTGTAGTGCTAAATAATTTCCAATTAAATTAGTTATGATCTCAAAATGTGGATGTAATACTTAATTTTTTCAAGTATTTTTTCTAAATATTCCAAAAGATATATTTCATATAATGCCAGATAGACCATATTTCAAATGATGAACATTTCTTTTTTCAACACTGGCATATAGCAGAATGCTGTTTTATTACAGTACAGTACCTATTATAGCTGATGAAATATCTATTTGTTTAATCAGTTACAGGGTGTAAGGGTGTGCCATTCTTTTCAGTCATTGGGAATGGTCTACAGAATCAAAAAATTACCATACAACATAGGGTCAAAACTTGATATAGTTTTTTCAGAAAAAATAGTTGTTTGTATTTAGAGATATACTACTTATATCATTAGTAAAAATATGAAAACAGTTAAATCAGTAGGCGTGCTAAAAAGGAGTTAATATTAGCTTTTAAAAATGTTATTTACACCTGCCATTTTCATTGAATTAAATAATGCATGCTTACATTTGCTAATAGTCTGGAATGAGATATGACAACATATTAAAGAGGGTTGAAATAGCTGAGTGCAAATCGTGGTATGTATGTCAGCTGAGTTTTATCCTGAAACATCTGTACATTCTCCTCTCCATCCAACAACATTGCAAATGTCCAAAATTGTGAATTTTAATAGTTAGTTAAATATTGAAATTAGGAAAAAAAATGTGAAGACATTTTTTTATTCTTTGGCATGAATTGATTAAAATACTGGTAATGGCAGTCATATCTCTTATAATCTGTATATGTATGGAAATTCTATGTAAAACATTTATTCAAATTTCTCCATGTTAGTCTTGTCTTACATTAGTTATTTGTCTTACATTGCCATACATAAGTGGCTTTTTTATGTAATTTTTTTTTTCTTATTTAACTATTAAGCTGTAGGCCTATAATTGTAAAAAATAAAATTTAAGATTACCGTTACAAAGTTAACAGTTAACAAGAAAGGAATAGATGACATCAAAATTTAACATTTATATCTATAATGGCATAGCCCATTGATGAGTCATAACCTCTCCTTTGTAAGGAGTTACCAGACCAAATTAATATTTAGTTGTCTTATCTGCTTATAGATGTCATGGATGGCTGTGGTCAACATACCAATCCAATGAAAATCTAACAAGCAACTATGATATTACTAGGACATTGAGGTTGGTAAATTTAGCTTAAAAATCTTTTTATTCAGGCTTAAGGATCTTTTACAAGCCTGAAAATCTTCAGACTTGGGACCCATGGTTTAAAGTCCCTCCTAGAGGACTTACTTTGATTTTTCTCTCCTAAAAAATCAATCAACCCTAGCCAGATTTGAATCCACGACCCTTGGGATCAGAGGCAAGGAGCATAGAAACTGTTTTTCTGTTTTCTTATGGTAATGCCATGGCAAACACTTTCAGCAGCAGATCAAATTTGTATAGTGTCTATTAATGCAATGTAGTCATTTGATACAAGTTGAGATAGGTCATGTGATGCAATGCACTCAATAATATTGGTGGAAGTTCCAATAAATAGAGTGTAGGTGATAGATCTCGGAGAGTTTGATCATGCAATTGCTGCACAAGACTGATACATTCATATTACCTTTCGGAGAATCCACGTCACTGCAATAACCTTGCAGAGAGAGAGAGAGAGGGAGGGAGGTCTGAGGAGCTACAGGTGTTAATGTGTCCATATAAACTGTTAGAAAATGACTCCATAATGTAGGACTATATTCTCAAAGACTGTTTATGGGACTCCACTTTGAATATCATCAGTGCAATGTCTGCAATGGACAAGAATGTATAAAAACTGAATGCTGTTTCAATGAGCTCAAACATTATTCATGGTTGAAGTAAGCAATGTTTTGCATCCTGATGACAAAACCATTAATGCCTGAGAGCCAAATGACCATCATTTTAATGGAGCTTTCATTGTTGAATGATACCAGCAAGATGGTGGGTGGTTCAGCACTCTTCTGAGGTGACATGGATTGCCAAACCAGTAATCCATATCCAGGGGAATATGAATGCACAAAGATTAGAGAACATACTTGAACCCATTGCTCATGGTTATGAAGCATTCATTGGAGCAGTTTTCACTTTAAATCAATGATAATGTTCATGCTCACTACACCAACTCTGTGTATAGGTTCTTGCAAAGGCATACCATTCAAAGAATAACCTGGCCAACATAGTCTCCAGATATGAATTGCATGGAGCATCCATGGAGATTGCTGAAAACAGCAGTTACTATCTGTCCTCAATCACCACAAACCCTAGTTGTCATAGAGGAATGGGACATTTCTTAAGATGTACACCCTTAGACAAAAAAAATGAGTCATCTCTTGATTCTATCAACGGATCGGGGAACTTCGTGAGCACTCGCAGAAGCCTTATTCACATTAACACGTTTTCAGTAATTGCACTGTGATGTTTGCTAGTTAACGTAGTGCACGCTCAAGTAACATAAAAGAGAGAGCTTACCTTTGTGTGCTTCCGTGGTCGAGAGGTTTAACCCACAACATCTGCGTTTGTAACCTCACGGGATCGATTCCCGTTCTACTTTTTTTTTTACTGAATGTTAGGATAGCATTTTGCCTATAATATAGTTTCATATTTAATTTTATATTTGAGTTTTACGGTTTTAATGCATACACAAAACACACAAATGAAAACCTTCTAATAATTAAATGAAGAAAGAAAATAATATCTTCTAAAATGAAACTTTAACAAAGACAAAATCAATATCGGGTGTATGAATCCTCTGCATCTATTGCCACCCTCAATCTGCAGGACATTGATGCAATCAAATTTCTACAAGCACGTGGACGATTGGCTAGAGCATCCTAGGCATCTTGAATTTGTGCCCATAAGCCATCTTTCATTTTTCATGCATCTGCAGGCCAATTAGAGTTAATCTCTATTTTCATCTTAGCCCATACATTTTCGATTGGATTCAACCTGGTGAACAGCGAAATTTGATTTGCCTTCTCCTTTAACAATGAAATCAAATTTCGCTAAACATATTTCAGAAAGAGGCCACACTTTCAACAATATCGATAATACAATGTAAATTATACACAGAGAAAACAACACACAAAATTAACATTTTACAAGAAAACGTAATTATCAAGAAGGCCAAGAATACAAACATTCTCAATGAAAATGTGCCTAATAAGCAAAACCCTCTAATAGACATACAGTTAATTCAATACTACTACAACAACTCCAAAAGATGAAGCATGCATCGAAAGGCCTAGAGTGAAATCAACGAAAATTTTAGATAGTTGAGGAAGACGGTAGTATACAAGGTAAAAAATAAATAATAGTTTAAACAAACTAAAACATGCTTTATTAGAAAACCGAACTAAAAAATGAAAAATAATTTTATTTTCCAAAACACTTGGGATAAAATTAAAGTGGTCAACAAAAAAATAATTTCCAACACATCTAGAATAAAACTACAGTTATCTATAAAAAATAATTTTAATATCAAAAGGGTTGGGTGCTCTATATCAATTAATACTTACATTTGATAATAAACATATATTGGTAAAAGTAAAGTCTCTAAGAAGAAAACGTAAAAACCATCAAATGCACCCAACACTTTTGATGGTAAAATTGTTTTTTTTTTGTAGATAACTCTAGTTTTATTCTAGATGTGTTAGAGATGATTTTTTGTTGACCACTTTGTTTTCCCCAAGCATGTTGGAAATTAAAATTATTTTTTTATTTTTTGTTCGGTTTTCTAATAAAGTGTGTTGTTTTAGTTTTTTAAACTATTATTTATTTTTTTATTTTTTAGTTTGGTTATCTAATAAAGTGTGTTGTTTCAATTTTTATACTATTATTTTTTTTATTTTTAGTTTAATTGATTGTCATAAACCGGAATCCCATGAAAATTTAATTGCTTAATACTTTTCTAAAAAAAAAACCTGCGGCCCGGACTTGAACCAGCAACCTATTCATTGCTGAAATTATATACCATTACAGTCCACCGCTCTACTAACAGAGCTCTTACAACAATTAACTAAAAAGTTAAGTCCGCAAACTATTACACAGGTTTTTATTTGTTTGATTTTCCGATGATTCTGGCCAGGATTTTAGAAAAAACCTATGAAATTATTGTATTGTCATGGGTCCTTTACAAGTATACAAAGTTTCAAATCCATCCAATGTTTTTAAGTGGATGAAAATCGTGTTCAAAGATTCTGTTACATAGATACAGGTTCGTTACATAGACAGATACAGGTCAAGCTAATATAAAGCGTGTAAAAATATATAATTTAACATTGTTATAACCTCAATGATATAAAAAAATTATGAATTTAAAAAGTATAGATTAATTCAAATGTCGAAATAAAATGTATTTAATTCATAAAAAGTTTTAATACAAATATCACAAAAAAAACTGCGTGATTGAAGACGCGAACCTGCGATCTTCATTAACAGAACGAGTGATCGCGTGCTTTACTGCTGAGCTATCGGGACATGTAGAAGAGTCTTCAGTTCATGCCACATAACACAGTAGCTCAGGGACTGCACAATTATGACTAGTTTCCTAGTTTGAACCCAGCGCTGGGCCGAGTATGACTTAGACGAAATGTGCGTTCAAGAGATGACTCATTTCTTTTGTCGAAGGGTGTACTCAATAAACCTAGTGTCAGGCATGCCACTTGTTGCAAGGTTTGCATTAGGCAACATATTACTGACTGCGTTAGAAATTGACTTTAATTTTGGTTTAAGGAATCAGTAAGTTTTGACAGTGTTTGCATTAAGAGCGAACCTTTATTTATATTTATAAACAGGTTTACAATGTAATAAAACATATTCCTGTGCCCTAAGCATTTTGGACTTTTTAGGAATTTCTTGTTTTAATGATGAATAGGGAGCTGGCCTAATGTATGAACCCCCAAACTGGAGGACCAGGTAATTTTTGTTCAAGGTGTTCTTCCTCTAGCCATTAATGAACCAACATCAATCTTCAAGGCAGTAGATATATACAGTAAAACTTGCTCAAAGCGGAATCACATGGGACCAATTTTTTTTTTCACATTAGACAAAATTCCGCAATATAAAAAACTAAATATTATTAACAATCTTAGATCATAGAGTACTGTGTGTCTTTTTACATAACTTGGATTAATTGTAGTTCCATTGCTTTTGAAAAGTGAAGTATAGTATGTATGAGTGACATCGACGGTAATGCACAAAAAAACAGTCCAGTTTTGCCAGCGTTAAAATTGTCTCCTAGGCGTGTATCCTGAAACTAAAGTATGCAGTTTGTTTCTATTAACTAACTACAGTTTTGTCCACATCCTTTGATTCCTGACAAATTTCATTCCACACTACATTGTATTAAAACTATACAGCCAACCTAAAGATGCCTTGAAATAATTATTCCCTAGGAATTTAACAACAGCTAGGGCTTGACTTTGGAGCATCGGTCTGGAAATTTGGAGATTTATCTTCAATCACTTTTACTTTTCATTTAATGTCAAATTATAAATACATTTCAGCCATCTTTATTCCATAAATTCAAAATGTTACCTATGAAAGATCTGCCTCAGAACTTAAACTAATTAAACATTTTACACTGCAATGGTTATTTGTAAGACAGGTATCTGTATTTCGCATAATGGGTGTGCAGTGAGGCCAGAATAAAATTTCAGGTGCAGGTAGAATCTCTACTCTCACCCGAAGGCAGGAATCATTCCCCTCTTTTTTTTTTTCTCCTAATGGGAATTCAGTGAAGTGGAAACTAATTTATTTCTCTGTTTTTCCACCTTATACAACTTTTTTTATGAACTGTGTAGAAACATCTTTCCATTTTCATGTTGGACAGATTCTGTTTTATGCAAAATTAAATACACGTAAAATTACTATTATTTCACCAGGACCAATAAATTTGTCCACATTGAACAGATTTCCACTTTATTCACGTTCCAGATTAAACAAGTTTTACTGTAGCTGCATCTTCTGCCAGGTACACTGTACTGAAGGACTCCTCCTTTGTATCTGCCATTGAGGTCTTCACTGTAACCCTGGCAAGGGGTCCTCACAAGGTACTATCAGCAGGGCAAGCTGAACCAGGGTTTTTTTATGTGTTACTCCTCCCCGTCACCCTTCTTCAACCTGGCTTGGGACAGGCTATGGAGGGTTACTCTTTTTTTACCCATTAAATCATGTTATCTCCAAGATATGTTGTTTGATAATTTGTTTACTTTTATAAGATAACTTTTGTTTACATTTCATTTAATAATTTAAAATGTTGTAATATGTAAAACTTTTTATGATCAGTGTATTTAAATTCTGCCACATCTTAAGAATTTCTCATTTGTTATTGAATGGCAATTCCCTTTAATAATTTCTCTATTTTTCTTCTTTCTTCAGAGATTTGGAGTTAGTCGGAGACTTGACAGCAGAAGTGAGAGATGCCATTAGGATTCAAGTCAACATAAAGTTATCCTGCAATTCAAAAAACTAATATTATTATATGAGTTACAAATTTGTTTTACAGGTGAATTCCATGGTTACTAATATCTGCAACTAAGTTAAGTACTAATTTAATTTATTTGAAACATTTAAATAATTCAAGTTTTGGCTATTCTAAGCTACCATGCCACCTGTGAATATTCAATCAGAGAATGACTGCTAGCATGTTGGTCGATGTGATAACACATGTTCCTGCTAGAGCCAATTGCCAACATGTTTACTTACATATAAGGGAATTCTATCCCAGGAGTCCACCTACATTAGTGGGCAAGTTAGTGTAAGAAAATGGGCAAGTTAGTGTTAGATCGGCAAGTTATGGTGCCATTATTGGTTGGAATTATGTATCTCTATAATTTTTTTTATGAAGTCTATGGATGATTTAATTAGAATTTTTTTTACTTGAGAATAATTTTAGCATTGGGTGAATTAGTACACCAAAATTAAAAAATAAAGTAGGAATTAAACTTCGTTCAAAAAATAAGTAAAAAGTAAAAAATCTTATTCTTCTAAAAGTACAAACTAATAATAATAACAAGACAGTAATTATAAATACAAATAGATTCATAAATAAAAAGGTATTAACATTAATAATGGTTCTAATAATTTAAGATTAATTTAGCATTCACTTGTTTGTGAGTTTTTGTGATAAGTTGGCTACACTGTCTGAGCAATGACGAATGCATAGTTTACATTGCATATATGGTGATTTTAGGTTATTTAGAGCTTAACTTCTCACTTCATTTTCTCATATTTTTAGGAAAAAATCAACATACATATTTCTCTTGGTTAATAATAAATTGTTTATTTTCTGGTTTTTTATTTGAATTTATGGTAGCATAGAATTTCTACATTTTTCTCTCCCAAAACCACCTCAAGTTGGTAAGGTTAAGTGATCTGATTTAGGGCTTAGGAGACTCTTGGTGTAGTAACAGGTTTAGGCTTGCAACTTTCTAGACAATCAACATGAGATATAAGTTAGGTTGTAAACTTTTACCTCCAATGTATGTCTGGTACTCTGTTCTGATAGAGATAGTCAATCTCAGGGCTTCAGTGCTGCCAGGAAGAATAGGGCCATTAAAATATCCTACAAAACTGTTAGGACTCAAACCTGTGATCTACCAGATTGTAACATAATACCTTAATGAACTACACCTTGGCATGCCCCATCTAGATACAGTACTGACTGTAATATGTGTGTTCAATATATTTAAAATTAATAATTCTATTTTGATTGCTGATGTAATTTTAAAAAAGACAAAATCAAGAAAGGATAATAAAACATAAATACTGTATCTAAATTTTTCAATCTGGAAATATTGATTTCAGACAATTACCAGTTTGTACACTTGAGGATGTTAAAATATCTTGCATCCAGAATCAATGTTTACTTTCAATTTTGGGAAAGAAATAATACATATAGCCTGCTCCCTTCCCCTTTATTTTTCCTACTGTATTCCATAAGTGTTATGTACTATGCAAGCTACCACAGTTATGTAAAAATTGGATATGTGCATTATAAATCAAAATGCCAGTCATAATTTGAATGATTGGGTCTTATAAACTTTATTTTACAGAATGACAGATCAATAAAATATTTAAATGCTTAGAATAGCCAAAAGTTCCTAGTAAATATTCAGTGCCAGGAGTCCACCTGTGAATATACAAATAGAGAACACGTGACTGCTAGCATCATGTTAGCCAACATAATATACATTTCTATCAGTTTGCAGTTTTTATATATTCACTCATTATGAAGCCCATCTAATGCATAATATTATTCATTTTATTTCATTAAGTGAGAAAAAGGGAAAGTTAGTGTACACCAGGTTAGTTTACAGTTCATTGGATAATCTGGCACCCCTTAACCTCCTGCATCATATATGATACTTTGGCATTTAATTATTTTCTCTCTTTGGCAATAACTCCAACTCACTGTAATAGATGGTATCATATTAGATAGCTTCAAGCTATTTTTTTATTTCTGAATGCGGTCCTTAGATGGCAGCATCAATTAAAGAGCAAAAACTTGGTTGTGACCAAAGGTATCATATGCTACCTTTCAGAAACTTCCTTAAATGCCCCTAGAAAATATTTTTTTTTGAAAATTTATTTGAATCCTAATGGACTCATAAAACAGGAAAATAAAATAATTAACAAAATCTCAATTCAGGACCATCTAAAAGTCCACAAATTTTTTGAACTCTCATTATTTTTGTTTGGCTCCCTAGAAACCTGTAAAGCACAAAAATGAGTATGTATATTGTTAAATTTCTCTTCAGGATGCAGGAGGATAAGGATAAGTTGGCTATTCTGCTTGAATAATATTTTTCCATTGTAAATATAACAATTTTTGGTTAAAATTATCTGAACTACTCAATTTTGAGACATTTCTTGTAATTTTATTGTGAAAAAATCAAAGATTTCCTCAGGTAATTATTCATATATTGCAATAATAAACTGTTACGTTTTATTTCAAATTATGTATGTGGACTTGTGGCATAAAATCCCCAAACATTCTTTGAGGAAAGATAATAGTTTTTGGAAAACAACTTAAATTCTATATTTGTAAGATAATACATTTTTACATCAAATGTTAAAATTAAATGAGATAGGAACTAAAGAGGAGGTTGAAATAGTGTTGCTAATGCATTAAATTGTCCTTTCTGTTTATATTTTCAAGATTTTTAATGTCTCCCTGTGTACAAGAATTGCATTTTAGATTGTAACAAAAAAAAACATGCTAAAAATTAAGAATATAAAAATGATTTTTATTAGTATGAAATGTCAATTTCAGCAATCAAAATAGAAAAAAAAACTGGTATATTTCTTACGCCGTATTTAGATGCAGCCACTTGCATACTCTTAACTCATTTGCTTCAGGTCTAAATGCCCAGCAATTACTTTATTAAAATCGGAAAAGTATTAACACAGTTATTCTCCATTTTCAAACTCTAAATTTTAGGATGAAAAGGAAGACACATTTTTACTAGCATAGGCCTAAATGTTAATAGAAACTATAATTTAACAATGTGCTTTAATTGCTTAGGTCATTAGTGTCAATTCAAATTTGAGGATGAAAAGACTAACGACTTAAGATACAAGGCCCTTGACTTTACTTTCTTCAAAAGGGAAGTCAGTCATGTTTTTTTAAACAGGCTGGGTTTGAATCTTGGGATCATTAGTGTGCATGGAAACCACTAGACCACCAGGAGCAACATTCTATAAAGAATGCCTTCTCAAGGGATATATGAAATACAGAACCAGAGATATCGGGTTCAAATCCTGATTCAGGCATATATTTTCCTCTTCATATAAAAATGTATCATTTGGTTGGTAATGATACATTTAATATTTAAGATCAAAAACAAATTTCACTGGCTCTAAATGTGATGTGATTCCCATTAGTCTTCTTGTTAAAGAAGCAACTAAAGGAGTAGTGGAATGAAAAGTTCACTCAGTGGGTGGGAATTAATATAATGAAGAAGAGAAATATAATAAGCATTTGAATTGGAATGCCTGTTAGCTTAGTGGATAGAGCACAGGTGTATAGAATCAGACATATCGGGTTCAAATCCTGATTGTGTATATTTTTTTCTTCAAATAATATTACAAAAATATGTTGATTGCTAGATGGTACACCAAATTTCTGCATTAAATTGCAAACCTCTCTGCAGTACATATGTTGAGAAAGCATGTGGTACTGTTGATAGCAATTTGTTCATTGGTTGGGGACACCAAGCTTTGTGGTTCCTTGGTGCTTTCTGATAGGAATAGGATATATGCTGGCACTGGGTTTCATATTCTCCCTTCTCTTTGTGCCTCATACAACCCACTTCACACTACACAATGCAGGAATACATTGTCTATGTAAAGTGGTCTGCCGAAATGGTGTGTAAATTTAAAATAGATCACATTGTTGCCAAGTGTGGAACCTGAAGCATGTAAAATGCTTTGGATGACATAAGGAATTTTACATTTTAGACACATTAATTTTGAGTTTTGCTTATGATCTGAATTGAAAGAAATGGGCATAATTTATCTCAGGCAATTGGGTTAATGTTATTGAAAGTGAACAAAGGAAAAAATGACTTCTTTAGGTATTTTTCTAATGGTTAGTTACTGTATTTTTCAGATATATCACCAGGTATTTTTGTATGTAGATTTTCAAAATGACTAACATGAGAGATGTTAATATCCTAGTAAGGTAGCAGGCATAAACTTTCTTTTACATGGAATTCACCTAAGCTGCAGATGGGAATATGTATTTCAATAAGACTCCAATGGGAAGTAACACTAGAAGGTAATTTACAACTATGTAAATAAATTGGATGCAATTTTTAAATCTCTTTATGAAACTCTCATTTTCACAGGATGATTTTGGAAGGTGCATTCCTTCACAAACTGGTTCTGTGAAAATTGTGGAGTTTTATAAAGGGAGATATAAAAATTATATCAAATTTATAGGAACTGAGTATGTATATTTTGATATGAATGTACTTGAATATATGCAGTATAATAAAGTTAAAAATGAAATTATTTTGTGTATTCTTCTGAAATGTAACCTTAACATAATCCTATGGAATTCCTTCCGGAGCGAGTTTTTATCGTGTTGGACTTAGAGTGATTTTTTTAAGGCTATTTTTGCTCCTTTTTGAGCTCAAGTTGATGGATTTTTAGTGTTATTTCCACTTTATGTTTAAAATTTTATTCAAATTTTCTAATCAAAGCTTGAATTTAAAAGAAATTGGATTAAAATTAAACTGTAATCCAATTAATCTCTTAAATACGAGCTTTAATTTAATAAATTTGAATAGAATTTTAAATTATAACAGCAGATAAACCATTGATTTAAGCAAAAAATGCTCTAAAAAAAACACCCTAAGTCCCACACCTAAAAACAAAAGTAGCAGTCTAGCATGGAAAGGATTTTGTTAAATAGAGTGTTGCATACAAAGAATAAGAACATTCTATAAAAATCAAACTTATATTTCACAGCAATAGAATTTCATACAGACTTCAAAATTTTACAGAAGATATTTTTTTATACCCAAAAATTGGAAATTTGAAGACATTCAGTTGTGCTCCTACCATTCAGTCTGAAACAAACCATAAACAATAATAAATTACAATAGGAATTAACATTATGTGTATCTGGTACTTCTTACCTCATAAATGTCATTTCACATGTTTCAATATGCTCTCCATACCATCAGCTTGTCCAGACCAGGCAAGCTAACAATGGTATGGACAACATATCAAAACATGTAAAATGAAACATTTAAGAGGTAATATGTACCAGACTCACCTTATTTATTAACTGAACATAAGTTAAGCTGCAACATGTAAATTATTCATTTCATCCATTTTAATGATAGATAAATCATATTTGAAGAGAAAAAAAAAATTATGCTCAGACTGGGACTCGAACCCAGGACCATTGGCTTTCTAGACCAATGCTCCACCAACTGAGCTATCTGCCCAAGTTCCAATCTAAATGCAAATCTTTCTCTTATTATGATGTCAATTCCCACACACCAAATGCCTTTGCTTCTATCTTTGCAAATAACAGCCTCTTTATTAAGAGGACATTATAAAGCCAGCATGGCTTCTTTCAATGTTTTTTATTATTCACTTCCTACATCTTAATGACGGATAAATCATATTTGAAGAGAAAATTTTCTCTCTTCAGATATAATACAGTATTATGCCAATTCTTTAAATATCTACCAAAATAATAGATTTCTACATAATTTATGCATACTAGTCCATAAATGTAAGCAATGTACCAGTAGTTTTCTTAACCAAAGATTCTAAACTGAAGTCTCCTAGCCACAGCATTGAGATTTTTATTAAAATTTCCACGGTGGACTAGTGGTTATGCTCCTTGCCTCTGGTCCCGAGGGTCACAGGTTCAAACCCAGCCAGGGTCAATGGATTTTTTTAGGATGGAAAAATCCAAGGAGCAAGTCCTTTGGGAGGGACTTTAACCTTTACACTGCTACGAACAGGTATATCCGTTGGCAAAGAAAATGCTTGCTGTGCTATGGGTGTGTATATCCATTCTCAACTCCAAACTCCTGCTAGTTATATAATACATATTGCATTGCTTTCAAACTATGCAGGCATATACTGCCATCTCCTAGGAACCTAAATAAACTTTTTCCATATTTCTCCCTGCATTGAGCAAGGAGGGTTTTAAAGGCCGGAAATATCTCAGCAGTGAAAAGGTTAAGCCGTGGGTCCCAAGTCTGAAGATTTTCAGGCTCGTAAAAGATCCTTAAGCCTGAATGAAAAGGCCTCTAAGTAAAATTTACTGACTTTTCCCATCCTAGTACTACCTTGGTTTTCTAGATGTCAGTATGAGGTAGAATGCTGACCACGGACCACTCAAATGACATCTATATGAAAACAAGTGTAACTAAATTAGTGTGGTTCAAATTTTTCCCTGTAAGGAAAGAGCACCTAAATATCTGTTAAGGGAAACATGGGCTTACAAGACAAGATTAAAGTTTCCAATCCCATCAGAAAACAAACCCAGATCCATTGGTAAGAAGGCAGACATGCTATTACCTAAGCTAACACATTTACATCCTAAAATTACACTATTTCCTATTTCACCAAACTTTCAGGAAGAATCATTTGGTTTTTAATTCCTTCCTGCATTTTTAATGTAAAGTCATCCTGCTGACATACTTTGATTTAACAAATCCCCTATTAAGTTCCAGAAGCTAATATTTTTGGTTATTATAAAGAATCTATCACAACTATTCTTGCTTACTCATTTCATTTTTGTGAACTAGAGCAGCAAACAGGCCATTGAGACAAGCCCAATATTTATTTAAAGTAAAACAACAGTTTGGAAACTTCAAAAACGTGGGTTAAGTTTTAAGATTTGTATAATAAGGCTTGCTCTTTAATAGCATCACAAAATGTAGATTTGAAAGACCAACAAATTCTGCTCAAAGGCCTTTAATTCAGGCTTGAGGTTTTTGCCATAAATCTACAACACAGGACCCATGGCTTTACTTCCCTTCCAAAGGAAGTCATACTCAGTATTTATATATAACCATGGTAACCACTAGACCACCAGGACCTATTTTATTCTTAAAGAGAAAGACATTTGGTAGCGTAGAATAAAACTAAGATCTTGTACAGATAGATCTATAAGTACTAGGAATAAACTATTCAATAACAAGTTCTTAGTAATAATTTTTACAGTAATTTAATATCAACCTAAACAACATTGATTCTAAACCTGATAAATTTGAATCTTACCCATGTTACCAACTTTTTTATATAAATTTAAACAATTTTATCTACTCTATATAATTTTCTGTTATATATTTTCCATTATTACCTTTCAGTACACTACAAGCCAAAATGTTAGGGGTTCGAGTACCAATGGGGTCAGGTTTTTTAAACTGATCCAAACACACTGGCAGTACTGACCTGGGATCAACTCATCCTCTAACAGAATTAAGTATTAGATTTTATTCTGTGGGTAAACAGCCATAATCCAGGAATTGAATCTATGACCTGTTGTGGGATTATTACCCGTTTAAGGAGTAAGCGCAGTTGTTGACGGAGGGCACTGCAGTTGTGTTTATGCAGGAATAGAACACGTGACACTGCTATCTATGAGTGCAGAGGAGAATGGGACGTTGACAGTGTACACTGTCTTATATGACGTCACGTGCAGCAACAAACAGAGCTTCGTAATTCTTCCGCCTGCAGAGATATTTTAAATGACTAATACTTTACTTTTTATTATTATCTATCAAAGCAAACTTTTGTGTTAAATAGTGCATATACCTCACAGCACTACCAGCATTTGGACTATTTCACTGCTATTCTGGATTTTCATGTTTAATACATATACCCCAACTATTGTCCCTTAAAACTGATCTACAAATCATATTTCCAGACCAAAAGTCATCTTTCTGTTTCACCAAAATACCTCCTTTTCTTACATCATTTTTAATGTTTCACCCATGACTAACTCACTGCCACTATAAAACACAGAGGGTTATGGTCATATAGGCACAAACTCTCCACACATCCCTATCCAGAATTAATGTTTTCCAATAATTACCTGTATTATTTGCTTCCCTCATATCATAGTTAATATTATTCTCCCACATCATTCTTTGCTAACCTACTGGGCAGTTTTCCTCTGGCTTTCCTACAATACATTTCCATGTGCGTTTTTCTTTTCCCCATTTATGCTAGATGTCCACACAACACAGTGTATGAGAAGAAGTTCTCTCAATGAATTTCAGTACAGTATGGGGCCACTTCATGCATCATGAGGAATTTCAAGAGGAACAAAAAGCAGCCACTATGTTGAAGTTCTATGCTATAATCAAGCAGTTTATGGCATAATGCATAGACCTGCACTGGTTCAAGTACCCATGGGAGAACATTTTCTCATGAAATTTTAGCCAATGTGATCTGTGCCTACCAAATATCATGAGAATTTGAGTAGCTACAATGAATAGCAATCCACATTGAGAAAACCAGCTATAACATACTGGGGAATCCTATATGCTGGCCACATGTCTCCCCAATACTGGTGTGGATATGAGATCAGCAGCCAGCTGTTAGGACAAGGACCTTCTAGGCCTGTCATACCATGCAATTTTTGCTATGTTTTTAAAACCCAAGGTTCTGACCACATCTCATCCCTAAAACACTATCCAATCACCCACCTCTGTGATTACATGTGCATGAAAGGAAAGTCTTAAGCCTGTCACACCATATATATATATATATATATATATATTCTGTTGATTTTTTTTACTGTATGCTTATTTACATAAGCATCAATATCTGAAGTCATATTGTGTTTAGAACACAGCCAATCCAGTAGGCTGTGATGTCAATTGTTTTGTTTGTTTCCCCTTTTTTTTTTTTTAATGACTGAACAAAAGCAATAAACATTTTCAAGGTGTTTGAAAAGGGGATTCAAATGCTAGAACTTTCCATACATTGTCATGCTAAATCACATGCACCACAACTATTACGAAAACTGAACAAAAAAATCTTAATTACAATAACTAACTCACTGACACTATCGAACTCAGATTCATGGCTGTGTAGACATAAGCTCTCCACACAACTCTATTCTGAGCTAATGATTTCCAATTCCTCCCTTAAAATCTACTTCCCTCAAATCATGGTTAATGTTATACTCCCACCTCATTCTTGGCCTACCAACTGGGCGTTTTACCTCTGGTTTTCCTACAAAAAGTTCCATGCCACTTTCATTCCCCATGTCCTACTCATTGTAGTCTACAAGACTTAACTTATTATCCATGGTTTCCTATAAAGCTCATGTAGCTCACTGTTATGTAGTCTTCTCTATTCATCTGTCTGTTCATCTCACTTTGATCCAAACAATTTCCCAAGAACTTTATTCTCACAAACTCTTAACCTATCAGCATGGGGGGATTTAAATCCCCTGACAGTTCTCAGCTGAGGGAGGATTTCTTGGAATGGCATTTAAATTTGTAAGTTAGAAAAAGTTTTGTAAAACGTTTATATACTCGTTTGTTATTTAAAATAACTAAATAGAAATTTTAGCATATATTCAGCTAAACATGAGAGCTAATTACAATAATTGTATACTACAATAATATAAATAAAATTAATACAACCGTACCTTAGAAATTAAGTTAGTTGAGATTGATTTGAAGAGCCCCTCCACACATAATCCCACTTCGTAGTCAGAGCATCTAAATACTGTATCTTTCTATTTATTTTTTTTATAACACACAACACATATTTTGTTAGGGTGGGCTTTATTTCTTCTCGGTGGTATTCTTCCCAGTAAATGCCTTATAACTAAACTCGGTACTGTTGAATGACATCCGGGAACCTTTCTTTCTACCCCAGCCCTATGCTGCACAAGTTACGCTTCACCAAGGTCAGTACGGAAAATATTTTGTGCTGAATTCTCCCTACAGATAATCATGCTGTTCAATTAGCAATGTTTAGAAGACGGAAATATTTTCATGTACTAGTTTTTATTTTCTTCCATTCCAATAAATGTACATGTGACAAAATTAGTCTGTTAGGTCCAAGAATCCTATATTTATATTATAATCTACAATAGATTTTATGTTTATTTTCCAGTTCCTCGTCTAATCATTTTGTAATATTTTCACTATGTTTATTTGTAGGGGCCATGGCAAAACACTGCCACCCTCGAGCTAGTCTAACAGCTATTCTAACAGATCCACTCATTCAAGTTAGAATTTCTTTCACAAATTTGGTGTCATATAAGTGTCACATATGTCATTTGAAAGAAGAAACCTTCACCAACCCAGCCATATAAACAAAGTTTTAAATAGTTTGATGGTTTCCAAAAAGAGAGCAGAGAAACGTGGACTAACAGTCTCTAACACAGTCCATAAAAACAATGAGGAACTACATGATCAAAAAAAATATATAAAATATAAAGTGTATGTTAATTGAAAGCTTGAGATCTCCTTTATAAGATTGCACTTCACAAATTGTGTTGTCATTGTATATTTTTACAAAGAATAATAATAAATCAAATGCGCCGGATATAGAACATGCTCAATGAGCACTTCAAACTTACCCACATTGAACAGTAAATTACACAATTTGAATATATGTTATATTATTAATTTCATATATCAAATAAAAGTGTATTCTTTCCTCTACAAAATTATATTATTTAATAATTTATGTAGTGAATCATTTCCGAAAAATAAGAACTAGTTTTGGTAAATAAATCATGCGGGCAGTGCCTGTCACTCCGCAGAGAAGAAGTGTTTTATTTATGTGGCTGGTGCACATCACTCCATGCTGATGGGTTAATCATTTCTCTTCCCTTAAAGTGAGAGTCCATGTTTTGTATCCTTATGATTGGGAGCACAAGACCACGATGACATAGAATAGGCCTACATGGCTAAAAAACTAAAAGAAGAATATGAAAAATGGGGACTTTATATAAACATTGAGAAAACTAAATATCTGTGTATAGCAGAAGAAATGGAAAATATAAATTTCAACAATGGAGAAGAACTAAAACCTAGTATTGAATGCACTTATTTAGGAACAAAATTAGACCATTCATGCGATAACACAGTGGAAATTAAAAATAGAATCGCACAAACAAAACAAGCAATAAATGCTTTAAACTTGGTTTGGTGGAGCAAAAATATTACAAAAAATAGAAAAAATAAAAAAGAAAAAAACCAAAAATATTTAAATATCTTAATGAAACTGTTTCCAAAATTAAATCTTTAGAATAAAATCCTGCATTTTAACATATGATGCTGAAGTCTGGCAAATTCCTACCAGGAAAATGAAAAGAATTTTAAGTACAGAAATGGATGTATTAAGAAGATCAGCTGGAAAATCTAGAATGGATAGAATATGAAATAAAGAAATAAGGGAAATTATGGGTGAACAAGAGGAGCCAGATATCATAGACAATATAGAAAAGAAAAGATTACAGTGGTATGGCCATGTCAAAAAAATGCCAGAGCAAAGATTACCTAAAATTGTTATGGAATGGATCCCAATTGAAAGGAGGAAGACCGAAGAAAACTTGGATAGAAGGGGTACAAGCAGCTACGAATATCAGAGGATTGGAGGAAGATCAATGAATGGACAGAGAGGAATGGCATTTGGTTTCTGGAAGACGGCGGCAGCTGCGATGATACCAGATGATGATTGGGAGAATAATAGTTCTGTATATTTTCAGTTTTATGTCTTTTTAGAGAAGTTGGAATGACAACAGTCCCTCTAATGCATAGTAGCATGCATTTACCAGAATTGAGCATATATTTAATTTGTTAAACACCATATTCCTTTTTGTAGTTATTGTTCCTATGTATTTGAATTCAGCTACTTCTTCAAAATTTCCCTCATTTGCAATTAATTGCCCATTTACATTATATAATGTATTTATATTGGGGCATGCCGTAACATAGTGGTTAAGGCACTGCGCTACAAGCCAGAAGGTCGAGAGTTTGAGTCCCAATGGGATCAGGATTTTAAAACTGACCCAAGCATTCTGGCGGCACTATGACCCTGGGGTTGACTTAGCCTCTAATGGAAATGAGTACCACACGTTTGTTCTGGGGGTTAAAGGGGGCCGTCATGTAGGGCTGACAACCCGGCTGACATCAAGTGCCGATTGTCCAGAAAAGTGGGAGCCTGAACCTCCTACTATCCCAAGGGCCTCCTGAGGCCTGTAGTGGGATCACTTTACCTTTATGTGTGACCATACATCTTGTTTTATTGATGTTTACTTCCATTCTCAATTCCTTAGTTTTACTCAATGGAATGTGGATGCTGGCCCTTGTTATCTCTTCACTATCACCTATATCATTAGAATAAACTAACAGCTTATTAATACCATTGAGTTGTAGACTGTTTCGCCCTCTAAATATTTGATAACATACTCTAGTACAAAATTGTGAATTTCAAAAGTGTCCAAAAACTGTTTGCCTACATGCATCCTACTCTTTTGCCAGACACACTGTCCCAAATCATATCAAGCAACCAACATTATCTTGTCAAATTTTACTCCCCCCTGATTTTATTAGATCAATATGTCAAGACTGTGTTCCAGTGGCAGCTAGTACCCTAGAGAGAAAAAAAAACAGGTGAAGTGATGACATGATAATAATAATAATAATGATAATGATAATGATAATAATAATAATAATAATAATAATAATGATAATAATAATAATGATAATAATAATGATAATAATAATAATAATAATAATAACAACAAAACAACACAGCTCTACAAAAAAATTTTGTTGCTAATAATAATAATAATAATAATAATAATAATAATAATAATAATAATAATAATAATAATAATTAATAATAATAATAATAATAACAAAACACAGCAGCTCTACAAAAAATTTTTTTTTGTTGCCCTGGATATCTCAGCGAAGACAGTTTACGAATATATTCATGAGAGTGCTGAATGTGCTCTAGTTTTTATGATTTTTGCATATCTTATATCTTAAACAGTAAACAGCTTGTTACTAATAAAATTTATGTTTCCATCATGATTTGATTTCTGCGCATTTTTTTTTTGCGTATACAAACATTACGTGATCCCCACTCTCACACCCCTCACTCTGCACATCGGCCGTGATCTCAGTTATTTGACAAAATTAAAGTACTCATGACTTGCATCTTGATATGATAAAACAATTCGTCAAAGCATTGGACAAGGAAGGAAAGTGTTTCAAATATATTTGTAGAAAATTTCCTGAGCTCAGTATGTAAAAGTTAAAAGGCAAAATATTTGATGGTCCTCAAATTTGGCAATTGATGAAAGACACAAATTTTATCAAAGTTATGACTGTTCCGGAAAGTGAAGCTTGGAAGGGTTTTGTATTGGTAGTAGAAAATTTCCTAGGTAACTATAAAGCACCAAATTATAAAGAAATTGTGCAAAACATGTAGATAAGCTTCAAGATTCTGGGAGCAAATATGAGTAAAGTTACACTTTCTCCAGTCACCTGGATAGATTTCTGGATAATTTAGAAAATTATAGCGACAAACAGGGAGTGTGCTTTCACTAGGATCTAAAAGTAATGAAGGAAAGGTATCAGGGTAGATGGGACCACCACATGATGGCAGATTACTGCTGGTCTTCAAAAAGAGATTGTCCCCTAAAAATTATAGAAGAAAATCTTATAGAAGGCATTTCACTGAAGTATAACATGGGTTTTCGATATTTTTCTTTCTATTTACGTCAGTGCATACTAATTTTTCAAAATACAATTGACATTATAAATATGTCATATTTTTTTCAAATTTTCCGATTTTTGTAGTGTAAAATGAAAATAAAAATTTGAAAGAAACCAGAGCAAATCTTCCAAAATCATTGATAGTTTCATGAATTGTGAGCATAAATATATCCAAAATTAATCTTATATCAAGGGCAACAAAACCACTGTTGACCAGTGTAATAACAATAATAACAATAATAATAATAATAATAATAATAATAATAATAATAATAATAATAATAATAATAATAATAACAACAAAAACAACAATAACAATAATGATAACTTATTAGGCATGGTTGTAGCTACCTAGAAATGAATTTACCCACTTAAATACTATTTTAATGCAACAAATATGCATAAAGCGATATACAGGTATATTAAATGTATTTAGTCACGGAATTTAATTATCTTCAACTCATTTAACTCATGAATATGAAAAAAGTGGTACTATTTTTTGTCATGGCCACTCTAATACCCTTGCAATTATACAACTGGAAATCATAACCACACTAATACCAATGGTTACATCAACTCTGGTCCACTGCTATGGTTCGAAGTAGCATGCCGCCATGTCATGCAGCGTGCCCAGGTTTGTTTCCTGGTCAGGACAAGTTTCCTAAGTGAGGTTTTTTCAGGATTTTTCATTACCTGTAAGACAAATGTCAGAAACATTTAAGACCCAACCGGTTCCCGAACATAATCTGGCCATCATAATCATTAATATCATTCACCATGTTTAGCATGAATATGTGTGTGAATGGTATATTTTGTTTTAATGTTGTGTTGTCTCAGAGGAGGTTATGAATTGAGCTGGTCACTCATTCATGAAGGCCCGCCATGGTAAAAAAATTAGTGCATGTGATCCATAGTTAAAATCTCTCTCCCAACAGGTCATGCCACTGTAAGGCTCGGGGGGTATGTGGCATGTAAAAACCTATAAGGTGAGAGGTTAAATTAAAAGAAAACAGCTCTCTCGATAACAGTGCGTCTCTGTCGATAACAACATGTTTCAACAACACAGCTCTGTCGATAACTGGTTTCAACAACACAGCTCAGTCAATAAAGATTTACCACGTTCATGGCAGTATTTTACCTTGTCTGTTTATTAATTATACAGGTTAGATTAATTAAATTATATTAGGTTAGTTTTTTATATTAAATTAGCAAACATTTGTTGCATTTAAATTGTGTTAACTACATGGCCAATGGTTACAACATAAGTAAATACTTCCACTTCTTTGTTTAATATTAAGTTAATATACTTTCACAATAAATATATTCTGTGCATAAATATTATTAATATCAATTTCTACTAACATTACATGCATTAAAATTATCTTCACTTGCTTAAGTAAATTTCTGGTATTATGCAGCCCCACCCTATTATTATCATCATCATTTAATGCAAAGATGGGCAATCACTGTGTCACGACTCAATTTGAGTCTCAATATTCATCGAATTACTGTGTACTGAACATTCCTGTGCCACTGGTTGCTTACTTAGAGTCACAGGATGCCCACCCCTGATTTAATGTAACATTGTTACTGTAATTACAACAAAAATCAAAGCAATTTAAGTCAAATTATCTAAACTCGCCCTATTTCTTGTATATTAAGTCTATCCTCTGGTCCTTCAGGGTGGCATATATATCAGTAATGTCCCTAATGATACTTCAATAGCTCCTCAGAATCTTTATGTTTATTTAAAGCACACATCACACTTTGAAACCAAAACACCTTTATTGTCCAACACAGATCCAATTTAAGCGCTGATGTGTTTCGCTAAAACATACACCACGTCTTCACCCCCCTTTTAGCATTTTAAAAGTCTAGAACTGGTCTGCATTATGCTTAATATCTGTTGTCACTATGATTGCCATAGCAACCATGAAAAGGCAAACTTTTTTTCCAAAGTTGTTAAGTGCCTAAGATATAATCCATTATATTTTGGTTCAGTTCACTGTGGTAAGAATGCTCTAGCAGACAAAGTGAACTATCAGCAGCCATTGTTCTCATGAAGTTGACATAAAATAGACATTATTCTGTCAGAGGAAGATAATAAATAAATAATACTCTTATATAATTAGAATATAGGTGAAGTGGCACTTCACCTGAAAAGCCACTACTGCTGTGTTCTTTTGAAAAAATATTAAGAAAAATGCATGGACCAATATGAGACAAGGGAATATAAGATAACTCTTAACTCTATCAGTTGTTCAAGTCTCCTGACATAGTTACAGCAATTAAAGTTTCAAGATTGCAATAGGCAGGACATGTACAAAGAATGACTGAACATGAGATACCCAAGAAAATTATGGAATATAAATTTTAAGGAAAAAGGAATGTGGAACAACTGAAACTGTGTTGGATGGATGGAATTTTGGAGGATCTGAGGAAGCTGAAAATATAGAGATGGTGGCTGGTTGTTTAGAGACAGATGCCTGGAAAAGATTTCTGAAGGAAGTCAAAGCTGGAATTGGGCTGTAGTGCTGCTGCTGATTTTATCAATTCTGCTGGGATCCTGTCTGAATCTGATGGTTTATACATTCAATTTTTCTATCTCCATTTCAACCTCTAATGCACATAGTTCTGTGACTAACATTTCTGCTCACTGAAATCATCCTCTTCAATATTCTGTTCTGCATGCACATTTAAGAGCTGATTAAAGTAACTTTTCCATATATTCAATATACTCCTGTAATCTGCAATCATATCCTTATTTTCATTCCTAATTATGTTTGTTTTAACCTGAAACACTTTTTCCTCTTTATCCCAAATCCCTGATATAATTCTCTGATGTTCCTTAATTTCAAGATCATTAATTTTCTCTCTCAAATATTCTCTTTTTAATAATTAATTGTCTAGTAGTTCCACTTTAATCCTTTTGACTCGTGTAACCAATTAATTTTTGCTTACTTTCTTTTCTTTACATGTTAGCACATTCCTCATCAAACCATTTCTTGTTTAGCCTCATTTATTTTAAATAACTTATGCTTTCTGATGGTGACATTTAATATCTCTTATAGCCACCAATACTTCATTTATATCAGTTTCTTCTTCAGTTACCACATTTTCATCTGGAGATTCCAGTACTTCAAACATGTTAGCAATTTTGATCTGGTATTTTTCTGTAGTTAATCATTTATCAAGTTTTCTTATATGAATTTTTCAAAATCATCTTTAGTGTTGTTCCTTTCTTAAGCAATAATTATTCTCTGATTTACCTGACCAAATGATGATCTGAATTGCAGTCTGCTCCTCTAACTGATCTAACATCGATAAATTCTACTGTGCCAATGTTTATCCACTAATAAATTATGTATTTGGTTTCAAGTTTCGCCATTTAGTGTATTTATGAATATCTTTATGCTGGAATGTTGTACTCTTAACAATAAGATTCTTTGATATGGCAAAGGTGACTAATCTAACCACATTGTTGTTACTATCTTCATGAAGACAATCTGTCTATTGTTGCCTGAAAATATCTTCACATCTCACTTTTGCATTATAATCATTTTTATATGATATAATGAAATACTATGAAATAAGTACTTTACTTGAGAGACCTATCCCTCTCACCCTTCCTGATAAACTACTTTCCGAGTTGAAACCCATTGTCATGACATCCTTCTATCATTTAATTAAATTAAATCTATTGCAAAATACCTCAGTAACAGACAATTTTGTGTGTCTATTAAATGATATACATCTGACTATAAGCCACCCCAGGCAGGAGTTCCACAAGGTGCAGTTCTCTCACCTCTCCTCTATGCACTGTGTGTGTCTGATTTCCATTTGTTCTACGTATCCATTTAGCATCCTTCGCTAATGATAGATGTTTGTATCATAAGATAACTTTCTGAGCATTACCATACCGCATTCATGTGATTCAATCCACCCTAAATAGTGCCCAATCCTGGCTACATCTGTGGAATATAAAGCTAAATGTAAACAAGACAGTTTGCATCTTGTTTACAAGAACCAACATAATTTTTGTGTCTGGCTCACCTTGCGAGCTCATCAATTACATCTTGAGACTTCAGTGAAGTATCTTGGAATCTATCTGGATTCCAAGCTTACGTTCAAAATTTACATTCGACAACTTATTCACAAATCTAATGCTGCCATTGCACATTTACAAATATATCAATTTTTCAGGTGGTCAACACTATCTGCTCGGATCAAGCTTACGCTCTATGAAGTTGTGATAAGCAGCACGTTGCTGTATGGCTGTGAAGCCTGGAGTGTCCTCGCAGGTTGCCACAAAAAGAAAGTTCAGATCATACAAAACAAATGTCTCAAAACTACATTTTCAGCCCTGTTATACAAGAGGATCACAGAGCTGCATGACCTAGTAGAAATTCTGTATATTGTAACTACAATTGGACGATGTTTTGCATAAACCGGCCAAGCGCTATTTTAAAAAATGAGATTTTGATGTCATACGTCGCACTGGCTCATGAAGTAAGTGTATGCACACTTATAGCACCAAACCTTTAAATATAGCCTTATTATTAAAGAAAATGAAGCACCATTAGTTTTATCAAAGATTGTGCATTTTGCAACAAATTGGTATGAAACTAGATCTTCATAAATGGTAAACAAAATTTTGCATCATGCAGCTAAGCTCCAAATGTTCCTGCTCTTAGATTGTTGATTCACAACTGTCAAACAAGGAAAATAACTTATAATATCCAGTATTAATAGTTTGGCGCTACAAAAATAGTGAAAACTGACTTGAATTTTAAACATATTTTTCTCGAAACTTATATAATGGCACATAGCCGGTTGATGAATAACGCAGTCCAATTGATGAACTTGACATTGACAAGTACACCCTTAGACAAAAAAAATTAGTCATCTGCAGATTCTATCATCCAATCGGGGAACTTCGTGAGAGCTCGCAGAAGTCATATTCACATCAACATGTTTTCAGTAATTGCACTGGGTTGTTTGCTAGTTAACGCAGTGCACACTCAAGCAACATGAAAGAGATCTTGGCTTAGTGTGTTTCAGTGATCGAGGGGTTTAACAGACATCTACATTCGTAACCTCAAGGGTTCGATTTCCGTTCTATTTTTTTTTTAACTGAATGTTAGAATAGCATTTCACCTGTAATATAGTTTCATATTTAATTTTATATTAGAGTTTTATGGCTTTAATGCACACACAAAAACAAATTAAAACCTTCTTCAAATAAATAAATGAGGAAAAAAAAATTTTTTTAATGAAAACTTTAACAAAAATAAAAATATCGGGTGTATGAACCCTCAGCATCTATTACTGCTCTCAATCTGCGGGGAATTGAGATTGCCTTGTGCCTATGTCCTTGTGTGTGCTCTGAGCCATGGTAAATTCATTATAAACACACTTCTAGAGGCTGTTGGTTTTGTGCTGACATCTGCGCATCAAAGTCTATTGAATGCAATACATTGAAATTACTTAGAACAAACCCTGAATGTGGTAAATATAATTGTTACAATAATAACAGTAACATTGATTTAATTCAAATGTCAAAAAAATGTATTTAATTCATAAAACATTTTAATACAAATATCACGAGAAAAAAACTGCGTAATTGAGGACACGAACCTGCGACTTTCATTAACAGAAACAGTGATTGCATGTTTTACCGCTCGCTGACCTAACAGGACATGGAGTGCATTCTGTTCATGCCACATAACACAATAGCTCAGGGACTGCACAAACAATTATGACTAGTTTCCTAGTTTGAACCCAGCGCTGTGCCGAGTAGGACTTAGAAGAAATATGCGTTCAAGAGATGACTCATTTTTTAAATCTAAGGGTGTACCATCTTATCAACCATTCTAATCCAGTTGTTTTCAATTTAGGGCATATGCTAGAGCGACGCGACGTGCCGTTTACCGAAGCATAATTCCTACCCTGGATGAACCCAGACCTATGAGATGAGTATTGTGCTACAGCTCATTCCACGCTATCGGCATTCGGACACACTGCTTGTCCGGCTGCGTGGTTTACGATGCCCTACTCTAGTGTAAACACTATATTGTACCAAAATTACATTGACACTCGGTTTACCCCATAGATTCCGCTAAATGCGCATTAACGAAGCGACCCAGCTTCATACTGATAACAATGGAATTTGGCTGCCAAGGAGCCTTAACTGGCTCCAGTAAACAGTGCCCTGGGTGATGCAAAGTCATCGTTAACACTCAGTTCATATACGAGCATCCCTCTGCCCCCTTCCTAAAGTTTATTGTAAGCAGCTATTTATATTTTCCTGCAAAGCGGAATTGTTGAATTGTGCATGGTGTATATTGCTGCTTTTTAATAATAATAATAATAATAATAATAATAATAATAATAATAATAATAATAATAATAATAATAATAATAATACTTTATTTATTCTGGCAGAGTTAAGGCCATAAGGCCCTCTCTTCCACTCAACCAGTACAAATACAAATAAATATTCGACAAATATAGATATACACTATACTAATTATAAACACTTAAAGATACAATAAATGTAACAATGTAAATGTCATGTACAAACAACATTTTATAGGGTAATAACAATAATGATACGATAATAATAATAATAATAATAATAATAATAATAATAATAATAATATAAATATGATACATTATACGGGAAACACCAATTAATATATATATCTTACACTGGATAATAATGAAGTCGAGTTTAGAGCAAATATAAATTTAGATTTCTTTTAAAAGATGCCAATGTCCGGCAGCCCCTTATTTCTTGTGGTAGGGAATTCCAGTTGCGAGAAGTGGAGATGGTATATGACATGGAGTGATGTGATGTCCTATCCTATGTTGCGGTATATTAAGTAAGAGACTATGTTGTGATCTTGTGTTTAAGTTATGGTTTGAGGATAGATACTGGAAACGGGATGATAAATAATTGGGAATCGAGGTATGTAGGATCTTAAATAGGAGAATTAGACAGTGCGATTTTCTTGTCTCTTTTAGATGTAGCCATGACAATTCGTGGAATAATGGAGAAATGTGATCGTATTTTCGAACATTAAATATGAATCTGATACACATATTATGGACACGCTGCAGTTTGTCCGACAATCCGTCACTTATGTCAGTTAGTAGAACGTCACAGTAGTCAAAATGCGGCATCACTAAAGTTTGGATTAAAATTCTTTTAAGAGTTGTAGGAAGAAAATGTTTAAGTCGCTTTAGGGAATGCATTTTTCTAACAATTTAAATATTGAGTACAATATTCTACAATCTAAGACGTTTACATTATTACATACCTAATTAGTAAACTTTCATTTAATACTCTAATGTAGCTTGAAAACATTTACATGTTATATTTTGTTTCTACGTGCAACCACCATTATCTAATCCGCGGGCCGGCCCTGACGAAACACTGACAAACACTTTAAAATCACAAAAGGCAATCAGAATTATGTATAGGCCTAATTTAGGGTATCGAGAGCATTGCAATTCATTTTTTAATATTGTAAATTATTATTCTTCTGTCAAATTACGTTATAATTCGTTTAATGCTTGTTAAATGCAGAAATCAGTCCTGTGTGGACAAGCGGTTTCCATGCCCGCCATTGGTTTCAAGGTTCGCGAGTTCAAACGGTGCCGTTGAATCTTTAAGGGCATAGAAATCCTTACTATGAGTTCGATTTTCTTCGGATAGTCTAGTATAGTTTAGAAAAGAAATGAGAATATAATGGCACTGTGCATCAACTATACATAGATTTAAAAAATGCATACGATTAAATTAAAAGGGAGAAATCGTGTAGTATCCTGCTGCAGTTTATAATTTCTAAAAAAATTAGATTTATTTTAATGTGTCTAAATGGTACAATGAGTAGGGAAACATTTATAGATACTTTTGAAATGCACAATGGGTTCGCGCAGGGAGATGCACTATCTACTCTACTATTCTATGTTGTATAGAGCATGCCCAGTTGGTAGACCAAGAATGAGGTGGGAGAACAACATTAACTATGATTTGAGGGAAGTAGATTATACAGGGAATGATTGGAAAGCATTAGCTCAGGATAGGGATGTATGGAGAGCTTATGTCCGTGCGGCCATGAACCTACGGGTTCGATAGTGCCAGTGAGTAAGTAAGTATAGAGCATGCCATCAAATCCTTAGAGGATGAAGAAGACTTGCAACTCGATTGTATTAGTAAGTTGTCAGTTTATACAGATGTAGTAATATTAGGCGATAGCGAGGAGATACTAAGGGTTAACCTGCACACTATTGAGAAACACTAATAAGCTGGTGCTGGAGATGAACATCAATAAAACTAAATATATGATCATACATAGAAATATATTATGTAATGAAAGTGGACAATTAATGACGAATGAGGGAAATTTTTAAGAAGTTGCTGAATTCAAATACCTAGGAACAATAATTAAAAACAGGAATGAGGTACACAGAGAAAATAAACATAGGCTCAATTCTGGTCACGCATGCTATTATGCATTACAGGGACTAGTCCCAACTTCTCTCGAACATTAAACTGAAAATATATAAAACTATTATTCTCCCAGTTATATTATATTTATGCTAAACATTGACTCTTACTTTAAGTGAGGAGAAAATATTACAAGTATTTGAGAATAAATCCTTAGTGCGTTTTTTGGGACTAAAGAGATGAAAAACAGGCGAATGGAGAAACCCATGTAATAGCTGCATGACCTTTTTGGGAAAACTGATATAATAATAATCGTAGAATGTTATCATAGACTGGTATGATTATGGCATGTGGCACGAATGGGAAATAAAAAGAGTGCCATGGAATCTCCGTGTTGGAAAATCAGAGGGGAAAGTGCCCAGTAGGTTGGCTAAGAATGAAGTGGAGGATTAATATTAACCATGATTTGAGGGAAGTAGATTGTAAAAGGGATGATGGGAAATAATTAGCTCAGGATAGGGATGTATGGAGAGCTTATATCCGCTCGGCTTTGAACCTATGGGTTCGATAGTGCGAGTTACCAGTTTCTTCAGAAGGAAGTAAAGCCGTAGGTCCCGTGTCAAAGATTCGCGGGGATTTAAACAACAAAACCTGAAATAAATCTCCGAAGATAATTTGTCGACCCGTGCTTGTTTTAATTTACAACGCTAATGACCTCAGTTTTTACGGGTATTCTTAAAGTATAACCAAATCCTGTGTCTTCAGATATGTAGAATTTATTACAAAAATATTAAGCCACTTTCATATAAATATAGTCCTCAAATACTAACATAAGATTCATCCGAATATTACCTTTTTATTAGCTCTCAAAGAACTGGGCATACGACCACCGATACAGAAAAAAAAAATTGGCCTGACGGTCTTCATTTTTAAATATAATCTTCACAACTTTTTCCATCCCTCAGTATCTGCACCTTTTTCAGTTTGAGATAGCATAATATGTCCAAGATAATATTTTCAAACGTTATGTATTACACTTTTACAGGATTTAGAAAACAAATTAACCCTCAGGGGTCCTCATCTAGGGGATATGTGGATGGCGACCACAAGGTGCCCAGGCTGAGCAAAACATTTCTTCCACTTACTTGTGTTTTGCACTCTTTTTTAACTTTACTATCTAACCTCTCTTGGTTAACTCTTGTTTTTTTCGACCCCGACTCTATTAGGGCATCTTTCCTTTCTTCCATTTCTTCTTTCCTTTATTTTCTTTTCTTCTCCAGAAAAGCCTGACCAGAGGCTATAAGATGGCAGCCCCATCACTGATCTTGCCTTCCTTTGGCCAGCAACCAATCGAAGGGACTATTATTATGCTTTCAAGTCTTATACGAGAATTTCCCGGGGAGGGAAAATTTTCTATAGGATCGTAACAGACCTTGGCCTAATACTTGGAAGGAAGAAGAAGAAGAAAACAAATTGAAATTTTTATACAGTAGCTTATAATGCCAGATCACGAAACAAGAGAATCGGCGTCGTCAGGGCTGAAACGCAGTACGCATGATAGGTCTTAGGCCTTTTTAAAGTAAAATGAAGTGGAAAATTATGTTTGGAAATTCGTTATTAATTTATTCAATTAATCTACTTCTTATTTTATACGTTTATACTTAAGAAGAAAATGGTGTATTATGTGTATCGTCGTGTACTAGTTAAATACATTAACGAAAGATCGACCCTGCAGGACAGGTTCTGTAAGTGATATCACGAGGAGAGTGTTCCATGTCAAATTCCAGGAATCAGATATTGAAAAATAGTTGTGTTCGTTGCGTCGGTTGTAATCGAATTCTTATACGTCTTACTTCCCTAAATTTAAAATTTTGCAAAATAAATTTTATTTAGAAATTAATATATATATATATATATATATATACACATATATATATACACACACACACCGCTACTTGCAATTTTTTTTATTTAAAATGTTTTTCAGGATTTTTATATAAGTACGCACTTTATTTATTTTAATTATACAGTTTCATCCGGTCCACCGCTGTGGTCTCAAGGTAGCGTGCTGCCTGTCACACAGCGGGCCTGAATTCAATCCTCGATCTGGACATGTTTCCTGGACGAGGTTTTTCTTTACTTCTAAGACAAATGTCAGGAAACTATGGCCCAAACGGTCCCCGAACTCGGGGCCGTCATTATCACCTCGTTCAGAGTAAGTTTAGGATTAAGGCCTATCCTGGTGCATAATCACCTTTCATATATCATCGGGGCAGCGTAACCCCGCCTTCCAGGCGCCCCAACCTCAGAAGTGGATTACAAGTATGTCAACGCCAGGAGAGAATACCAGAATTGTATTAATAATCTGGTGGCATTGATAAAATATTATCCAAGTTTAATTTGTTGTTATGCAGTAAGGAAACATCTAGCGTTATAGTAGGAGGGCCAGGGAAGATTCATCCACCCAAAAATTTGGAGTGCACACTTTTGAGTTTATTCCTTTATAATATACTATGTTATTGCTAGATTCGTCTATACATAGTTATTTTTCGTCAAAATGTGTTTAAAAATTCTCATTCTATATGAATATATAATTTGGTTACGGAGCAAAAGTGGACATCCTAATTTCGGAATAATTTTGGTTTCAAATGAACCTTAGGAACGACAAAGATGCTCAGAACTTCATGGAAGCTCCTGTAAAGATCAGTTTCCCCTCCCCTTTTCCCTATTGAAGTACTACGTTGCCAGCGATTATTTTTTGGTGCGTATGTAAATTAAGTTATGTCAGATCAAAATACGTCACATTTCCAAATATCTGTGGGAACATAGCCTTGCGTAATAAAACCAAGAAAGAATACTGTAAAATTATGACAGCCCTTCCTCTATTATATTGATTAGAGGCCTACAATCCACAAGCAAAAAATCTGGTCTTCCAAAATGAAATTAATACGGTCGGTAGCAGCTATAAAATGAATAAAGCAAATAAACGAAGATATAAGAGAGTAATTAGAAACAAATTAATAAATTAAAAAGTTCAGAACACAACATGTCTTGTAACAACATTACAACATACTTTTACTTTAATAATTACTTTTTGAAAAAAGTTTGTTTTCATTATTCAATTATTTATTTTAATATTTTTAGAATTTAAGAAAGATATACTATTCTCAAAATAAAAAAAAAACACAAAAGAGACTTATTTCGAAATTCCAGAAAATATTTCAACGTCTTTCTTATTTTATAAGTAAAAATTGCAATTTTTTTTTCAAAGAGTATATCCCCCTTTCATATAGGCCTACCAGAGAAACTACTAACTCACTGGCCCTATCGAACCCATAGGTTCATGACCGCGCGGACATAAGCTCTCATACATCCCTAACCTGTGCTATGTTTTCCACTCATTCCCTGTATAATCTACTTCCCTCAAATCATAGTTAATGTTATTCTCCCACCTCATTCTTGGTCTACCAACTGGGCGTTTTCCTTCTGGTTTTCCTACAAGAAGCTTCTAAGCACTTCTTTCATTCCCCATTCGTGCCACATGTCCTGCCCATCGCAGTCTACGAGACTTAACTGTTATTATATCTGGCTTCCTATGAAGACCATATAGCTCACTATTATGTAATCTTCTCCATTCACCTGTCTGATCATCTCTCTTTGGTCCAAAAATGTTCCTAAGAACTTTATTCTCAAACACTCGTAATCTCCTTTCCTCCCTCAAAGTAAGAGTCTATGTTTCGCATCCATATAATATAATTGGTAGAATAATATTTTTATATATTTTCAGTTAAACGTTTTTTTGAAAGGAGTTGGGACGTTAAGAGTCTCTGTAATGCACGCATTTCCAGAATTGAGCCTAAGTTTAATTTCTTTGTGCATCTCATTTCTATTTGTGATTATTGTTCCTAGGTATTTGAATTCAGCCACTTCCTCAAAATTTCCCTAATTTTTCATTAGCTGTCGATTTCCATTATATAATGTATTCCTACGTGTGACCATATATTTAGTTTTATTGATATTTACTTCCAGTCCCAATTTCTTAGTGTTAATTATGTGTGCGTATTGGCCTTTAGTACATCCTCGCTATCGTCCATAGTACTACATCAGCATAAACTAACTGCTTATTAATACCTTTGAGTTGTAGGCCTTCTTCATTCTCTAAAGATGTGATGGCATGCTCTATTACAAAATTAAATGGTAGAGGAGATAGTGCATCTTCTTGCTTCAACCCATTCTGAATTTCAAAAGTATCCGAAATCTGTTTGCCTACACGCATCCTACTCTTTGTGTCATTTAGACACATTCGTATAAGTCTAACTTTTTAGGAATCTCGAACTCCATCAAGATACTATGTAACTTCTCCCTCTTAATTGAATGGTATGCCTTTTTTGAAGTCTACATATAGTTGATGTACAGTACCATTATATTCCCATTTCTTAACTAAAAACTGTCTTATACTAAAAATCTGATCAGTTGTAGACCTATTTCTCCTAAATCCACATTGATGACCTTGTAGAATGTCGTCAATATAAGGAGTAGGCCAGAGAAGCTACTAGAAATAAATTTTAAAAAAGAAGACAACCTACCCAATTTTATGACGGAACAGACCAATAGTTCTAGCCCTTAATTTCAATAATTTGTTTCAAAATTAAAAAAAAATGCTTAAATCTGTAGCCAGCCATTCATTTATCATTAAAAATAAATTATAGGTCTATACTCTATGCATAGCTACGTACAGTACCTGTACCGCTGTAAAAACATCTTCCGGCGTTGCGATTCTGGTCCCGACTAAACCGATTGCACGTGCGTATAATTTGTAAGTATGCAATAGAAGTCCATGTTACCAACCTCTAAACAAATCGCGAAATTTAAAGTCGCCCTATGAAACGATGTATTTTACCACGCTAAATAGCACCATATTACATAAACTCTGTTTTTTTTAATTATTAGAACTATTAGTATTTTTTTTTCAATTCCAAGAAGTTTGAAACACATATCACATCACATTTTTTTTGGTAAAAAAATGTAAACGATATAGTGGATGTACGTAGTACGAATATCAGAACGCATCTTTAAAATACGCAGGAAACATTATTTTATCTTGTAGGCATTATATAGGTAATTGACAATGTTAAAATAAATTTAAATGACGCAAGTACATTAAATAAAATTTAGATAATTCATAACCGGTTCATCTCCCAATAATATTAACAAAAATCACCATCAATTTTAAATAAGTCAGTCGAATAAAAAATATATTTGAGTAATCTCGAGTACATTCAGTAAGTTTATTTAAAGAAAAAACTGACGTAATCTTTGTAATAATCATTATCATCTTCGGAAACTTTTAATTTATTGGATACCTCCACAGAATCCTCTGTGGGATATCTCAGTTATCCTAACATCTTTAAAATTTCTGAAGTTACCGTTCATATGCTGGATTGTTTTTTTTTAATAAACTTATTTTATTTAGCGACATTATGTACGTTCCATCATCGCGATTTTTACAGTCAATATTATTTGAGGAGCCTTTTTCAAAATTGAACATGTCCATTTCATTAACATAATTTTTTCACGACAAGGCGAAGATTGATATCGCTTAAATGTTTATTTTTATTTCTTTAGTGTAAAATCTAACATTTCAATGAGATATGTTCACATTTGTTAAAAAAATGCATAGATATCTAAAGTAAAAGTGATCCCACAACAGGCCTCAGGAGGCCCTTGGGGTAGTAGGAGGTTAAGGCTCCCACTTTTTCTAGACAATCGGCACTTTATGTCAGCCGGGTTGTCAGCCCTGCGTGACGGCCGCCTTTACCCCAGAACAAGCGTCTGGTACTCATTTCAGTTAGAGGCTGAGTCGACCCCAGGGCCATAGTGCCGCCAGAGGGTTTTGGTCAGTTTAAAAATCCTGACCCCAACGGGACTTGAACCCTCGACCCTCTGGCTTGTAGCTCAGTGCCTTAACCACTACGCTACGGCGTGCCCCAATGCATAGATATCTACCATAATTAATATATATGTATATATATCTTTTTTAAATTTTGGACATCTTTAGTTTTAAAAAAATCTCTTCATTTAATGTTATTTTTATCTTTATTTATGCACACGTTAACATCTCTAGTATAATATTGGGTATAACTACTCTATCTATAATGGCGTAGCCTCTCCTTTTTACACGCTTTATATTAGCTTGACCTGTATCTATCTATGTAACGGAATCTTTCAACACGATTTTCACCCACTTAAAAACATTGGATCGACTTGGAACTTTGTATACTTGTAAAGGATCAATGACAATACAATAATTGCATAAATAATATATAATAGGTTGCGGACTTATCGACTTTTTAGTCCATCGTTCTAAGAAATTAATAACGTATCCTCTGGTAGCTCAGTTGGTACAGTGGTGGACTGTAGTGGTATATAATTTCAGTAATCCATAGGTCGCTGGTTCAAGTCCGGCCCGGAGATTTTTTTAGAAGATATTATAATAATGTTAGATAATAATAATTTTAAAAAATATATATAATTATATCCATGCCTAGACACTGAAAATATCGTAAGCATTTAAATTTTCATGGGATTCCGGTTTATGACAATCAGTTAGACTAAAAATAAAAAAAAAGTAGATAATAGTTTTAAAAAAACTAAAACAACACGCTTTATTGAGGAGTTATTGGACCAAGTTAATTCTTAGTTACCTTCTTTGCTCATAGATGTCATGGATTGCATGCGGTAAACACGCCGACCCAATGAAACATCTAACAGGCAACTAAGGTATTACTAGGACGTTGATGTCGGTAAATTTTGCCTCTTTATTCAGGCTTAAAGATATTTTACGAGCCTGAAAAATATTATTAAAGATTGAAGAAAATGTAAATGTCGAAATCGGCAATGGTAATAATGAAATTCCAACACACCATTTCCTTTGAAGACTGAAGAAACCAGGAATAAACATCAGTCGAATAGGTCTAAACCCTAGTTTGAACCCTGCTCTTCCCGATTACGATTCTCAACGCTACAGCTTAATCCAATTCGCTCTCTGTGTTAATTTTATTTATGTTTATATAAACATGGCCAAACATTGATTGTTTAAATTTTCATTTTACTTTTGCTTGCATTTCTTTTAACGATTATTATTTCTTTTCTTTTTTCTGAAAATACGATAGTTTACAATAATAGGTAGCAAATTCCGAAGAAATGAAGTAATTAAACTCTTGAGGTTGCTATAATTAAAATACTTTTGAAAAAGGTTTACATAATATTTTTAATAGCGGTTGAATTAATTTTCTGTCTATTTAATATATCGCTGGAAACTGAAAAAAAAAATCCCCATTTTTATTCATTAGTATATTTATTCTAGTCTGAAACCCTTTCCTTTCCATCCTAATTCCTTGATATAATTATGGGATATTCTTATTTTTTGCGTTCATTTCAAAATTGTTAACTTTCTTTCACAAATATTCCTTTTTTTGCTCTTTAAAAAACGTACTTGTTTTCCATCTAATGTTACCATATTGTTCTAAATTTACTTCATTTGGCTCGTATAACAATTTTGTTTTTCTACGTGGATTTCTTTTCTTTGCAATGCAGCACATTATATATATATATATACATATCAGATTTTTCTTTTGTTTTCCCATTTTCATCTGACATTCCAGTATTTTAAATTTATTGGCAGTTTTGATCGGATCTTCTTGCCGCATTTCATTATTTCTCAAATTGTTTAATTTAAAATTCTCAGAGTCATATTTAATCCTTTCTTCCTCTCATATGCGATAACCAATCATTGGTTTTCACCCTGACCAAATTATTTTGAAATTATGCTAGTATGCCAGTGTTTATCTAACATTATCTATCTGGTTTCGCGTTTCATCATTTGGAGACGTCCAGGTGTATTTATGAATATCCTTATGCAGGGATATTGTGCTCTTAGCAATAAAATTCTTTGATTTGGCAAAATTAACTAATTTAACCCCATTGTCGTTACTATCTTCACGAAGTCTAAAAATTGGCTATTGTTGGCCTGAATACTATCTACCCGGCCCACTTCTCCATTAAATTCTCGTAAGACAATTTTCATATGATATCGTGAAAGCATGGAAATTCTAATTCATCATAGCCATCTTATTTCTTGTAAAGTGGCTATATCCAAGGGAGATTTGTCCAATTCCTGTGTAAAAATGTTAGTGCCTACTAACGTAATGTTCTTACATTCTGTTTTCTTAGAAACATGTCCCTAGCTAAAGATTTTCTGAAATAGTCCTTACCAGGAGATTAATTATATATACAGAGTGTAAATGAATTATACCGCACAAATTTAACTACGTAATAGAGGGGTATTATATAAGCATTTTGAGATAATGAACTAATGGTCTATGAATACAAATGTCCAAGTTATGATTCAATTTCTAAAATGGTTAGCACACTACTGATGATTTCAAATTAAAATGGAAATATCATGATACAGATATTGTAACTTGCTACAAGTGTGCAGTTTTAGCCCAGTGGTTATATCAGTCTTAATGCCAACGCAAATATAAGAATGATGCATCACATTCGAAACTACCTGCAGTATGTGTACACCCCCCCCCTTTCTTCGTTTATTATCTACCTGCTGTAAATTCGTTACGTACGTAGATTTAGCCTACTTCTGGTTTAATTGTTTATTCATTATTTTACAGAAGACGGCACTGGAAAGTCGGCGCAGTACATGAATTACAAAACTATTTACGTGCGTATTGTATAGATAATTGTTTGAAAGGTTGTGATAATAATTAACATACCGTAGAGTACAATAGGTTTCGCAAATAAAATGTGTAATTTTACTGTACAATACTTACTTGGATAAATGATAGTACAGTGATCGCAAGAGCAATAACATGTAGAGGTACAGTGTATGTACATATAACTAAATCACTGGCACTACTGAACCGGTAGGTTTATGGCCGCGCGGACATAAGCTCTCCACACATCCGCATCTTGAGCTAATGTTTTCCAATCATTTCCTGTATAATCTACTTCCCACACATGACATACATAATGTTATTGGGAAATAAAAAGCAATACATTTAAGTAAACCAGAAAAAAAGTAAAGCACCTACAGACCCATTAGATAAATTGTTTAAATTGGCCACCTCCATTCTCACAACACAGACGACATCGGCGACTGAAGGATTCTCGTACCCTGTTCAAGATACCGGATGTCTCGCGGATCACATCACATGCTGCGATTATGCCTGCAACTAATAGTTCATCTGTATCAACAGGGGTCGCATACACCAATTTTTTTCAGATGTCCCCACAAAAATAATCAAGTGGACAGAGATCTGGATAGCGAGGTGGCCACACTACGGTTGAACTACCTCTTCCTATATCTAACGACCAGGATACATTTCATGGAAATTATTTCGTTCGCACTTTTCGGCATAAATAAAGGGGGAAGGGTGAGGAGCCTACAGAGGTGAAGAGAACTTCTTCTAGCAATCTAGGTAGGACGTTCTGCTTATAAATGACACCATAGCAAAAGTCTCTGGGGGGAAGAAGGTAGGGGCCAATGAATGTGGTCAGAAATTACGCCCGGTCCCATATGTTCACTGAAAATCTCTGCTGTGGACCGCCTCACTGGAAGATGGCATTATAATTTTTCATGATCCCACACATGACAAGGGGGGCTTTGCAGTTCAGAACCACCGTCCCGTTCGTATTAGGAATAGTGCCTCATCACATGATGAACACCGAGAACCGGAGGAAGTGCGGTGTCTGCAAGCAAATCGCCAATTACAAAAGTGTAACCAAACCTGGATCGAAATCCATTGGGGGGGCTGAAAGGCTTGTACTTTTTTCAGATGACAGGGATAGGAGCTAGTCTTCGTGCAAGACTTCCCATACACTTTGATGGTTCGTGCCCATTATACGTGGAACAGCACGAGTGCTATTAGAAGGATCATCTTCCACCCTATGATAAACATTTTCTTCGAACTCTGCAGTGCGGCGCGTTCGTCTTTCACCGGTGTATATTCTGTTTACCTTCAACGCCCCATGCTCCCGCAAACGCCTATCAACAGACTCTAAGGTTGTTCGGTGAAGATGGTGTCTATTCGGATACCGCTCCGCGTACATGGCAGCAGCTCTTGCTTGCACTATTACCTTGTGCTGCGCATTTCGGCAAGTTCAGTAAGATGTTCCACGATGCTTTCATGTTATGCGACTGATACCGAAGTAACTTCTAATCAGATGTTAATGCAATAACCAATACGAGAATAGGTATTTTGCGCGTGTCTATACTGAATAAATTTCAGTGTCAATATATAACAATACACACGCAGAAAAAGAAAGAAAAGACGGAAAAAAAGCGCCTGCTATGATTTGAACCATCAGTGTTCGA
Organism: Diploptera punctata; assembly: GCA_030220185.1. Taxonomy (NCBI): domain Eukaryota; kingdom Metazoa; phylum Arthropoda; class Insecta; order Blattodea; family Blaberidae; genus Diploptera; species Diploptera punctata. The sequence continues at coordinate 76,996 of JASPKZ010006461.1, read as the reverse complement.
ATCTCAAATCCATCGTTTTAACCATTAAGCCAAACATTAACTACACAAATTCTGCGTTTTTCACTCTGAGCTAAGGCTCTCATTGTACCGATTCTACTTTGACAAGTGCAGTGGCGTGCAATCATCTGCTAAGTTCGACATTTTAAGGAATTTGATAACCCAATATATCATCAACGTTGTTGATGAATTAATAGCAATCAGGATCTCGGAATTATTAACCAAGATCTGAAGTTATTCTAGTATAATATTCTCCTACTTTGTTCTCCTATTAATTTATCTGTATTAATTGTCGATTACTTTGATTCCCTATAACTCGCCCATTTTTCTTCGTAGACCATTGGTTCCCTATTTCAAATTACTTGTATAATACTCCTCTATAAGCATTTAAATTTGTACGGTATAATTCATTTACACTCTGTATATATATATATATATATATTATAAAATGCGTGTGTTTGTTAAGACTATTGCCGGGCCACAATATTTTTTAGTCGGAATCGAACCACGAACATTATAATGAATTAAAGAGACGTAAATTCAAGCTCGTTAAACAAAATTGGATCATTAGGAATGGAGGTTAATATGAAGCGAAAATTTAAATATCGCTCAAGAGCCCCAGATTTTTAATTGTTATAAATAAACTTGGTACATGCTATTGAAATAAAATGAGAAAGCTATTCTCCGAAAATCAACGAAATTCGAACATAAGAAGCCGATTTTTAAAAATCGGTCTAGCGATCGCCATGATTGTTTTTTCCCAAAGAAACTGAATACATAGGATTTGATTATACAAAAGGAAGATATAATCCATTAAAATATAAGGAATTGGACCATAAATTCGATTATCAGAAGAATTAGCTTGCTGCATGACAGATTTTTTAGAATTACATTATCAAGTCGCCTGCACTACAAATCAGCACTTTTTCTTGGACAATACTGAACATTATTGGACATCCCTTGCTTTTGCTTTCATGTATGTGGTTTTCACCAAAGAACTATTTTTGTAACAATTTATTTAAATATTTTCATTTTTTTAAATTTAGAATTCAAACCAATTAAATGTTTTTGAAATTCAACATATTTATAAAGTTCATATTACTAATCTTTAAACAATCCATCCATAGTAATTCAGCCCGAAGGCAGGTCTTTCACTGCAATCATAGCATTTTCATGCTATGTATTCCCAAAATGTTAGAAATTTTAAAATATTTAAATCTAACCTTCTGTTATCATGACTCCTGCTGTCATCAATTCTGGTGTCTTCCTTCCTAAGATCACCTGTACTCTTCACTTCTTATGACTTACCATCTGATGCCTTCCTTCCTAAGGAACTTCCTGCCTTTTGCCTCTTGGCCTTTTTACTTTTTGTGAATTCTCAGCTGTCTTCCATTCTGATGTCCTTTTTTCTACCTCTTGTCTCCTGGCCCATTCACTTCTTTTGTATTCTCAGCTGTTGATTTCTTCCTGATATCCTTCCCCTTCCACTTGCCTCTTGGCCTTTTCACTTCTTGAGTATTCTCAGCTGTTGTCTTCCTTTCTGATGTACTTTCTTACCCTTGCCTCCTGGATTTTCACTTCTTGTATATTCTCAGCTGTTGTCTTTGTTCCTGATGTCCATCTAGCCTCTTGCGTCTTCACTGCTTATGACTTCTAAGTTGGTTTCCTTCCTGATCTTGTCTCCTGGCTTTACACTTTTTATTTTCAGCTATTGTCTTCCTTCTTGATGTCCTTTCTGCCTATTGCCTCCTTGCTTCTTCACTGCTTATTTCTTCCAAGCTGTGTCCTTATACTCTTGTCTCCTGGCCTTTTCACTTCTTATGTATTCTCAGCTGTTGTATTTCTTTCTGATGTTCTTCCTGCTTTTGTCTCCCAGCATTTAAATTTCTTCTGTATTTATCAGCTGTTGTCTTCCTTCATGTTCTTTCTGCCACTTGCCTCCTGGCTTCTTCACTGATTATGTCTTCTTTTCACTTCTTGTGCATTCTCAGCTGTTGTCTTCCTTACTGTTATATTTTCTGCCTCTTACCTGCTGGCTTCTTCACTGCTCAAGTCTTCAGAGATGATGTCCTTCTTCCTATTGCCTCCTGGCCTTTTCACTTCTTGTATATTCTCAGTTGTTGTCTTCCTTCCTGATGTCCTTTCTGTCTCTTGCCATCGTCATTGCTTACGTCCTCCATGCTGGTGTCCTTCCTTCTCTTGTCTCCTGTTTTTTCACTTCTTCTGTATTCTCAGCTGTTGTATTTATTTCACATGTCCTTCTGACTCTTGCATCCTGGCCTCTTCACTGCATATGTCTTATAAGCTGGTGTCCTTCATGTTCTTGCTTCCTGGAATGATCAATTCTTGTATATTCTCGCCTGTTCTCCTTCCAGATCCCCTTTCGGCCTCTTGTCTCCTGGCTTCTCCACTGCTTACAACTTCCAAGCTGGTGTCCTTCCTGCTCTTGTCTCTTGGCTTTTCACTTCTTATGTATTCTCAGCTGTAGTAATCTTTTTTATGCCCTTTTGCCTCTGTCTCCTGATCACTTCACTGCTTATGTCTTCCGAGCTGGTGCCATTCACACTCTTGCTTCCTGACCTTTTTTTACTTCTTGTGTATTCTCAACTATTATGCTCCTTCCTCATGTCCTTTCTGCCACTTGCCTCCTGTCCTTTTCATTGCATATGTCTTCCAGGCTGGCGTTCTTCCTGTTTTTGCCTCCTGACCTTATCACTTCTTGTGTATTCTCAGCTGTTGTATCCCTTCCTGATGTTCTTTCTGCCACAAACCTCATGGCCTCTTCACTGCTTATGTCTTCAGAGCTGATGTCCTTCCTGCACTTGCCTCCCATCTTTATCACTCTTGTGTATTCTCAGCTGTTGTCTTCATTCCTGATGCCATTTCTGCCTCTTGTCTCCTGGTCTCTTCACTGCTTACGTCCTCCAAGCTGGTGTCCTTCCTCCTCTTGTTTCCTGGTTTTTCACTTCTTGTGTATTTTCAGCTGTTGTCTTTATTTCTGATGTCCTTATGCTTCTTACCTCCTGGCTACTTCACAGCTTGTCTTCTGAACTGGTGTCCTTTGTGATATTGCTTCCTGGCCTTTTCACTTCTTATACATTCTCAGCTGCTGTTTTGTTTCTTAGTGCTCTTCCTGCCTCTTGCCTCCTGGCCTTTACACTTCTATTGTATTTACAGCTGTTATCTTCCTTTCTCATGTCCTTTCTGCCGCTGGCCTCCTGGTTTCTTCACTGCTTATATCTTCAGAACTGGTGCCCTTCCTGCTCTTGTCTCCAGGCCTTTTCACTTCTTGTAACCTCAGCTGTTGTCATCTTTCCTGATGTCATTTCTGCCTCTTGCCTCCTGACTTCTTCGCTGCTTATGTATTCAGAGCTGATATCCTTCTTCTATGCCTCCTGGCCTTATCACTATTGTATATTCTCAGCCGTTGTTTTACTTCCTGGTCTTCTTTCTGCCATTTGCCTCCTGGCTTCTTCACTGCTTATGTGTTCAGAGCTGATATCCTTCATGCTATTCCCTCCTGATCTTTTCTCTTCTCGTGTAATATCAGCTGTTGCCTTCCTTCCTGATCTCCTTTCTATCATTTTGGCTTTCCTGATCTCCTTTTATCTTCATTGCTTATGTCCTCCAAGCTGGTGTCCTTCCTCCTCTTCTCCTCTTGTCTCCTTGCTTTTACTTCTTGTGTATCCTTAGCTGTTGTCTTTCTTTCTGATGACCTTCTGTCTCTTGCCTCCTGGACTCTTTACAGCATATATCTTCCAAGCTGGTGTCTTTTATGCTCTTGCTTCCTGGCCATTTCACTTCTATGCATTCTCAGCTGTTGTCTTTATTTCTGATGTCCTTCAGCCTCTTGCTTCTTGGCCCCTTCCCTGCTTATGTCTTCCAGGTAGGTGTCCTTCCTGTTCTTACCTCCTCTTGTGTTTTCTCGGCTGTTGTCTTCCATCCTGATGTAATTTCTGCTTTTGCCTCCTGGACACTTGATTGCTTATGTCTTTCAGGCTGATGCCCTTCCTGTTCAGGACTCCTGGTTTGTTCACTTCTTTTTTATCTCAACGGTTGTCATCCTTCCTGATTTACTTTCTGCTCTTGTTTCCTGGCCACTTGATTGTTTATGTCTTCTAGGCTGATATCCTTCCAGTTCTTGCATCCTGGTCTTTTTACTTCTTGTGTATTCTCAGCTGTTGTCTTTCTTCCTTATGTATTTTCTGCTCATGCCTCCTGGCCATTTCACTGCTTATGGACTTTGGGCTTGTGTCCTTTTGCTCTTGCCTCCTGACCTCTTCACTGCTTATGTTTTCTGGACTGGTGTTCCTCCTGTTCTTATTTCTTGGCCTTTTCACTTCTTGTGTATTCTTATTTACACTTGCAGTGTAAATACTGCATGGATGGCAACCTCAGTCAGTATTTTAGAGTTGCTTCCAATTCTCAAAACAAACCTTGTATGGACTGGAGTGATAATTCTGTTGAAGAAAACCCAAAGTAAAAAATAACTCTTGGAGGAAGGAAAATATATTTTAAAGCAATAACTTGGTGTATAGGGTATAGACCACAATTAGGACCAGTTAGATGATATATTACCAAAAAAAGGAATTTCAAAGCGGTTATATCTGGAATGAAAAAGAAACAATGAGGATCAAGATAAACAAAAAAATTATTCACAACTTTGCAATGGAGTAAGTAATATAAGAAGGACAAAATGTGGGATTATGTTTAAGATGACATAACAAATAAGTCTCACATTAAATAATTATTATTATTACTGGAATTAAAGAATTATATATTGATGGGAAGATAAAGAAGAGAAACAGTTTCTGTTATTTGGTATAAATAAATAATAGTTTTAAAAAAATAAAAGAACACGCTTTATTAGAAAATTAAAAAAATGAAAAATAATTTTAATTTCCAACATGCTTGGGATACAATTAAAGTGGTCAACAAAAAAATCATCTCCAACACATATAGAATAAAATTAGAGTTATCAACAAAAAGAAAATAATTTTACCATCAAAAGCGTGGGGGGCTTTTTATGATTGTTACATTTTCTTCTTAGAAAGCTTACTTTTACCAATATCTGTTTATTATCAAATATATTAATTGATATAGAGCACCCCACGCTTTTGATGGCAAAATTATTTTCTTTTTGTTGATAACTCTAATTTTAATCTATATGTGTTGGAGATTATTTTTTTGTTGACCACTTTAATTGTATCCCAAGCATGTTGGAAATTAAAATTATTTTTCATTTTTTTAGTTTTCTAATAAAGCGTGTTCTTTTAGTTTTTTAAAACTATTATTTATTAATGTTTTGAACAGGTCAAAGCATTATTCTTCTCCAACAAATACATTGAATATAGCAAATAATGAAAAGATTCCTTGATTTTACTGAGTTGTTTACTAAAGAAATAAATGAATAACCCGTAATGTTGATTATGATACATAGTTTGATGTGTTTCGTTATTTCTCCACTTGGGTGCACTCTTACAATATAGCGATCTTATTTGGCAACAAATTACATGATCAAGCAGCAGTGAATGAACATCTGATTTGTTTTCAAACATCGCCGTTTACATTAAATATATAAATATTTTAAAATAACTACAGTTAAATAATGATTTGTGAGTAAACAGCTTAATTTTATTCGTTAAATAGTCCTAACAAATGACACTCTTGATTTCCAAATTCTCTAGATAAATTCACTCCTCACTTCGTGAGTCGTGAATTTATCCATAATTTGGAAATCACTCGTGGCATTACTTATGACTATTTAACTCATGCCACAGATGCTAGTGAATGGCCAATCACGTTTCAATGAATGTTGTTTTACAACCAATGACAGTCGTGTTTCACCTCGCTCTTTATCGATTTCTCTTTATCAGCTCCTGCTTTTGTGATAAAGAAAGCTCCTCCTTTTTAATGTTTTGAACAGATCAAAGCATTATTTTTCTCCAACAAATACATTGAATATAGCAAGTAATGAAAAGATTCCTTGATTTTACTGAGTTGTTTACTAAAAAAAATAAATGAATAACCCGTAATGTTGATTATGATATATAGTTTGATGTGTTTCGTTATTTCTCCACTTGGGTGCACTCTTACAATATAGCGATCTTATTTGGCAACAAATTACATGATCAAGCAGCAGTGAATGAACATAACCTCACATTTCTCATTTGTTTTCAAACATCGCCGTTTACATTAAATATATAAATATTTTAAAATAACTACAGTTAAATAATGATTTGTGGGTAAACAGCTTAATTTTATTCGTTAAATAGTCCAAACAAATGCCACTCTTGATTTCCAAATTCTCTAGATAATTTGGAAATCACTCGTGACATTACTTATGATAATTTTAATTTTATTTCGGAACCTTGGAACTTATCCCCTATATACCCATACAAATAATCATTCCATATTCGCGGTTTCTGTATTCGCGGCATATCTGCGGAACATATCCCCCGCGAATTAGGAGCTTTTACTGTACTAGGTTTTGATTACTGTACTTTTTTAGGGTGGGAAAAGATCAACACTGGAGTAAGACAGGGATGTGGACTCTCACCGGTGCTTTTCATTATATGTATATATATGAATAAATTAATAAATGAATGGAGGAAAACACAACGAGGATATATACCCATCAATAGGAACCTCAAACTCGATGCTATTCTTTTTGCAGACGATTTAGCTCTTCTGGCACTTTCCGAAAATGATTTGCAACGATCAATTCATAATTTACAAAAAATAGGTGCCAAATTTATTATGGAAATATCAATTAACAAAACTAAAATCATGGTATTTCATGGGAAGGACCCCATACAAAGTAAAATCTGTCTCCAGAATAAAATTTTAGAGAGATCTAATCAATTTAAATATCTTGGATATTATCTCTCTATCTGGGATGAAAAGGATATCCCTGAAAAAATTACTAGTTATAATAAAAGTTTAGGAATTATTAATCAAGTTATGAAACCATCCCTTGTACAAAAAACACCAGATTACGTTTATTTAACACTTTGGCTAGACCAGTGTTGACCTATGGTAGTGAAGCATGGACACTAAAAAGACAACATGAAAGCAGAATAACGGCTTGTGAAATGAGATTCATGCGCAGAACAGCGGGTTACGCCAGATGGGATCGGAAAAGGAACACCGATATCTTATAAGAATTGAAGACTACGCCAATTATGGAATATATTAAACAGTACCAACTAAATTGGAAACACCATCTTGAAAGAATGAGTTCAAATCGGATCCCCAAAGCTGTTTATAATTATATACCAAGAGGACGAAGATCACTGGCCCGTCCTATGAAACGCTGGAGGGAAAATTTTCTATAGGATCGTAACAGGCCTTGGCCTAATACTTGGAAGGAAGAGAAGGATTATGGTAATTATTTTCATGCTCGGAAATCATTATTGGATGTAGGAGATAGTAAACAACACCTACCAAAGCTGTTGTAAGAAATTCTACGGTAATGAACATGACCTGAGGGTCAATTTCACCAACAGAGGTAACTGTATTACGCCAGTGTTCGCCGTGTATAATACATAGCTTAAACTGACGTAATACAGTTACCTCTGTTGGTGAAACCGACCCTTGCACTTCTCTACTGCACAAGTAGAAGTGCAACAATGCCCGTTTTATGTATGTTTCACTTGCAGGCTCACCTCTCTCTACCACCGCCCGTAAGTTCATTAAGTTATATCTACACTCAGATACAAGTGAATAAAATATCACTTATGACATTGAAATACAAGCCATTCTTTACAAAACAACGTCAAACAACTTTATTTTCCCTTCAAACTACAGCGTATTTCATATTCCAAGAAATATCAGATATTTTATTGGCTATGCAGCGTATACTATTATGGCAAAAAAAGTCAATAACCCACTAATAATACTTACTTACTCACTGGCACTATCGAACCCGTAGGTTCATGGCCACGCGGACATAAGTTCTCCATACATCCCTATCCTGAGCTAATGCTTTTCAATCATTCCCTGTATAATCAACTTTCCTCAAATCATAGTTAATGTTATTCTCCCACCTCATTCTTGGTCTACCAACTGGGCGTTTTCCCTCTGGCTTTCCTACTAGAAGCTTCCATGCAAGTCTTTCATTCCCCATATGTACAACATGTCCTGCACATCGCAGTCTACGAGACTTAACTGTTCTTATTATATCTGGCTTCCTGTAAAGACCATGTAGTTTATTTTTATGTAGTCTTCTCCATTCACCTGTCTTTTCATCTCTCTTTGGTCCAAAATTTTTCCTAAGTACTTTATTCTCAAATATTTGTTATCTCCTTGCCTCCCTTAAAGTAAGAGTCCATGTTTCGCACCCAAATAATGTAACTGGTAGAATAATAGTTTTATATATTTTCAGTTTAACGTTTTTTGAAAGGAGTTGGGACATCAAGAGTCTCTGCAATGCATAATAGCATGCATTTCCAGAATTGAATCTATGTATAATTCCTTTGTGCATCTCATTCCTATTTGGGATTGTTGTTCTTAGGTATTTGAATTCACCCACTTCCTCAAAATTTCCCTCATTTGTCATTAGTTGTCCATTTCCATTATATAATGCATTTCTACGTGTGACCATATATTTAGTTTTATTGATATTTACTTCCAGTCCTAATTTCGTAGTGATACTCAATAGTGTAACCCACTAATAATAACCACTGTAATGTAAAATATTACTACAGTAAAACGTGTTCAAAGCGAACCGAATGGGACCATTTTTATTTTCACATTAGACAACATTCCGCATTATAAAAATTAACAAAAATATATTAACCAATCTTAGATTATAGATAGAGCTAGGAATTTTAGGTGCAAAATTTTGGTGAAAAAAGGTGCAAAAAAGGTGCTTTAATTTAGCAGAAAAAATGTGCAAAAAAGGTGCAATTTTTTAATAAAAATTGCAAATTTCCCATGTAAATAATCATTAAAGATTACCAAAACCAATTACAACAAGTAACTAACGACACAAAATTCACGCATGTTGTCTTATATTAAAGAGTCTGTGTAAGTACTTACACTACTTATATGCTGCATAACACGAATGCATTGATTTTTTCATCAATTGTTATTGAAATATCACAAAGAATGCGCCTGATAACAGATCCGTCACTCTGAATTCCATCTGCACTAAAGTTTTTAACAATATCACGTAGTTTATGAGAGTTCACTTTCGGCATACTGTATACTGGTAACTCAGGAAAATAGCAGACCGCACTAGTCAAATATAATTTTGAACTGAAACATTTATTCATGCACTCAACAACCTTCCTTGCTTGAACAATAGCTTCCGCATAACTGTGGTGCAATGAGGCGCAAACTAATTTAAAACGAATAGCCTAACGGGATTGCACTGAAGTGGAAGTAATGTGATGTGGACTGATACCACATATCGTTACCAACCCTTGAAATCGTGTTTGAATAAATGTAATATATATAGGGTATATATATATATATATATATATATATATATATATTATTTTGGTAATAAAATGTTCCAAAGGAGACAAAAAAGGTTTGAAAAAGTGCAAAATGTGCTTCCATTAAAGATAAGGTGCAAGAAGGTGCTAGCATTGAAAAAAGGTGCAAAAAGGTGCAACTAAAACACAGTTAAGGGCATTTATTTAATGTTTTCTTTGCAATACTAGCTAATTTGAACATTATAGTAACAAAAAAAGGTGCAGCACCTAAAATTCCTAGCTCTAATTATAGAGCACCGTATATGTATTTTTATGTACCTAAGATTAATTGTAGTTCCGCTGCCGTTGCAAAGTGAAGTATAGCATGTACAAGTGAATTCGACGGTAGCGCGCGTAAAAACAGTCCCGTTTAGTCAGCGTTAAAAATGTCTCTTAGGTGCGTATCCTGAAATTAAAGTATGCAGTTTCGGTTTTCGGTCACTAACTACACTTTCGCCCACATCCTTTGATTCCCCGCAAATTTCATTCCACACTACATTGTGTCGTCTTTTAAAACTGTCCACAACCAACCTGAAGATGCCTTGAAATCGTTATTCCCTAGGGATATAGCAACAGCAACAGCTTGACTTTTGAGCATCGGTCCGGAAATTCGGAGATTGTTTTGTTCATCGACTTGTAAAACACACCTCGTTGATTTCTTCACTTTTTCTCTTCATTTGACCATTTCCTTGAATCCATTCATTCGTTATTTATTCTTTATGTTTTAAAATCTCACAAACTTGGGTTTTTTTCCATATTTAAATTTAGTCATTATTTCGCGTACAGCGAGTTTCTTTTTCTTCAATCACTTTCACTTTTTCGTTCAATGGCTGATACATACGATTTAGCCATCTTAATCCATAAATTCAGAATGCTACCTGTGAAAGATACGTACACAATCGGTCTGAGATGTTAAACTAATTAAATATTTTACAGTGCACTGGTTATTTGTAAGACAGATGTCAGACGCCAAATATTTGTTAATGTATTTCTCAAAACGGGTGTGCAGCGAGGCCGAAAGAAAACCCCAGATACATAGAAACTCTACTTCACCCGGCGCTGGCGGCAGAAATCATTACTTATTGTTAATTCGCCTAATGAGAATTCAATGAAGTGGAAACCAATTTATCTCTCTCTCTCTCTCTCTCTCTCTCTCTCTCTCTCTCTCTCTTTCCGCCTTATAAACATTTTTTTCATGAATTATGTAGAAATATCCTTCCGTTTCCGCGTTGGACTGATTCCGTTTTATACAAAATAAATACAACGTAAAATTACTATTATTTTGTCGGGACCAATAAATTTGTTCACATTGGACAGATTTCCGCATTATTCACGTTCCAGATTAAAAGTTTTACTGTATTACTGTTGTTATTATTATTATTACTATTTTTCTTTCTTGCCCTTGTCAACTTTATACTGTGTAGCCTATATCTATTATGTATCATTAATCAACATGTAGATAATTCATAATTGTTAATATATGTATAATTTAACCTGGTGAAGTGGAAGAGAATACCTTACAGCCTTAACTCCATCATGTAAAATAAATAAATAAATAAAGAAAATAATAATAATAATAATAATAATAATAATAATACTAATAATAGGTCTAATAATAATTAACTAACTAACCCACTGGCACTATCGAACCCGTAGCTTCATGGCCGCGCGGAAATAAGCTCTCCATACATCCCTATCATGAGCTAAGTTTTCCAATCATCCCCTGTATAATTCACCTTCCTCAAATCATGAATATTATTCTCCCACCTCATTCTAGGTCTACCAACTGGGCGTTTTCCCTCTGGTTTTCCAACAAGAAACTTCCATGCATTAATAACAGTTTCCATACAACATGGTGAATTAAAATGGCTAACTTGGAGTAAACATAAATATGTGTATCATAACCAGGGAACGGAAGTTCATGCATTTGCATATTTGTTCTCTCTTGTTGTGCAAATATGCCGAAAGATTATCTACACGAATCACAAATTTCTGAATACAATAATATTGCTTTTATAGTGCATAAAAGTGCATATTTTACCTTTATTTATAAATGCATCATATTTTAACATTTATGCATGGAAGCTGCATATTTGGTATATTTTTGGTATATTTATTTGTATTTTTCAAATATTTAAAGATTTTTAAATTTTAAAATTTCATTAATTTAAATTAAATAGTTAATTAAAAGTGTAACGTAGTAAACATGATTAATTTATGTTTATGAATTTTGTCTTCTTCTTCTTCCTTCCAAGTATTAGGCCAAGGCCTGTTACGATCCTATAGAAAATTTTCCCTCCAGCGTTTCATAGGACGGCCCAGTGATCTTCGTCCTCTTGGTATATGAATTTTGTTTAACGATGAATGGCACACCCATTGGGAGCCCCTCAAGTATTTCGATAGTATTTCCGATCTCCGGGAAATGTAGGAGATATAGTGAAAGAAAAAACAGAAAATATTCTTTCCAAAAACTCTGGCTATTATAAACTTGCAGAAATTCGATATATTCTCGAAGGAAAAACACCAAACAAACCAACAAAGATATCTACAGAACAGTTCACAGTTTTTTTGCAAGCCCCTCTTACTTCTTGCGACGTAGAACGAAGTTTTTCGCGCTACAAAACTATGCTGAGAGACAACAGGCGAAGATTTACAACAGAAAACATACGTCACTGGTTAGTTGTGAACTGCAACAGTAGTAATGGAGCATTCAGCAATGAGGCAAGCACTTCAAAATTTAGAGATTAAACGTAAGTTACCTATAAACCTATAACGTATTATTCTGTTAAAATAATCATATTTAGCTATTTTTACAGCATATTTTGTGGCATATTTAGCTATTTTTACGGCATAAATGCATACATATTCTTCATGTTTTTAGGGCATGAACTTCCGTTCCCTGATCATAACCAGAAAAGTCATTACATATCCCGGTGGCATTGCAATTCTCATTGCAATAAACACATTAACCTGTAATAATACAGCGGTAACCATGGAAACTATCTTCATGTTTTTAATCAAGTAGCTGCAGTAAAGAGTTCGGAACAAATATTTCAACAAATTGGACACAAATTGTGAGTTGTCATTAAAATATACTTTATTACATTCAACTACAAAATATTAAATATATTAATTTAATGTTAGTTAATAATTTTTGCGACTCCGTGGCGCAAGCAGTTTGACACTCGCCTGTCATCGCTTTGGTCTCGAGGTCAAGTCTCGATCACTCCTTGTGGGTTTCGTGGCGGACGAACAGATCTTAGGCAGCCACAAATTTCATTCTACATGGATAAGGGGACCGCGAATAAGGAACTTTTACAGTATTTGTTGTTTTACACTCTTACTAACCTGAACACAAACATAAAAGTGCAATAGCCAAAAGAGAAATTAAAAAGCACACAAAGTCAGTTGGGATAGATATATAAGCAGACTAGAATACGATATACATGGGCAGCAAAAAATATCCTATAAAGTAATGAAACATCTAAATAAACAAGAAAAAGATACAATACAGATCAATGCAATTGAGGAGAAACAATGGGAACAACATTATAAAAAAACTATGGTATAATGAAAATAAAATAAAAAGATAACATATATGAGTGTGAGATAGGAATAGATATAACAATGGAAGAATTAGAAGAAGTACTGAAAACAACCAAGAATAGAAAGGCAGCTGGAATAGACGGAATTAATATGGAATTAATAAAATATGGAGGGTTTTTTAAACTGAGATTATTACATTTTTTAAATTTATGTTGGAAACAAGCAACAATACCAGAAACCTGGACAACAGCAATAGTACAATCTATTTTTAAAGAAAGGAGAACGTAACGACTGCAACAACTACAGAGGTATAAGCATTTTAACTGCAGGCTATAAAATATACTCACGAATCTTAACATTTAGGTTAAAACAAATAGCAGAGGTAATGTTAACAGAAGAACAAAGTGGATTCAGACCAGGGCGTTCATGTATGGATAATATATTTATGATAAAATAATTTATAAACAAAATAAGAGAATATAACAAGGAAACACACATAGTCTTTATTGATTTTGTCAAGGCATTTGATAAAGTAGGCAGAGGAAACTTTGGACAATTTTAAAAGAAAAGGAATCCGAAACATTTAATAGCAGCTATAAAGAGTTTGTTACTGGAACACAAATTTTGTTATAAAAACTAGAAATGAAGTAAGTAAAAGTAAAATTCATACTAATCAAGGAGTTAAACAAGGATGCAGTATCTCTCCAGTTTTGTTTAACCTATACATTAATGATATAATAAAAAAATGGAACGAAGAAACAAATAAAGGAATAAAATTAAATAAAACACACTACTTGAAAACATTATTATACGCTGATGACCAGGTAATAATAGCAAATATGGAAGACGAACTTCAAAGGAATATTTTTAAATTACATAATATATGTGAACAATATAATCTCAAAATATCCATAGAAAAAACTAAGGTAATGGCACTGCAAGGGAAAAATCAAATCAGATCCAAAATAGTAACAGGAAACAAAATCATAGAACAGGTGAACCATCTCAGTTATCTAGGATGTGACATTTCATTTAATTATGATAATGATATAACTAATAAAATAGCAAAATTCCAGCGAAATATGTGGTACGATAAAACGATCACTAAATAACAAAACAACAAGAGTGACCCAATTGAAATTTTATAAAACGTTGGCAGTGCCGGTACTGCTGTATGCATCAGAAGCCTGGATACATAAAAAACAAGATCTAAGTAGGATAACGGCGGCAGAAATGAAATTTTTGAGAACTGTTAAAGGGCGAACTAAGGAAGACAGAATTAAGAATACAGAAATAAGACAGGAACTTGAAATATTTGCAATAACTGACAAAATAGATACATATAGACAAAATGGAAGCAACGCATAGACATAATGAATGAAGATAGATATCCAAAACAAATAACAAAATGCAAACCTAAAGGCACCCGAGATGTGGGCAGACCTAGAAAGAGATGGGCTGAAGTCGTAACGGGTCAACAGACCTAATCCATGAATGCAGATGATGATGATGATGACTAAGGAAAAAATTGTTTATATAGGCTTTCATCAGTTGTTTAGTTATACAAAATATATGCCTTACAGAGATCAGAGCACTGCCAACGTTTTATAAAATTTCAATTGGGTCACTCTTGTTGTTTTGTTATTTAGTGATCGTTTTATCGTACCACATATTTCGCTGGAATTTTGCTATTTTATTAGTTATATCATTATCATAATTAAATGAAATGTCACATCCTAGATAACTGAGATGGTTCACCTGTTCTATGATTTTGTTTCCTGTTACTAATAAATTTTGTATAGGAGCTGCATTAAAATGCATTCCTTTTAAGTCATACATTCGTAATCATTGCGACGTCAGAGTACATTACTCGCAGTTTGTAACACAAAGAACACGTCATCAACTAGAGATTAATCGTGTAAGAAATGAGTATGGACAACAATAAATGGAGATCCCCAAATTGGGGAGATGTTGAAAAAAATAAATATATTTAATTATTTACATTTTACAATAGGTTCCTTCGTAATTCGGTAAAAGAACGCGGTAGCTGAAGTTGCTATTACAGTTTCCATACAACATGGTGAATTAAAATGGCTAACTTGTAGTAAACATAAATATGTGTATCATAACCAGAAAAGTCATTAGTAGAGCGAGGAATAATATGAAGACAATTATACCAAAATATGAAATCACAATAACAAAATATGAAAAATATGACAAAGATATTATGAAAGTACTACGTTTTTAACTTTTTACATATATTTATGTACACAAGCCCTGTATAATTATTGGGTATACATACCAGCACTCAAATCAGACAAGAATATATTTTTGTAGCAAAAGAAATCAAGAATTTCAATGTATTTCTAATTTAATTAATTTTTCATTAACTCTTACCCAATATAAAATATGTTCGTGATTTGAAGCAATTTTAATGGCTCACATTGCAGTGTAGTTGTTTGAGGAATCACGCTAACAATCCAGAAAGTCGTGGGTTTGAGTCTCAATGGGGTCAGGGTTTTTAGCTGGACCAAACCGTCTGGTAGCATTATAGCCCTAGGGTCTACTCGGCTCTTAATTAAATGCGTACCAGAGGGATGTTCTGGGCCAAAGGTGGCTGTCATGAAGGACTCCAGTGGACATTTGGCGATTGTCTAGAAATGTGGAAGTCTCAACATCCATCTACCCAAGGGCCTCCCAAACCTGTAGTGTGACACTTTACTTTAATAAATTAATACTGGGAGATTATATACATAAACAAGATCAATTAATTTATCGAGTGATATTTAATTAATAAATCCAAACATAAACAATAAACAAAACATAGTAATCTAAACGAACGAAACACATTCCAATAGCAACAGACACAAATCTCACAAACATTGCAGACTCCCATCAACACGAAATTATCACGGAGACTGGACATGTGAAATTAACGAACTGGAATACTCGGATAAATGTATTTATAGGTAGGGCAGCACGATTATCTACATCTAATAGTCGGAAATTCATTATCTACAGAAGCTGAAGAACTTGCCTAGAAAGGTAAAACGGACGAAGCCCTCGAACTCGCCACCAAAATTATTCTAGAAGTAGCCA
This sequence comes from Diploptera punctata, assembly GCA_030220185.1. Lineage (NCBI taxonomy): Eukaryota > Metazoa > Arthropoda > Insecta > Blattodea > Blaberidae > Diploptera > Diploptera punctata. The sequence continues at coordinate 60,872 of JASPKZ010006461.1, read as the reverse complement.
TAACACAGACAAATAGAAGAGCACAAAGATGAAAGTTGAAAAATATGAAGGGATGTTAAATTTTTACTAAAATATGAACATTTCTCAAAAAAATATTATGAAACATAAAAAATATGTTTGTCTTATTTGATTATGCACATCATAAAATGTAAAGATACTTCGTCTCAGTGTTGTCTGTCTAATAGTTTAAAACACGAAATTTCATAAAAATCCTCGCTCTAGTCATTACATATCCCGGTGGCATTGTAATTCTCATTGCAATAAACACATTAACCTATAATAATACAGCGGTAACCATGGAAACTATCTTCATGTTTTAATCAAGTAGCTGTAGTAAAGAGTTCGGAACAAATATTTCAACAAATTGGACACAAATCGTGAACTGTCATTAAAACATACTTTATTACATTTTAAGCACAAAATATTAAATATATTAATGTGAATGTTTATTAATATTTCATAGTTTTGGCGGCTCCGTGGCGCAAGCAGTTTGACATTCGCCTATCATCGCAGTGGTCTCGAGATCGAGTCTCAATCACTCCTAGAGGGTCGTGGCGGACGAAACGGAACTTGGGCAGGTTTTTCTCCAGCTACAAATTGAATTCTACCATTTCTCCATATTGTCGGCCGAGATGAACAAGTGAGTATGTTCCTTGCCTCAGGTCCCGCGGGTTCAAACCGGGCCGGGGTCGATGGATTTTTTACTAATAAAAATTGCCTATATAGGCTTTATCAGTTGTTTAGTTATACAATATATAAACCTTATATATATGTATGTGTGTGTAATTTCCTTACTAATAAACTTTGTATAGGAGCTGCATTACAATACATTCCTTATATACAATACGTCATACATTCATCATTGTGACGTCAGAGCATATTATGCGCAGTTTGTAACAGAAAGAAAACAAAAAGAGTGTGAGACAGTGTGTCCCGAATTATTACAAACCTGTCCTTAAATAGGATACATTTTCTCCTTCAAGATTATTCATTCCTCGGGAACGCCTGCAAAGATTGTTCTTACAATATTTCTGATTGGCTATCTTTGGACTTAACTGACTACAGTGGGTGTATTTTCATAAGTAATTATTTTCTAGTATTGTTAGATAACACCCCCACGGCGTTGTCAAGTTTATTGCCAATCCTTACCTCGGTTTTTCCATGTCGTTGACATTGAGTCAATCTGACGAGGGTTTACTGCTTACACATTCCAAGGAACATCTCGGGAGGTAGAAAGATTTTCTATTATTTCTTAACATTTCAACATGTCATACCCATGTACCCAGAATTTAATCCAGGCTCTGTTCCGATTCTGAAGTGATTTGAAACAACTGGCTATCTATAGGTTTGATGTCACGTGGGGACTGATGTCACTCTAGTTAAAAGGATTTCCCACTGATTAATGGCCGGATTGAATCTTTCGATAATTTGTATTTTATTAATGAGTATCAGAGGGTTTTGATTATGCTATTTGATAGACATTTTCATTATATTATTGTATAGCTTATAATATTTGCGTTAGTTTGATACCAATCATGATATGGTTATGATTTTTAGTTCTTGAGTCATCATTATTTTATATGGTGGGTTCTTTATACAGGGAAAACATTTTAAGCGGAAACCTTTGTACAGCGATGCAGCAGCTCTCACTACTCGCGCTATTGTGCTTGCACACCGGCGGGGAGAGTGTTCCGTTACTACCGGTATATGGAGACGGTTAGAAGCTACAAAATACAAATAAATCAACTAATTATATTATTATAAAATATAGGCCTAAACATAGAGACTTATTACTCACCATTTATTTGAGATTTTAACAGTCTTGTCGCGCCGGCAGAATGATGCGAGGTTTCCTCTTAAAATGTAATCCCTGTATCAGCCTATATCTAATTTGATATCAATTATTGCGGCTGTGGAGTCTAAATCTGATCTCAACTTCTTACACACTGCACAGTGTTTATATCAACTGAGAAGTCTCATGGCTGCTTATGTATTCTCTTAGTAAGAAGCCGGGTCTAACTTATCTCTTTAAAATGTAATTCTATGTTTTAAGGCAAGAACCTAAAACGCAATACAGAAGTTCAGAAATTGTTTCTAAGGCAAGAACTTAATTTCTGATTAATATTTGTTTATTGTTTACGAATTAATACAAATATACCTTACGACCATAAACAGTATTATTTATAAAATAGGGACGAGGTGCCAATAGTTGGTACTTTCGTTAAAAGTGGGCAGCAGCTTCAGATCAAGAAGCCTGGGGGACCCGACATGCTGACCACATGTCACTCCTATAGTGGCTGGATGATCATTCACATATGTGATAGCCACATGTAGATGTGAGGTCGGCGCACGACAGTTTGGATAGTCGGGATACGGGCGTTAGTTTTTAGTTTTCAATAGGTGTTAGAAAACTGAAATGACACCGAAAATAGTATACAAAATATATTAATGTGTTAGTCTGAGAGGCGTTTCTGTTGAAGAGACCAGGTCAAAAAGTACGGATTTTAAGGCAGAAACCTAAAATCTAATAAAACAATTATTCCTTTGAATGACCATAGTTGTTCATTGAATTTAGTTGTAAACTGAAATGACAGGGTTGTAAGGGGTAGTGACGTGTGTATAACCTCTCCTACCCAATTCTCATCCTCACCTTCTCGTGGTACAACCTGTTTTCACAAACGAGGCTCTGAGGACCGAGTCACGGCGGTATAACCGTTCCATCAGGTACTGAGTAAATGCGGTATCCTAATGTCTGTCCAGAGACTAAAAGGTAGCAGCCCTACCACTGGACTACTTAGCGTCGGGCCAGTAACCTGTCCTAAGGAACTTCAAAACTACTTTCAAGTCTCAACACGACAGCAGAACATACAAAATATTTACAAAGACAACACCATAAAGATTAAATTAAATAACAGATTTTCTGAAGAAGGAATTATAAATCGTGGTGTGAGACAAGGCTGCCCCCTATCCCCAACACTGTTTGCAATTTATATCAATGAAGTAATATGTTGCTGGAACAAAACATATAAATTTGGAATAAGAATATCAGAAAATAGAAAATTAAACACCCTACTGTTTGCAGATGACCAAATAATAATAGCAAATTCCGAAGATAATCTACAGAAAGGTCTGTATGAACTTAACAAAATTACAGAAGAATGTGGATTAAAGATATCTACAGAAAAAACAAAAATTATGGCATTTCAAGGTGTAGATCCTGTCAGAAGTAAAATTGTACTGGACAATAAAATTTTGGAGCAGGTGAATAATTTTACATATCTAGGATGCAATATCTCATATGAAGAAGAAAAGGATGTAAATGCAAAAATATCTAAATTTTTAAGAATTTTAGGGTTAATAAATTCTATCTTCAAGCCACAGTTAGTCCAAAAGCATTCAAGACTGAAAGTGTATAAAACACTGGCTCTTCCAACTCTTTTGTATGGTAGCGAAGTATGGACGTTGAAACAGAAGGATATACAGAGACTTAGATCTGCTGAAATGAGATATCTTCGGAGGACTGCAGGATACACACTACTAGATCACAAAAAAAATGAAGACATCTTAGAAGAATTACACATGGAATCTTTAGAAAACAAAATTTCTGATTATAAGTCAAGATGGATACAACATGTTCATCGAATGGAAGATCACAGAATACCCAAACTAATGTTAAGATATCAACCTGCAGGAAGAAGAAGACCAGGACGTCCACTCAAAAGACTTCTGGATGGTGTTTCTCTTGAGGCCGAAACAGGTCAACAAATGGCCTAAATTCGTGAATGTACTATGATGATGATGATGACTGAAATGACATGGGACTGAAAATCATATGCAAAATATATTATTGTATTAGTCTCATAGGCGCTTCTGTTGAGAAGCCGGACGTAAATGAATGGATTTAAAAAACATCTAAAATCCTCTTAAAAATTAAGAAACAAAAATGGCCACAGCTGGACGCTTCGGAGCAATCCAACAATCATCTAAAATAAGTATTTTGATGCATAAAAATTGTCAGACAAGTCAATAGTTGGTACATTCGTTGAAAATATTCTAATATGCAGTGCTAAGTTTTGAATTTGAAGTGTTTCACCAAATCTATAAATATAAGGATATTTAAACGCATTAAAAATGGATATAGCCTCTAAACTCATGAAACAGTATTGACTTCCTTGATGGAGTCCTATGTTTCTGGGTCCTGCGGCTGTTGAGAAGTCAAGATTAGATTTGGGAGTTTAAGGACAGAACCTTAAACCCACGCCAAAAATTAGCGAATCAACATCCAGGTCCCAGGCGGCTCCGCCAACCTGCCAATGCAGGCTTACGTCCCGAAGAACGGAAGTAGGGTAGGATCCCGTTCTACGGATACGGAGACAATAGCCAACGGCGAAATTTAAGTATTAGTGTGTATACAAATTTTGCAAGTCAATAGTTGGTACACTAGTTGATATTCTGATACGAAATGCTAGATTATCAAATTGAAGTGTTTTACCGATTCTATAAAGATATTTAACGCATTAAAAATATATGTAAACTCTAAACTCATGAAACAGTCTTGACTTCCTTGATGGAGTTCGACGTTTCAGGGTTCTGAGTCTGTTAAGAAGTAGCGTTTAGATTTTGGGGTTCAAGGACAAAGCCTCGAACCCACTACAAAAATTTCGGTATTGTTATCAAGAAACACCCACGCGGCGCCGCAAGCCTGGTAATACAGGCTTGTGTCCCAAGGGCTTGGAACCGGGGAACTGATTACTGTCATGAAAGCTGCATAATAAAGTGTGTATACAAATTTTGCAAGTCAATAGTTGGTACACTAGTTGATATTCTGATACGAAATGCTAGATTATCAAATTGAAGTGTTTTACCGATTCTATAAAGATATTTAACGCATTAAAAATATATGTAAACTCTAAACTCATGAAACAGTCTTGACTTCCTTGATGGAGTCCGACGTTTCAGGGTTCTGTGATTGTTAAGAAGTAGCGTTTAGATTTTGGGGTTCAAGGACAAAGCCTCGAACCCACTACAAAAATTTCGGTATTGTTATCAAGAAACACCCACGCGGCGCCGCAAGCCTGGTAATACAGGCTTCTGTTCCAGGGGCTTGGAACCGGGGAACTGATAATACCCAGGTTATCAATATAATCGGAAAAAGAAGGTATTATTGTGCATAAAAATTGCATGTGAAGTCAGTAGCCGGTCTATTAGTTGAAAATATTCTAATATGAAATCCTAGGTTATCAAATTGAAGAATTCCACCAATTGTGTAAAAGTAAATATATTTAAACGCAATAATAATAGATAATTAACTAATTATTTATGATATATTAGTATAATCCAACCAATTTTATTATGTTTAAATCTTAGCTTCCATTCTGCCATCTGTCGGAAATTAAAACAAACTGCCGGACGAACTCCAAAGAAAATGTTCAACTTTCCATGTGAATCTTTGTGCATAACTTCCTCCTTGTTATGGATTGTATAATAAATCAAAATGGCGGCCTCTATAATCAGCTGACTGACTGACTGTAGTTGACAGCTGTTTGCGCTGCCCAGTGTGCCTTTTGCTGGGACTGTTATTTGTCCCTTGACGGCGAATTCGCGTAGGTGTGTGCAGTATTGGGTTTCGTTGTTTTTCCCTAGCCTATACGGCGGTTATATGGGGATTGATTCTATTTTAGCATGTGCTATTGATCTAATGTGGATGTTTGATTCCAAGGCAGATAGATCTCGCTTAATTGGGGCATCGGAAACCGTGTCGCTGATAACTTTCAGGACTGGAATGAGCCACGCCAATCTGCGCTGACCCCTCTGATCTTGGTAATTTCATGCTGAATACTACGGGTGGTTTAATGTGTCGAATATGTTTCTATGTGTAGTACGCCATTGTGGAAGGTGTCCTATATTGCGTACTATGGGGTTTCCATGATCATTTATATTTCGGAGCATGGATGTAACCCTTTCAGTTATGATAGTATCAATATATGGTACCTTCGTGGCCTCATGCATCTCCGTTATCCTTGTGTAACGCGGTGCCGAAAGTATAATTTTGAGACATTTGTTCTGCAATATCTGAAGTTTCTTTTTGTGGCATTTCGCAAGGATACTCAGAGATTCGCAGCCGTTACAATAGCATACTACGGATCACGGCCACGTATAGAGTGACCTTGATCCTTCGGGACAGAGACGGCGACTTGAAAAACGGATATAATATGGCTATACCTTGCTGAGCTTTAAAAGTGATATGGTCGATATGAGCTCTTAGTGTGAGTTTTTTATCCAATATTAGGCCTAAATATTTGACTGAAGTTTCTACTGGTAGGGGTTGCACACCCATAGTGAGCTGAATTGGACAGGGAAAGTTTGATTTGGTGAACAGGACGACTTGTGTTTTATTTGCATTAAGTTTAATGTTCCAGGAGCAAAACCATTCATATATTATGGTTATTGCTCGCTGGAATTGTTGCAAGTCTGTGAGGAATGGATTTGAGTTTCGATTGCATGAAGAGACAAGTGTCATCAGCAAAGGAGGCTATTTGGAGTGATGGAGGTGAAGGAAGGTCCGAGACATATAGTGAGTACAATAAGGGTGAAAGGACAGCTCCTTGTGGAACTCCCGCCAGTATGGACTTCATGTCAGATTTATTACCACTTACTGAGACGTAGAAGGTTCTATTTCTCAGATAAGTGGAGATAATTTTGACTAAATTTGGATCAATTTGGAATTGTATTAGCTTGTATATCAATCCGTTTATTCCAGTTGTGTCAAACGCTTTCTCAATGTCAAGGAAGACTGCTATTGTACTACGCTTGGCGTTGAAACCAGTGACAATTTGGTCTATAAGCCTGGCCAGTTTGCAGCGGTGTGCTGTGTGAATTTCTGAATCCAAATTGATGGTTAGGAATTAGTTCCTTATTTGTAACTTCAATTTTGAGTCTTGCCAAAATGAGTTTTTCCTAGGATTTTTCCTAGAACTGGCAGGAGGCTTATTGGTCGCAAATTGTCTGGATTATTTGGATTTTTACCTGGTTTCGGTAATACAATTACTTTAGCCATCTTCCAAGCTGCAGGGAAATGGTTAAGTTGTATGCAGGATTTAAATATGGTGAGGAGACGTAGTAGCGCTTTGCGCGGTAGGTGCTTTATGGCTAGATTACTGATCCGATCATGTCCTGGTGCACTTGTAGTGCGAAGGGCCTGGACATGAGAGCGTAAGTCAGCTAGATGGATATTGGGTCTTTCATTAGGGAAGGGAGCAGCTAGAAAGGTGTTCTACTCTGTCATTGACTTCAGCTTCGTGAACTGGCGTCGTTAGCTCTTGTGGTCTGAATCGGTCTGCAAGATTTTCCGCGAGAACTTGTGCTTGATCGTAAGGATGATAAGCCCAAGTTCCATTATTCTGAATTGCAGTCGGTTTAGAAGGTCCGCGGTTTGACTTTATTCTTTTTATATATCTCCCAAGGTGGGGTCTTTTTTACATTAAAGTTAGCCAGGGAATTTTCCCATTGCGTAATTTTGTGATCTTGCAGTCGTTCTTTGACCAGTCGAGCATAGCGATTGTACTCCTGCTTTGTTTGAGGTGCTCCATAGAGTCTGTACTGTTTTGAGGGCTCTCCGCTTATGCTCCAGGAGGTCGAGAAGTGTCTGATCTGTTTTGTGTAGGACGTGTAGTGTTGTTTGCGTGATGTTGCTGTGTCAAGTGCGGTTTGAATAGAAGCCTGGAAGTCATTTATGGAAGTCTCCAGTTCTTCAGTGGAGTTGATTCTCAGTCGAGAATTAATCCACTGCGAAAGGAGTCTTGAATAATGATTCCAGTCTGTATTCGTCTTGTGTGGCCGGAAAAGGGGGCTGAAGTAAGTACCTAGTGGTGAGCTTAAAGGTGATGGGGACATGATCTGAGTTAAGCTCACCAGGTAATGTGCCTATTTGTGAAGAGATGTCGATATTTTTTGATAGTGCAATATCCAGGATATCGGAGCAGCATAAGCCTTGCTGTGTGTTTCGAAAGAAGGTGTGTTTCCCTTGGTGCTGAAATTTCAATGTTATGGTTGTTACAGAAGGTTTGTAAAACCATACCAGAAGCGTTGTGTACTCGACAGTTCCATGCGCGATGCTTAGCATTGAAATCGCCTGCCAGTAGGTACCGGGGCGAGAAGGATGTAAGGATGCACATGTCATGTCGCGTGAGTGGGTCTGAGTGGTGATTTGTATATTGAAGCTATGAATATGTTTAAATGTGGTGCTATAGGAAGGATAATGCCAGTGGCTTCAATGAAGTGTAGCCCTGGGACAGAGATGTGTCTATGTGAGATGGATTTTTTTAATACAGATTGCTGTACCACCACGGGGTCCATTAATGCGGTCTGTACGATATATGTAGTAATCAGCGAGTCGGAATTTATCCTTTGGTTTCAGATGCGTCTCGCTGATTAGGAGTATGTCGATGTCGTGTGTGTTGTAGTACAATGTCCAGTTCATGAATCTGAGAGGCAATTCCGTTGGCATTAAATGCCATGACATTAAGAAAGTGTCCCTCAGCGTGTCTATACATCGCTTGAAACATAACGACATCATTTGAGTTAGGAACATCATACGTTCCATTGGGTTTTTTATAGTATTCAGCATGGGGGCCATGCTGTGTGCCAGGTTTTGTAGGGTTAGGTGTAGCCATTGTGCTTCCTTGTGCTTGGGCCGAAGCAATGCGTTCCTGTAAGTTTATTTGAGGTTTAGATGGGATGCCAGAATTTACTGCAGGCACTATAGGATATTTGGGGGTTTATTTTTTGGGAATTAAAAGTGCGTGCAGTAGTACTTTTTTCTTGTTTGGGTTGCCTGCTTTCTCAGGTAGGCCTGATTAGCCTCCTCATACTTTGGGCATTTCCTGTATGAAGCAGGATGACCTATTTCTCCACAATTTGCACACTTTAAAAGAGAGGAATTAGATCGTGCTTCTTCTCGGACTGGACAATTTTTATGGCTGTGTTCTTTTGCACAGATAACGCATTTGGGAGTAAGTTTACAACCCGCAAATGTATGGTTGAATTTCTGGCACTGGAAGCATTGTTTGAGGCCAGAGCGAGGACGGTATGGCTCAAAGGAGACCACTGTACTGTATAATTTATCGAGATGATAAATTTGTTTGGATTTTGTCATTGTTGGCGAGCTCGATTACATAAAGAGGGAATCTGTGGATAGAACCATCCTCATTTTTCTTCGATATTTGTTTTACACTATGGACTTCATATTCTAGTTCCACGAGTTCACTCTTAATGTCTTCGATATCGACATTAGAGGGAAGCCTTCTTTTCAGCATTACCCTCAGGGGTTGGTCTGTTTTTTATATTGGAAGGTATAATATTGCCTTCCAATAGAGTCGAAATAACCGCGTTACAGTACTATGGTCTTCTTTGGTAGTGGTGTAGTACCTGAGAACTTCGTTAGTGTTGACTATTTTGATGCCATTTGATATAAGTGTTTTCAGAGTTTGGTATATTTTAACTAGGTCGGTATGGCCTATGAGTGTGATTGGAGGTGGCCTAGGACACTCTTTTGGGTTTAGAGTTGGCATTAGGAATAGTATTTGAAGGTTCCAGGTACTGGTGACTATTAGTGTGTGTTGTATGTTTGTGAGGTTACATGTGGATGGGTTCTCCTTAGTGGATGGACCATTGTCCACATGCATTGTCTGTAATTGATTTTGTGTCATTTGTGTGTTTCTGTCTGTGGATGGTTTATCTTTTGATTTATTAGAATCACTTACCGTACCTTGTTTGTGCACTGGCTTTCCCTTACCTGACACACTGCGTGTAGAGGAAACCGAGTTCACGCCTTCATTAGCCAGAATTGCGAATCTGTTGGACAATTCAAGCTGAAGGGTGTCCTCGCTGGCTGTTGTTTGCCTTGGCATTTTAGATTCTGTCATTTTTTGTGGATTTTTCCTTTTGTGGCTATTTTTACTTTCGCTAATGGACGGAAAGTCTTTTGATTTATCCGCGGTTTTCTTAGTTTCACTAATGGACGGAAAGTCTTTTGCTTTGTTCCGCGGTTTTTTTGCCTTTTCCTTTTTGCTTAGGCATTCATTTTGGATTTCTTTGAACGTGTCCTGAACTATGTTAGCTACTGTCTCTAGATAGTAGCTCAGGTCACGTGTTACCACTTGAATCTCATCTATTTGGTTCCTGCACTGCAAGGCAATGTCTTCAGCCAGCGAGGAACCAGCGAATTGGGGGAAGGTATCCAGGAAATTCATGATGATTACGATAAGTCCTCGTATTTCAGAGGCTGTTTTCAAGTGAGGTGAATTTTCATATAGATTAGCATTGTCTATAAGTGTCTCGAATTCCCTGAGAACCTCCGCCCATATTTCGTCTGATTTTTGGTTTTCCTCTACGACATCCATCATTATATCATGCAAATTATTGTTATTAGACATGCTGCTTGCCATTGCAAGACTTAGTTCCATAAACTTAATTACTAGGAGGTAAGTACACGACTTACCAGCGTGTTAAAGAGCACTTGCACTATCACTTTTACACTAATTATATCGAATTATCAGCTAAGCCGAACACTGCACACACAAGGGTGGTTTATTTTTTTTTTTTTTGTATGGCCACTATAGGCCGACAATATTTTGGGGACTTCGCTCTATAATTCGCGAAAGCACACTGCACAACACTTTAAAAAGACTGCACACTGAACAACACTTTAAGTATACTGCCACAAGCACTTCGACTTCTTTGTTTGCAGCAGCCACTGAAGGCCACGTGGTGACCGTTCTCTATGGGGTTCCGCAGCGAAGTCGGATGAACGTTTCCTGAAATTTAACGCAAAATACAACTCTTTAACGATTGCTTGATGGATACGCAGGACATAAATAATATTAATACGGTTCTTTGTAGGAAAATGAATCATTATAAAATGCATTTTGTTAGGCCTACATTCATTATCGATTGATAATATTTTAAAATGTAATACTGATTCACAAGAGAACATGTTGTGACACATGATTTAAGCTGAATGGAGTTTAAATGGTCATAATAATATTTTAACAAAACTTTCTTACATCGTTAATATTTAATACAGACCACTATAAACATGATTTTAATTATAAAGGTACTATTATCGCGACAAAGTAGTTATTAAAGTGATGGTCTTGTGGTCGCAGGTTCGAATCCCGTTCAAACTATTTTTTTCTTAAAGGATTATTCGCCCTTGGTCTGAAATTTAGTTTTAAAAACTCTTCTGGTGATTTTTAAATTATTTTATATTTCATTCTTTCACAGCACAATAAGTTAACTAAATACTTTTTGGTATCATTTTATTTTTACAGTTTCGCTTTTTCTACATTTCCTACTATTTTGAACGTTTTCTAATGCTTCTTAAAGCACTGCATATAATTTATAAGTGATGGGAGAAAAAAATATATTCCAATATTTTTCGAAATTCTCGTCGTCGTTCAATGACAGCACACTATCTATAAAATCTGTTCTAGGATATTTTTGACGAAGCCCAAAGTAAAATGTAAATAAATTAACACATACTTTTTTTTCTGTACCTCTCCAATTACTGAAACTGTATTTATTCTTGTCCATACTCATTTATTACACAATTCATCACAAGTTGATGATGTTTTCTTTCTGTTACAAACTGCTCGTAAAATGATCTGACGTCATAATGATGAACATGTGACGTATTGTGTATAAGGGTTGTATTGTTATATATGGCTCTTCAACAACGTATATTAGTAAGGAAATTATGCATGATCTGTATAAGGTTTATACATTGCATAACCAAACTGATTTAAAAAAAATAATGTCTTGAGCAGGTATCTGTTTCAAGATGAACCTCAACAGAGGATAGTTGACTGGTATATAATATAAACCGGCAACAATGAGCAGGTGGCAACCTGTGACACCCGCTTCATTGAAGTTGTATCTACTGCAACATCAATGGACTTAATGCAGCTTTGTTCTTAAACAAAATTAGTTACAAGAATAAAGCTGGGGGACCGAGATGCAATATTATATACCACGTCATTATTTAACTTGTACATCGTCCTCTAAATCAATGTCACTTGTAGGTGCTAGAACGGTTGGTCACCCAGCAACTGGATGAACCATTTTTTTAAATATTTTTATTTGTAATACAATTAATGTAATTTCATCGTAAATACTGGAATATGTAATTTTGATTATTTTATAATATCCTAATAATAATAATAATAATAATAATAATAATAATAATAATAATAATAATAATAATTATTATTATTATTCCTAATAATAATAATAATAATAATAATAATTATTATTATTATTTTATTTTATTTTGTAAAGGATTTTCTCTACATTGCAATAGTTATCCTTCATTTGCTCCGCTACAGATTTCTATCCACAACATATTCTTCTTTGAGGTTTCTGATGATCGTGTTTCTTCTCACTTCATCCATCCCCTGATCACTGGGTTCCCCCTCCTCCTCCCCCTGCCTTCATCATTCCAATCCAGCATAATTCTTGGGATTCTGTATTCTCCGACCTCTTCAGATGCCCATACTATTTCAATCTTCGTTCTTCTATTACTTCTATAATATTATATTTAACATTCATTGTTTCTGTAATTTTCTGGTTCCAAATTTTCTCCTTTCTTGATTTTCTTGATGTCCTTCGCCAAAAATCCATCTCTGTTGTGAATAATTATTTTTCTTGCTGTCTACCTAAAGTCCAATAATAATAATAATAATAATAATAATAATAATAATAATAATAATAATAATAATCCGGTATCATGGCAGCTGCCGAAATCTTCCGGAAACCAGACCACATTCCTGTGTCCATCCATTGATCTTCCTCCAATCCTCCGATATTCATAGTTGCTTGTATCCTACCCCTTCTATCGAAGTTTTATTCGGTTTTCCTCTCTTCCTCCTTTCCATTGGAATCCATCCCATAACAATTTTAGGCAATCTTTGCTCTAGCATTCTTTTGGCATAATAATAATAATAATAACAATAATAATAATAATCGTTAAAGTGAAAATATATAAAACTATTATTCTACCAGTTATATTATATGGGTGCAAAACATGGACTCTTACTTTAAGGGAGGAAAGGAGATTACAAGTATTTGAGAATAAAGTACTTAGGAAAATTTTTGGACCAAAGAGAGATGAACAGACAGGCGAATGGAGAACACTATTTAACAGTGAACTGCATGGTCTTTATAGGAAGCCAGATATAATAAGAACAGTTAAGTCTCGTAGACTGCGATGGGCAGGACATGTTGCACGTATGGGGAATGAAAGACTTGCATGGAAGCTTCTTGTAGGAAGGCCAGAGGGAATACGCCCAGTTGGTAGACCAAGAATGAGGTGGGAGAATAACATTAACTATGATTTGAGGGAAGTAGATTATACAGGGAATGATTGGGAAGCATTAGCTCAGGATAGGGATGTATGGAGAGCTTATGTCCGCGCGGCCATGAACCTACGGGTTCGATAGTGCCAGTGAGTAAGTAATAATAATAATAATAATAATAATAATAATAATAATAATAATAATAATAATAGGCCTAATAATATATTTTTATTTTGAAAATTATCGACAGTACGATTGTTTTCCACTACTCTCAAGAAATTTGCCTTCTTAATTTATATCGGTGCTGAACATCCTAATCTGTAAGACATGTGCAATAGCGCTAAAAACTCACGCAGCTGACTGGCTATCACCGTCTTTGTCTGACGAGTGCTGTAAAGCGCTAACTCTCTCTCACTCTAATCTATCAACAGCTAGCAACCCTTATTTGCGGCCACTTTTAGAGAGGCAGATGAATTCTATCATGCACAAAAAAAGAAATAGCTTCAATTTAATATATAAGTCTGTGTGTACGTCATGCACGTATAAATGTAATAAAGTAATATCTGTTTACACCTGGCTACGAGGAGTTTACGGCCAAGTGTGCAATGGTAACCAAAACTTTTCAAGCTCTATACATCGATTTCTACTAACTGGATTATAATTTATTTTAATTACAAGTGAATCAAATTATTTTGAATAAATAAATAAATTACATTGTAATAGGCAACTCGGCAAAAGTGTATTCAGTCATTCACAAGTTTATGAAAATAATTTTAATTTTCAACACGCTTGGGATAAAATTGAAGTGGTTAACAAAAAAGTCATCTCCAACACATCTAGAATAAAACTAGAGTTATCAACAAAAAGAAAATAATTTTACCATCAAAAGCGTGAGGCGCTTTTTATGACTTTTACATTTTCTTCTTACAGACTTTACTTTTACCAATATCTGTTTATTATCAAATATATTAATTGATATAGAGCACCCCACGCTTTTGGCCGTAAAAATATTTAATTTTTGTTGATAACTCTAGTTTTATTCTATATGTGTGGGAGATGATTTTTTTGTTAACCACTTTAATTTTATCCCAAGCGTGTTGAAAATTAAAATTATTTTCCATTTTTTAGTTCGGTTCTCTAATAAAGCGTGTTGTTTTAGTTTTTTTAAAACTATTATTTATTTAGTATTGACTCGTTCTAAAGTAGTATTACAACATATTCTCTGTTATTTCAATTGATAAAATAAGAGACATTTGTATAAAGTATAATTTAGGGTCAAGGTATATTTTACTGATTCACAGAGTATCATAGCTTTCCACCGCATTTTTCTGTTGTTCCTTCAGCATAAACACACTAGATGATTGCATGACCTTTGTATTCCAGCACTACTTGTAAATGGAAAGAGAAACACGTCCAAATCCAGCATTAGTAGATACTGTTCTTGTGGCTGAGAATAATTATGAACGAATTTCAATCGCACTCTGTGATAAAACGTTTTACTATGACATTGGGACACACTGTTATTGCAATTTTTCCCCCAAAATAGATTTATCTCCTAAACAAATTGTATCATACTCATTCTAAGGGATTCAAATTGAAAACCTGCAAGTTGTTCCACTAGAAGTTTAAATATGATCTCAAATAAATTATATGATTGAAAATAGACTATAGAATTTTTCATGTCTAGAAAATAGTATTGCTCTTATGTAAATATTGTCGCCACTTGACGCCGCTAACTGAATGACAGAGATGGAAATAATATATATCCCTATTCTCCATCTAGCATAAGTACAGCATCAACATACTCGTAAATTTAGGGTACAGTTATCTTCACTACTTCTACTAAAATCTAAATCGTGAACATTATATTCTGATTGTCCACCGCTGTGGCCTCAAGGTAGCGTGCTGCCTTGTAACGCAGCGGACCCGGGTTCGATCCCCGGTCGGGCCAGTTTTTCTGGGTGAGTTTTTATCGGGGTTTTTTCCTCACCTGTAAGACAAATGTCAGGAAAACTTTGAGGCCCAAACGGTCCCCGAAATCATATGGCCATCATCATCATTCTTATTATCATCCTTCACCGGTGTGGAAAACAACGGGAAGCTACCACACCTACAATTCAACTCAGTCCAAATAAGGTTTCATGGTTTCTCATGTACAGATAAATAAATGTTTATCAACTCAAAGAAGCAGAATGTAGAAATAAATAAAAATCAAACACAACATTTAGTGGATTTTGTAAAGTAATATGTAACAGAGATATGTTAGCACATGAAGCTGCTCTAGCCATATTAAAACTTTCATCAGCATCATTTTCATTCCCTCGTGTTGTACATATTCCTTTATCTTCACTACTATATATAAGCTCCGGTCAGCAAAATATTATACTGCAAATATTTCTACCACACCAAGATAGCGTTTAATCCTTGGACCATGACAGAAACTTTGTATTGTAGAGAACATTTCACAGAATCAGTCAACTGGACTTGCATATAAAGAGAATATAAGCGACAAAATGACGTAGAAAATTATTCCACATACGAGATATTGCATTACTAGAGTTCTCAGAAAGCAAGCCATGCCCAAATGTCACCATGTGTGGTCACTGATTTTCGAAAAACTAACGAACATTGTTTTTATGTATAACACTTTTTATACACATGTGTTCAAAGGCTTATTTTTTCCATTATTTTAGTCACATCTTTTTTCCATGTCTTATTCTTCTCATATGTGTATTATTTCATTAATTAATTAAATTATGAATAAAAACAAAGAATTTCGGTCACAGAGATAAGAAAAAGAAACCCATGACGTTAAAATAAATCAGAAAAATGTTCGAGAGTTCCAATCCCATAGGACAAAACTCTCAATACTTTGCAAACTCCAAGAGAAAATTAATCAAAATGGATAGAAAGTGGACAGAAGAAAATAAATACCACATATTCTTTTTAATAAAATTAACAATGTCAAAAATGTTTCATATTAGATAACGCTCTAATTGCAAGCTTTTTGTGTGTGATAAATTGAACTAGACTTATATTTATCATTATTAATATTATTATTATTATTATTATTATTATTATTATTATTATTATTATTATTATTATTATTACTAATTTATCTGACCCATTGGGTTTGCCCAATGATACAGTATAAAAATTAAGAAATTACAAAACTGAACACTTTAACTTAAAAATTACAATACGTATAAAAAAAACTAGGATGAAAAGTTAAATACTATGATGTAGATATAGATAATTTGTAACATAGTGACTCAATATTTTATTATAATACTAACAATTTCTGTTTCCACTTAATTTTTGTATTTTATGTTTCCTCTCCCAAAGGCGCGGGTTGAGAGTGTGGGGGGACTGTCAGTTACCTGGATTTACTAACATAAAATTCTCATAAATGGAGAATATTCCACGTTTTAGTCTACATAAATTCAAATAAAAACCTAATATACTCATATATATATTCCTCCCCTGTAAGACAAATATCAAGAAACTTTAAGGCCCAAACGGTTCCCGGACATCATCTAGCCATCATAATCATCATTAACATATTCGCCATATTCAATATGAATGTGTGCGAATGGTGTGTTTCATCCAAATGTTGTGTGTTTCGGAGGATGCCCTGATATTGAGCTAATCACTCATTCCGGGAGGCCTTCTACATCCATATGTAAGAGATACATAATTAAAATCCTTCTCCCAACAGGTAGCGTTACTATAGGCACGGGTGTTTTGTGGCGCGTAAAAGTACATATAAGGTGAGAGGTAAAATTGCGTCAATGAAATAGAATATATATTTATATTATAATATTATACGATTTTCTCTACATTACAGTTACCTGTTATCAAATAATTTTTCTCGAGATTTAAATTTATTCTACGTCATTAATAGATTTTTTTTTCATTTTTCTATCTTGTACATGTTATATTTCGTTTGTTAAATCAAAATATTTTGTAAATAACATTACATTAGAGACATACTATATAATATTTATTTTTATTGTAATTAGATGTAAGAATCTGTTTATAATTTTTTGGTTGAGTGGTAGACAAGGTCTTAACGCCTTAACTCTGCCAAGTAAAATAATAGTACACTGCTCAAAACAATTAGAGGAACACTATGAAATATGCAAATATTTTTTCATTGGATAAAGGTACAAACATTAAATTAATAAAGTACATTATTTGTGGTTATTTATTTATTTATTTATGGCTCATGTCAGTAAAAACAAATGAATAACGCTGACAATTAACTTTTCAAATAATTCCGCTATGTAAGCAATTGAATCTTGTCCTTATTTTTCAAAGGTAAACACTCGTTATATAGAGTTAGTATCGTGTATGGCCTCCACGACATTCGATGACACTTTGGCACCTTCGTGGCATGCTCCCAATAAGATTCTCGATTTTCTCTTGCGGGATATTCTCCCATTCCTCCTTCAGAGCATCTCCAAGTTGCTGCAGAGTTTATGGAGCTTGATGTAGGTTCCCGACCTTCCTGTCTAGAAGATCCCACAAGTGTTCAATAGGGTTGAGGTATGGACTGACCGCTGGCCACTCCATTACCTCAATTTCATTCCTCCTCAGGAAATCCCTGGTGACAGCCGCAGAATGTGCCCTGGCATTATCCTGCATAAACAGAAATCCAGGGCCTACTCCAATGGCAGCAGGTACTACATGCTCTTCCAGAACGTGTTCGATACACCGGACAGCATTCAGTTGCTGGGGAAAAAGAACAAGGTCCGTACGATTGTTGTACATAACTCCGGCCCACACCATTATGGAACCTCCTCCGAATCTATCAATTTCCTGTACAGCCTCTGCAGAAAATCTTTCTCCTGGCCGTCCCCACACCCTCAATCGACCATCACAACGTGTAAGACGATACCTGGATTCGTCCGAGAAGAGGACAGACTCCCACGGGTTCAGGTTCCAATCACCATGGTTTTCAGCATACGTACGTCTTGCAGCCTTATGCACTTTTGTTAAGGGTGGTTTTTAACGGGCCTTTTTGGACGAATATTCTCTTTCCTTAATCTGTTCCTTATGGTTTGGTCTGAAACCCGGATTCCGGAAGCCATATGAAGGTCATTCTGCAGGCCTTTTGCAGTTTTTGTACGCTGTCGAAGAGCAGAAAGAACAACGTATCTGTCATCCAGGGGGCTTGTTTTAAATTTACGGCCCTGGCCACGTCTTCTACAACACTGACCTGTCTCTCTGTGCCTGTTGCGTAACCTGGACACCACGGAAGGAGAAACCCCAAGCTCTCTAGCCACTTGTCGCAGAGATTGACCTTGTCGTAAAAGATGTAGAGCATGATACACTCCAAACTCATTTAAATGCCTCATTTTGTCAGAGACTTCAATAAACAAGGCAATAATCAACATTCGTCACTACAGCAACATCAGGAACCTTACCAATTAGAAGTGGCCAGTGCCTTCCAAAATAAAAAAAAAAGTCTCTATATTTGTTATTTGAGGTAATGTCTCTGTATTTAGGTCATGGATCTTTAAAATTTGTATCCAATGATAAAATTAATAATTCAATTTACATATTGTCCAACTTTCAGCATCACAGCTTTAAAAAACAATTACTTATTCAATTTATTACAAGTGTTCCTCTAATTGTTTTGAGCAGTGTATATTACGATGCAAGGTTGGGAAGTGGTGTTTACAGAATCGTGGAAAATGTTTAAAAACCGAGCGATAGACAGGTTTTTAATTTCCGAGATTCTGTAAAACATTTCACAAACGTGCGTTGTACATTATTTTTTGCCCGATGGTGTTTTCAAAATAATAAATAGTAGTAAAATAATATCTTTGTTGGAAATATGTGCGTTCATTATAAACAATTGAGTAACATTGACAGTGTGGGCAGAATGTTTATTAGTTGAAAGTACAGGAGGCCGTGAGACCATTATTATTGTTAAAATGGCCGTAAGTATGTATTTATTGTTTTGTATTGTTTCAAAAGTACTGGTTACAAAGGAGGGCTACCATTATTGTCCCAAAAGTTTGTATTCTTCTTGTGATTGTAAAAATATAAAAATATTCAATAGTAAACAAGTCATTGCCGACAGCGGGGTGTTAAGTTATTTGAGGGTGTTTGAAGGAATATGAATGACTGTTAAGTTTATGCCTGGTCATGTGTTACGTATTCTGGAAGTCGGTAGGTACTAAAGACAGTTATATTACGGTCTTAGACTTTACCGCAAATCCTCAAGGTTAAAACTCAGAAGGGGAACATCGATATTGTTAGGGGGAGATGCAAACAATAGTTTATTGCTTTTAAGAAATTTCAAACGAAAAAAATATGTAGCCTTCAAAAAAACATAGCGGTCTGCTAGAAAGATTATTGACCTCGAGTAACTTGGAAAGGAAGATAGTCATGTAAAAGGCCACGCCCTAAATGTAGTAGGCCTATACCGACTTGCACATGTAGCCTATAGAGATGTGTCAAAATAGTTAGTTTATCCAATGAAAATGTTGAATGAAAATTGTAATGGCGACGGGAAAATAAGTCAAATCCACGAATTTCTTAAATATTTAATATAAAATGTTATGAAGTTAAAAATCAAAGCAAGAGGGGCGAGTGCTCCCTTATAGTCATTAGTCGAACAAGTGGAGCGAGTGCTCCCAACCGAAGAACATACAAAGTGAGTGGAGCGAATGCTCCCCTATAGTCAATATTCAAGCAAAAGGGGCAAGTGCTCCCTGATAGTCAAAGTGAGTGGAGCGAGTGTTTCCATTAGGAGAACGTACAAAAGAAAGATCCGCGATAATCATTATTAAAATTTAGTCGTGGTTTTGGCCGTTTCTTAGCCAAGTTATAAGATGTGGCAAGTCATTCACTCAGCCTCTTATTTCAGATAAAAAAAAAGTACTTCCATGAAGGGTGAATAATTTATGAACACGTAATTTTATCAGAAGTAGGGCATATTTATATTCAAATTAATTGTAATTAAAATAGGAATTCATTGGTAACAAAATTAAAATGATATAACCTACCACAAAATAATTTCATAAGCAATAAATAAAACACTAGTATCAAGCAATTAGCGCCGGTCATAGTCCTGGACCCTTGCTATTGTAGCGAACGAAACTAGTAAACATCATACAACGGAACCGTAAGCCCTTATACAATGGGGAAAAAGTCTGCAGTTTCCTTTGTTAAAAGGACTTACAATACTGCACTATTATTAACTTGTTATAACAATGCTAAGCCCAAAAACTTCATACAAAAGGCTGGGAAGTCACAAACAAGCAACTGGATTTTCCTAGGTAACTTGTGGAAAGAGTTATCCCCAAGCCAATTTTAACTAGGACATGTCGCTAGCAGCGGGTGCCTTCTTTGGCGGCATAAGGTATATGCCGACAGACGATAGTCGTCCTATTAAAGACCACTCCATTTGGTCAACCCTGGAAATATTATATTATGAGGCAACTAATTTAAAGGGAGGGGACGAGGCCACAAACGCCTAAGTTTAACACCCAAGACAACGCCCTTAAGAGATAATTTACCAATCAAAATTAGTGTAACATATAAACTGTTTGTGAGACGCTTAAGACTTTTGGTGGAAGGGACATATACCGGCCCACTCAGAAACAATGAATATTTTTACTTAGCGAAAACTAGAGTTAGTTCGGTAGTCAGTAGGAGTAGCGACTAGCGAGTGTGCCGGTGCGGGGCACATCGCTTTACATAAACGAAATAAACTAACGCGAGTGCAAGTAGAGACGGCATACCGCTCTGTATAAGTTCCAGCACTTTGTTGAGTGTTATAAATATTGTTAGTTCTGATTCACCAAGAGCCTTCGTGTCAACTCGTCGTCTAATACGACAAATGTAAGTCAAAGTATCAATAAAAGTGGAACGTCAATTTCAAGACATCACACCGGGCCTACTATATATATATATCCCAGTGAATATCCTTTCTCACGGATTCCCGAGATATAAGTCCATTGTTCTACCGAAACCTGAACCCAACTAGTCCGGAGCACAATTGTCCTTGAACCCATATCCTTGGACGTAATTAAACATACCCCGACACAGTCCTTTTTTAAAGAGAAAGTGTATATTTCACTATTGAGGGAAAAGAAAATTAATAAAATCCTTCTATCACGCCACCTAAAAATTAGTTTTATCACTAATTAACCTAAATAGTTCCTTATCTATCACCGGTTAAATCATAAAGTTCAGCCCGACCCTGAAGAAACATAGAGGAACTCATATAATAGCTCCTTTTATCACCTAGATAAAATATTTCTGTTAAACAAATAAAGTTAAGTTCATTTAAGATGCAGTGATTTGTTTCGTATAATGTATATTTTTAACACTACCTTTTGAATATTTTCTGTATGTACATTATATGTAGTATACATAGAGGGTAGTGGTTTTACATCCCGCGCGTGGGTGTAATTGTAATATTAAAATATAGTAATTTAGGTTGGCAATCCCGAAATGTACGAAGATGAACTTTCAATCATGGTCGTCATTGCTGTAAGTACGACAAAATGCACTATCACGCAAAAAATAGCTATTATTATTATTATTATTATTATTATTATTATTATTATTATTATTATTATTGTTGAAATGGCGATTCAAAAATTGAAGATGTATAAAGCATCAGGTTCAGATGAGATCCCAGCAGAACTGATAAAATCAGGGGGAGAAAAATTGATGGACAAGATACGCTGGTTGCTTAGTATGATTTGAGAAAAAGAAGGTCTTCCAGATAAAAAAGGAGATAAAACTCATTGCAACAACTATAGGGGCATCTTATTACTTTCAACTTCGTACAAAATTCTTGCAAATATGTTAGTAAGCAGAATTACTCCCTATATTGATGACATTCTAGGAGATCATCAATGTGCATTTAGAAGAAACAGGTCTACAGCAGATCAGATTTTTAGTATAAGACAGATTTTAGAAAAGAAATCGGAATATAATGGTACTATACATCAACTATATGCAGACTTCAAAAAAGCATATGATTCAATTAAGTGGGAGAAGTTATATAGTATCCTGCTGGAGTTCGGAATTCCTAAAAAGTTAGTTAGACTTATATGAATGTGTCTAAATGGCTCAAAGAGTAGGGTGCGTGTAGGCAAACCGTTTTCGGACACTTTTGAAATCCAGAATGGGTTGAAGCAAGGAGATGCACTATCTCCTCTACTATTTAATTTTGCACTAGAGCATGCCATTAAATCTTTAGAGAATGAGGAAGGCTTACAACTCAATGGTATTAATAAGCTGTTAGTTTATACTGATGATGTTGTATTATTGGCCGATAGCGAGGAGATACTAAAGGATAACACGCACACACTATTGAGTAACACTAAGAAATTGGGACTGGAAGTAAATATCAATAAAACTAGATATATATGGTCACACGTAGAAATTCATTATGCAATGGAAATGCGGCTAATGACAAATGAGGGAAATTTTGAGGAAGTGGCTGAATTCAAATACCTAGGGACAATAATCACAAATAGGAATGAGATGCACAAAGAAATTAAACATAGACTCAATTCTGGAAATGCATGCTATTATGCATTGCAGAGACTCTTGATGTCCCAACTCCTTTCAAAAAACGTTAAACTGAAAATATATAAAACTATTATTCTACCAGTTATATTATATGGGTGCGAAACATGGACTCTTACTTTAAGGGAGGAAAGGAGATTACAGATATTTGAGAATAAAGTACTTAGGAAATTTTTTCGACCAAAGAGAGATGAACAAACAGGTGAATGGAGAAGACTACATAACAATGAACTACATGGTCTTTATAGGAAGCCAGATATAATAAGAACAGTTAAGTCTCGTAGACTGCGATGGGCAGGACATGTTGCACGTATAGGGAATGAAAGCCTTGCATGGAAGCATCTTGTAGGAAAGCCAGAGGGAAAACGCCCAGTTGGTAGACCAAGAATGAGGTGGAGAATAACATTAACTATGATTTGAGGGAAGTAGATTATACAGGGAATGATTGGAAAGCATTAGCTCAGGATAGGGATGTATGGAGAGCTTATGTCCGCGCGGTCATGAACCTACGGGTTTGATAGTGCCAGTAAGTAAATAATAATAATTATTTTTATTGTTATTATTATTATTATGATTATTATTATTATTATTATCATTATTATTACTATTATTATTATCATTATTATTATTATTATTAGTATTATTATTATTAATAATATTATTACAAAACAACATAAAAACAAACGAGTAGAGATTACTTACATTTGTGCCAAATTACATAATAATGGTTTTACATTATCTTGTTTTCTATGCGGTCCGGAATATTTAAATAATAGGTAGCAAAATTTATTGTTTTGCTAATTTAAGGTTAGGATAATTCTTCTTCCCTCGGTTGCAACTAAATTGAACTGAGTAATGTGGTATTGTTATAATTTGCACATACTAAACAGCGAGTTCCAAACACTAAAACTGACACTAATTCATTACTGATTACTCTATGGTCTTGTGTTTAATGAGAATAAATAAACATAATGATATCCAGAAACGAATAAATAAAAGATTACAAAATAGCTAAGAAATGTTTTTTGCGCGATAGTCGTTTTGTCGTGCTTACATGATTGAAAGTTCAACTTCCTACATTTCGGGCTTGCCAACCTAAATAACAATACTGTAATAAAATAACTATACTGTAATATTACATATTACAAACACGCGTTTGAGAAGTAAAACCACTGCCCTCTATGTATACTACATACAATGTGTATACAAAAAATATCTAAAAGGTATTGTTAATATACATTATACGAAACAAATCACTACATTTTAAATTAACTAAACTTTATTTGAAACAAATTAAAACAATAAATGTGTACTAGCCGCCATTTTGTAACTAAATGGTCTCACGGCCTCCTGTTATTTTATCACTAATTGGTCTCACGGCCTCGTGTTGTTTCAACTAATAAACATTGCCCACACTGTTAACGTTAGTCAATTGTATATAATGAATGCAAGTATTTCCCACAAATATATTATTTTACTACTATTTATTATTTTGAAAACACCAATGCGCAAAAAATAATGTACAGCACACGTTTGTGAAGTGTTTTACAGAATCTCGTAAAATAAAAACCTAGATTTGCCTCTATTTTGTAAAAAACCACTTCCCAGCCTCGCATCTTAATATTCTTTTTCAATAAATAAAGTTTATTTTATTAAGTATCTTCTCTACATTACAGTAGTTATCCTTCAGTCTAAATGTGTTTTGCTTCGCCACAGATTTGTATCTTCAGAATCTTCTTCCTTGAGGTCTCTGCTGATCATGTTTCTTCTCACTTCATCCATCTACTGATTCCCTGGGCTTCCTCCTCCTCCTTCCTTCAGCATTCCAATCTAACATCATCCTTGAGATTCTATTATCCTCTATCCTCTTTAGATATCCATACGATTTCAATCTGCGTCATTATATATATATATATATATATATATATATTAGCGTATTCTATATGAGTAATTACCTCACCAATATGTAATTTGTGGGCCTATATCTATTTATTTTAAAAATCCAGAATATGTTCGAAAATTGGATGAGAATTTGACGTAAAACTAACCTAAAGTACCCATATTATCTTTGTAACATATATATTATTATTCTTCTTCTTCACTGTTTAGGTTTATTTACTAGCCTGTTCCGGCTCCAAATTGCTGCTCTTTCCATCTTTTCCTTGGTCTTCCCAAACTTCTTATTCCTCGTGGTGAATAGTTGTATGCAGCTTTTGGTATTCTATTCTCAGTCATCCTTACCAAGTGTTCTTTCCAGTTTGTTCTGTATTTCTCTATTGTTGAGTTTAATTCCTCTATTTTAGTTGTCTTATTATATATATTAGCATTGCTAAAATAGAACAGCTAACTTACGAAAAGAACTAATAATAAATAATAGTTTTAAAAAACTAAAACAACACACTTTATTAGAAACCCGAACTAAGAAAATGAAAAATAATTTTAATTTCCAACATGCTTGGGATAATTAATTTTACCATCAAAAGCGTGGGGTGCTCTTTATCAATTAATATATTTGATAAAAAACAGATATTGGTAAAAGTAAAGTCTCTAAGAAGAACATGTAAAAATCATAAAAAGCACCCCACGCTTTTGATGGTAAAATTAATTATCCCAAGCATGTTGGAAATTAAAATTATTTTTCATTTTTTTAGTTCTGTTTTCTTATAAAGCGTGTTGTTTTAGTTTTTTTAAAACTATTATTTTTTTTTTAGTTTTAATATTTTACAGAATAAGATAAAAATGTAAATATCTTTAAATTCGATACTATTGTAGTATGAGCTAAAAGTAATACTCTTCTAAAAAATCCTCCCAGCCGGATTTCAACCAAAGACCTATGGATTACTGAAATTATATACCACTAGTGTTCACCGCTCTACCAACTGAGCTCTTACAACGATTGGCTAAAAAGTCGACAAGTCCACAACCTATTATACCAGCTTTCATTTTTTTGATTTTCTGATGATTCTGGCCAGGATTTTAGAAACAAAATATGAAATTATTGTATTGTCATGGATCCTTTACACGTATACAAAGTTTCAAGTCGATCTAATGTTTCTAAGTGGGTGAAAATCGTGTTCAAAGATTCTGTTACATAGATACAAAGACACTTTTTTTTATTATCTGACGATTCTGGCCAGGATTTTAGAAACAAATAAGTTATGAAAATATTGTATTGTCACGGGTCCTTTACAAGTATACAACATTTCAAGTCAATCCAATGTTTCTAAGTGGGTGAAAATCGTGTTAAAAAATTCCGTTACCATAGATACAAAGACACTTTTTTTGATTTTCTGATGATTCTGGCCATGATTTTAGAAACAAAATATGAAATTATTATATTGTCACGGGTCTTTTACAAGTATGCAACGTTTCAAGTCGATCCAATGTTTCTAAGTGGATGAAAATCGTGTTCAAAAATTCCGTTACATAGATACAAAGACACTTTTTTTATTTTCTGATGATTCTGGCCAGGATTTTAGAAAATAGATATGAAATTATTGTATTGTCACAGGTTCTGTACAAGTATACAAAGTTTCAAGTTGATCCAATGTTTCTAAGTGGGTGAAAATCGTGTTCAAAAATTCCATTACATAGATACAAAGACACTTTTTTTTTTATTTTCTGATGATTCTGGACATGATTTTAGAAACAAAATATGAAATTATTATATTGTCACGGGTTTTTTTTACAAGTATGCAAAGTTTCAAGTCGATCCAATGATTTTAAGTGGGTGTAAATCGCGTTAAAAGATTCAGTTACATAGATACAGGTCAAGCTAATATAAAGCGTGTAAAAAATGGAAATTGCGGAACACCTAGATAAAATAAACTCGCCTATCTAATCTAAGCTAACCTTAGGCTAAGCTTAGCCTTATCTGAATAAATATGTAGGTAACTGGGTATAGCAGAAATGCGAACGAACATGTTGACAATCAAGTTGCTAGCACGAATGTTATCCAACAAGTATCATGTAACTATAATTTTACCATCAAAAGCGTGGGGTGCTCTATATAAATTAATATATTTGATAATAAACAGATATTGGTAAAACTGAAGTCTCTAAGAAGAAAATGTAAAAAATCATAAAAAGCACCTCACGCTTTTGATGGTAAAATTATTTATCCCTAGCGTGTTGGAAATTAAACTTACTTTTCATTTTTTTTAGTTCGGTTTTCTAATAAAGCATGTTGTTTTAGTTTTTTAAAACTATTGTTTATTTTTTATTTTTTAGTTTTAATATTTTACAGAATAAGATAAAAATGTAAATATCTTTAAATTCGATACTATTGTAGTATGAGCTAAAAGTAATACTCTTCTAAAAAAACCTCCCGGCCGGATTTGAACCAGCGACCTATGGATTACTGAAATTATATACCACCTGAACTCTTTACAACGATTGAATAAAAAGTCGACAAGTCCGCACCTATTATACCAGTTTTCATTGTTTTGATTTTCTGATGATTCTGGCCAGGATTTTAGAAACAAAATATGAAATTATTGTATTGTCACGGGTCTTTTACATGTATACGAAGTTTCAAGTCGGTCCAATGATCTTAAGTGGGTGAAAATCGTGTTCAAAGATTCCGTTACATAGTTACGACACTTTTTTAATTTTCTGATGATTCTGGTCAGGATTTTAGAAACACAATATGTAATTATTGTATTTGTCACGGGTCTTTTACAAGTATACAAAGTTTCAAGTAGATCCAATGATTTTAAGTGGGTGAAAATCGCGTTGAAAGATTCTGTTACATAGATAGATAGATAGATAGATAGATACAGGTCAAGCTAATATAAAGCATGTAATAAAGCATGTAATTATAGAGAAAGATGGAACATCAAATAAAGAAATAGCAAAAAGGATCAGTAATGGAAGAAAAATCATAGGAATGTTGAATTCTATATTATGGAGTAAAAAGATCATTAACAGAACAAAACAACTAATTTATAAGTCTATACTAAAAAAGTATAATGTTATATGGATTGGAAGTTTGAACAATGACACAACAACATGGCAACAGATAACTGCAGTTGTAATAGACTTTTGGAGAAAAGCTGCCAGAAAATCTCGACTGGAAAGAATTAGAAATGCAGTAATTAGAAAATGGATGAACGCAGAAAGAAGTATAATGGATGAGATTGAACACAGAAGGCTAATATGGTAAGGGCACATAATAAGAATGCAGGATGGAAGACTACCAAATGCCACATATACATGGAAAATTAAAAAAAAAAAAAAAAAAGGAGCAGAAAACGAAGACCAAGAACAACCCGGAAGAGTAACATTCAGAATTAAATGAAGAAATTTGGTGTAACGGACGAAGACACAGAGGACAGAGAACTATGGAGAACTTTAATTAAGGGATATTTGTGAAGGTGTATTACAAACTGACAGTCTATAAGTCCGTAATCATTTATGTATTTTTAAAACGTGTGTTAATTATTAAGACTGATTGGAGAAACCCTCAATGTTGAGGAAAATTCTCAAAATTAATGAATGAATAAAAGAATCATCCAAATGAGATTAAAATTGTCGAGAGGTTACATGGCATTTCTGTTTTTTATGCCCAGTAGAAGGTGAAGATGAATAACTACCAGTTTTATAAAGATTTACAGCAAATATTAAATAAAGTTAACAAGTCAGACTTGTTGATATTAATGGGTGACTTCAATGCTACATTGGGAAATATCAAGATTGATCAATGGGAACACATGGAGAAGACACTCAAAATAAAAATGGTTTTATGTTAATTGATTGGCACCTTGCTCAGATAATATTCCCCCAGAGTTAATCAAGTTTCATGGTAGAAATTTGAAACAAAAATTATATATACTAATAAAGGATATTTGGAAAGAAAACAAAATGCCAGATCAATGGAAAGAAAGATTGATATTTCCTATTTGCAATAAAGGAGATAAATTATTATGCTCTAATTATAGACCTTACAGATAATAATGACCAACACATTGAAGTACAAAGAAGACTGAAACTGGCCAACAAAGCTTATTACTAACTTCATAAAATAATGAAGAGTAATAGTATACTCTCAGCAAATAAAATAAGGCTATATAAAGTTTTAATATGATAGTTTTGACCTATGGTAGTGAGACATGGAACCTCACTGAAAGATCAGAGGTAGCCCTTGATAATTTTGAAAAAAAAGTACTCAGGAAAATATTTGGACCAATAAATATTAATGGTCAGTGGAGAATATGATACAACAAAGAACTGTATGACAAATACAATGAACCTGACCTTGTCAATTTTATTAAGTTAAAGAAATTAGAATGGGCTGGCCATATACAAAGGCTCTCAACAGACCGAGCACCAAAAAAAGGTGCTTACAGCATGTTTTATGGGGAATAGATGGGTTGGAAGACCGAAAAAATAATGGGAGGATGGTATTAAGGAAGATGCTGCAAACCTACTTAAGTGTAACAACTGGAGGCTTGCTGCGCAAAATATAAATGATTGGAGGCAGAAGTTAAGGGAGGCCAAAGCTCGAATTTGAGCCAATCGGCCATTGGATGGCTGGAATTATAGACCTATTACTCTTCTGAATATAGCTTTCAAAATGTTTCCTATATTATTAAATAAAAGACTGATTGAAATAATACAGAATAAATTAGAAGATTATCAAATGGGATTCTGTGAAAATGGATCCATGAAAGATAATATTTTTATAATACGGCAAATATTTGAGAAATGTTATGAATTGAATATAAGATTGATTTACATAATATATATTCATAGATTATACCCAGGCTCTTGATTCTGTTAATAGAATAAACATTTTTGATTGTCTAAAGTTTTAATGTGCCTCAAAAACTGATTTAATTAATATCATTGACCCTAACTGACATGACTGCAAGAGTCCAAATAAGCAACAATATTAGTGAAAGTTTTATAATTCAAACAGGAGTAAAACAAGGAGATCCATTATCAGCCATGTTTTTTTTTTCTTTTGGTTTGATAATTGATTATATTTGTAAATGTATGGAATTAAGAGGAAATATTTCAACTAAACTTAAATAATGTATAGCATATAGGCTTACAGACAATATAATGATATCAGCAAGAACAAAACAAGTACTAATAGAAACTTTCATAAAACTTAAAGAGGAATCGAAGCAATTTGGATTGATAATAAATACAAATAGAACAGACTACCTCAAATTTAGTAACTTCAATAGAAATACAGATGATCTACAAATAAATAATAGTCAAATTAAATCAGTGTCAGCATTTAAGTATTTGGGTACAATAGTGAATGGACACAATTCATTGGAAGAAGACGTTAAACAAAGAACTGTAAATTGAAATAAGGCATATTATGCACATTATTTAAAAGTAAACTAATATCTAAATCTGCCAAATTAAGATTATACTAGACACTAATAAGACCAATTGTGACTTATGCAAGTGATACTTGGACTCTCAAAGAATCAATTAAACAAAAATTGTTAATTTTTTAAAGAAATATACTTAGAAAATGTATGGTCCAAATAAAAGACTTGGAAAATCAAAACAAATAGTGAATTAAATAATATAATTAAAAATCAAAATATAATAAATCACATCAGATATTTTAGGAATGAATGGTTTGGTCATCTGATAAAAATGAATCAAAAACTATATAAATGGAAGCCCACAGGAACAACAGCTGTTGGTAGACCAAAGATGAGATGGCAGAACAATGTTTGGGAAGATTTAAAGAAGATGAGGGTGACAAACTTAAAATTGGCAGGAGATAGAAGAGTCTGGAGGGAGATTATTGAGAAGGTCAAAACATTCAATTTTGAAGTTTTAGTGCCTTAAGATGATGGTGATGATGATAATTGATTTGTCAGTATATAATGAACTTAAAATCATGAATACAATGTTTGAACATTTTGGATAGCCACAAATTTACATGGGAGAGTTCAAATTTGAGATAAATTGTGTATTATATATTATGTAACAACAAAATTCAGAAATGGTATTAGATACAAGAATATTTTGGGGCCCAGTAATTGAAACATATCATTATCTCCTAGTAAGCCCAATAAGAATTAAACTAAGATGTAATCAAAATAAGAAATATATACAAAAGAATCAAGAAAAATCTTTTTGAGTCTTTTTTAGAGACCAAAGTGTGATTTAGCTATATAAAAAAATATTAGGTTTAATTATAAAAGAAACGCCAATTCAAGACAGTATAGAGAATGAATGGAAGGCTCTTCAAAACATTTAACAGGCTTTAGAAGAAAGTCTAGATATGAAGAAAAAGTGGAAAAGAAGTAAAGGGCTAAGAACATGGAATGATTAAAACAAGAATGTTATATAAGAAAAACGTGAGCACCACAAAAAATAAATCTCCATGTAGAGAGAAGAGGACAAAATAGAATATAAAAGAAAAAGAGCAATCACCAAAAGAGAAGTTCAGAAAGAGCACAGAGAGAACTGGAAAGCATTTGTAGCTTATTTGGAAAATAATGTATATAGGCCTCAACCACAGATTTATAAAATTTTAAAACAGCTAAACGGAGAATTGAAACAAAATGTTAAGGTAAATGTTATGTCATTAGACATTTGATCACAATATTTTCAGAAATTACGATCTGAGACAGTAGAACCTCTTAAAAGTCCAGAGAAGGAATATGAAGATGAACAAATTGAACCAATATCTTATTTTGAACTGTAACATCTCTTGAAGAAACTGAAAAATAATAAAGCCCCATGAGAAGATTAATTAAATATTGACCTATTTGATTATGTAATAAGACATTTTTAGAAAGATTTCTTCTTTTTAAACACAATTTGGAGTGAAAACATGTACCCAGCTGAACTAAATTAATAGTAATTACAATTTTTAAGAGTAAAGGAGATATAAAATCTTGTGAAAATTGCAGTGGTATAAGTTTGTTAAATGTCCGATTGAGGGTCTTTCCACTTTTCAGCGGTTGCCCTTTTACCAGCCGGCTGCTGGCCCTTCACATCCACATGTGTCAATCACAGAGGTAGATGATCAACAGCCAGTGTAGGGGTGACATGTGGTTAGCATGTCGAGTCCCCCAGCCGTTATAGCTGGTTCTTCAACCTGGAGCCGCTTCTTATTGTAGCTACCCAATTGCCTCACGATGCTGGGTGGGCACCGGTCCCATACTGGCCAAAATACCATGAGAAAATTTCTTCCCCCATGGAGACTCGAACCAGCGCAAGTCCCGTAGCTCTGCGCCAAGGCATCCTACCTTAACCGCTCGGCTACGGTGCGGGACTATTAAATGTAAGATATAAAATATTTGCTAGTATAATTAAGAACAAATTGCATAAATACTAAAAATGTTTTCCAGAAAGGAAGATATTATTGTGATAGGTACTCTTCATTAAAATTATTAATAGGAAAACAAAACAAAAATTATATGGAAACTCATATAACTTTTATAGATTTGGAAAAGGCTTATGATAGAGTTCATAGAAACAAACTGTTAAAAATATTAGCGATAGACGAGATTCCACTACAAATGATACTAAGTACATATAACCTTTACAAATCTAATTGTTGTAAGAGGTGACAATAAATTATCACAATGGCAGGAAATTCAGACATAAGTGAGACAAGGATGCCCTCTATCACCACTTTATCATGTGTATGGAAAGAACATCATGGACATATACAATTGAATAGAAATATGAAATTAGATATGTTAACTTTTGCAGATGATGTAGAAATAGTGGCACCCTTAGAAGATGAATTACAATATTCAGTATATAATTTTAACAAAATAGCCATCAAATATAATATGAAAATTAACATAGAGAAAAAAGTAATGGCTTTTTATGGAAAATATCTTGTACGTAGCAAAATTTGTATAGATTCAAAAATACTTGGAAAGGGTAAATTCATTTAGGCCTACCTATCTTGAATATTCATAAACAAATATTGATGAAGTAGACACAAATGATAGCTCAGAAGATGTTGGCAGTGGAAGAATTTCATCAGTCAGAGATTTGACTGAAGATGAACAGGATTCTGTTTGAAACTAATATCTTGAAAAACACAAAATTTATGTAAGTTATTTTGTATTGTAAGCCTATGTTTTCCCTTTACAGAGATTTAGGTGCTCTCCCCCTACAGGGAAGAATTTGAATCATACTAATTTAGTTACACTTGTTTTCGTATAGATGTCATTTTGAGTGGTCCGTGATCAGCGTTCTGCCTCAAACTGACATCTAGGAAACCAAGGTAGAACTAGGACGGGAAAATTCGGTAAATTTTGCTTAGAGGCCTCTTCATTCAGGCTTAAGGATTTTTTACGAGCCTGAAAATCTTCATACTCGGGACCTACGGCTTAAAGTCCCTCCCGGAGGACTTGCTCCTTGGATTTTTCTGTCCTAAAAAAATCCATCGACCACGGCCAGGTTTGAACCTGCGACCCTTGGGACCAGAGGCAAGGAGCATAACCACTAGTCCACTGCGGCCGACAAAATTTATGAAGTGAAATATTTAAATATTACTCTGACCATATTTAGAGCAGTCCTTTTACATTTTCTTTGAGATTTTTTAGTAAGTTAAGTCCTCACAACTGGTTACTGGCCTGAAGTGAGCAAGTCCAGTGGTGGGTTGCCACCTTAGGCCTCTGGACAGGCATGATTATAATACAGCATTTACTCTGTATCTTGATGGAACTGTTATACTGCTGTGACTCGGTCCTCAGAGCCCCTTTGTTTTAGACAGGTTGCACCATGAGCAGGTGGAGTTGGGATTTTGATAGGCGAGGTTATATAGAATGCTATTTTCAAAACTTATGGCAGGAAAAAAAAATCAAATTTTAAATCTCCCAACTTCTAACAATAATTACATAGATGCTTTTACATTAGAAGAACTAAATAGAACACTCGTCCACTGCAAAAATAACAAAACACCAGTGAAGATGGTATTAACCTGGAATTATTTAAGTATGCCAGTTCTGTCTTTAATGAAAGGTTTCTAAATTTTTTAATAGAATTTATAATGAGGGCCCTCCACCAAAAAGCTGGCAAATAGCTGTTATAATCCCACTACACAAAAAAGGAGATATAAATAACTGTGATAATTTCAGAGGAATAAGCCTTTTTGGACTCAGGCTACAAAATATACACCAAGTTAAATTAAAATTAACTAATTATTATGACTATTTAACTCATGCCCCAAATGGGAGTCAATGACCAATCACGTTTCAATGATTTCTGTTTTACAACCAATCACAGTCGTGTTTCACGAAACATTTATCAGTGTTATATTTACCATATTAAAGAAAGCTCCTCCTTTTTAATATTCTGAACAGGTCTGACCATTATTTTGCAGTGACTGAGCCCATAAGGAATATGGCCAGTTTGTATATATAGTGCATAGATGTCAACACATAGTGCTTGCAGGAGTTAATATAAAAACATTTGTAGCAATTTATTATACCACCAAAATTGAAACCTGTATAATCCCAGAGGAACGAGAGATGTTGGCCGACCACGTAGAAGATGGACTCCACTTTTAACTTCGCCGGAACAGGCTGCATAGCCTAAACCTTGTAGTAGAAGAAGAAGAAAAGAAACCACTGTTTGCACTTTCTTAAATGTATTTTTTCCCAGGTAATAATCCAGAAAAATATAATTGTCATATTTACATCATACGACAACAGAAATGAATTAATATACAGTTTGATGTGTTTCATTTTTTTCTCCACTAGAGAGCATTCTTACAATATTGCGTTCCTTTGGCAATAAATAGTATGATCTGCTTGCAGTGATAAACAAAAGAAGCAAATAAAGCGTACCTATCGTTTCTCATTTGTTTTCAAACATCGCCGTTTACATTAAAATAACTATAGTTAAATAATGATTTGTGAGTAAACAGCTTAATTTTATTCGTTAAATAGTCCTAACAAATGCCACTCTTGATTTCCAAATTCTCTAGATAAATTGGAAATCACTCATGGCATTACGTATGACAGTTTATTAGATGTAGCGCAAAATGGATTCCGAAAAGGAAGATCCTGTACAGATGAACACTTTACTATTAACATTCTAATAGAAAAACACAGAGAATTTAATATTGAAACACACATGGCATTTATTGATTTGAAGAAGGCATTTGACAAAGTAAATAAAAACAAATTATTAGAAATCCTCAAATATGATGGAATCTCAGACCAATTGATAAAAGTTATACGTATATGAAATTTATAAGGATAATACATCCAGGATAAGATTGAAAATAAAATCTCTGAATGCAGACCAATCTACCAAGGAGTTAGACAAGGGTGCAGCCTTTCACCAATGCTCATCATAATATACATGAACTCAATATTAATGAATAGAAACTACAACCACGTGGCAGTATACTACTTAATAGATTATATAATTTAGACACCCTGTTATTTGCAGATGACATTGTGTTTATAGCGAATTCAGAAGATGACCTACAACGTTCAGTTCACTCTTTTCACCAAATTGTAATAAACTACAACATGGAAAACTCAACACAAAAATCTAAAATAATGGCATTCCTAGGAAAAGACCCAATTCACAGTAAAATTATTATTAATAATAACATATTATAACAAGCTAACACATTTAACTACCTCGAATACCAAATTACATATGAAGAGGAAAAAGATTTTAGTCAAAAAATTATGAAATTTAACAGAGTAACAAGAATTATAAATAATATTTTCAAGCCAAACACAGTACAGTAACATACATGAACTAGGATTTATAAAACACTGGCCAGACCACATTATGTTACGGCAGTGAGGCCTGGACAATTTGCAGTGTAGATGAACAAAAAGTAACTGTGGCAGATATTAAATTTATGAGACGTACTGCAGGTTACTCAAGAACAAACCATAAAAGGAATTCTGAGATTCTCAAAGAATTACAAACAGAATCAATCATGAAATATGTACTAAAATATAGAAACAACTGGAAATCTCACATAAGAAGAATGAGCCGTACAAGAATACCATGTCAAATCTTAAATTACCAGCCACCAGGCAAGAGATCTTTGGGCAGACCCTTCAAACGTTGGATTGAGACCATAACAGACCCTTAGGTCTATCACATGAAAGGAAGAAAAAGAAAGAAGACCCTGACCATATGTTAAATAAAAACATATAATAAAATTATTAATTTTAATAAAACCATGGGAATATTATATTTAATAATGAAATCTTCACAAGTCCAGAGAGATACCAGAGTACATTTAATACAAAATATTTGCAAGACCTCCACTTTGCTACAGCAATGAAGCATGGACTTTAAGGAAGTGATAGGAGAGTAGGATAACATCTAGTGAAATGAGATTCATGAGATATACAGCAGGGTACACCAAGTGGAATTACAAATGCAATGATGATGTTTTGAAAGAACAAAGTTTAGAACCAATTATTAAGTAAATATACGAATATCAAAATAACTGGATGAATCATTTGCGACAAATGAATTCAGATAGAGTTCCCAAAGCCATGCTTCATTATTGTCCAACAGGGAAGAGATCTCTGGACTGTCCAAGGAAGTAGTAGATACAAAATTCATCAGTGAGATCATAACAGGCATATAGCCCTAAGACTTGAATGGAAAAAGAAGAAGAAGTGTATTCTTAATTATTGTCTTTCATTTTGAAGTACTTCCAGTCTCTTGTCTCCTGGCCTTTTCATTTCTTATGTATTCTCAGCTTTTGTTTTCCTTCCTGATGTCCTTTCTGCCTCTGGCTTAATGGGTACCTTCACTGTTTATGTCTTCCAACCTGGTGTCCTTCCTACTCTTGTCTCCAGATATTTCACTTCTCGTGTATTCTCAGCTATTGTGTTTATTTCAGGTGTCATTCCTGCCTCCTGGTCTTTTAATTTCTTTTATGTTCTCATCTGTAGTATTCCTTCCTGATTTCCTTTCTGCCTCTTGCCAACTGGCCACTTCACTCCTTATGTCTTCTGAACTGGTGTCCTTCCTGTTCTTGCCTCCTGGCCTTTTCACTTTTAGTGTATTCTCAACTGTTTTTACTTTTTCTGGTGTCCTTCCTGTCTCTTAGCTATTGCCTTTATTGCAATTGCCTCATGGTCTTTCACTTCTTGTGTAATCTCAGCTGTTGTCATTCTTTCTGATGTCATTCTTATTTCTTACTCATGGCCACTTCACTTTTTGTCTTCTGAGTTGGTGTCCTTCCAGCTCTTGTATTCTAGCTTTTTCACTTCTTGCGTATTTTCAGCTGTTGTAGTTCTTCCAGATGTAATTTGTGATTTTTTTCTCCTAGACTTTTAACTGCTTATGTCTTCCGAGCTGGTGTCCTTCAAACTGTAGCTTCCTGGCCTTTTTACTTCTTGTGTATCCAAAGCTGTTTTCTTTCAGCCTGATGTCCTTCCTGTCTCTTGCCTCCTGGCTTCATGGTTATGTCTTCTGAGCTGCAGTTCTTCCTGATTTGCCTCCTGCCCTTTTCACTTCTTGTGTATTCTCAGCTGTTATCAACCTTCCTGATGTTCTTTCTGCATCTTATAACCTGGCTTCTTCACTGCTTATGTCTTCCGAGCTGATGTGCTCTTCCTGTCTTACCTCCTGACTTTTTTAATTCTTGTGTATTCTCAACTGTTGTCTACCATCCTTATGTCCTTCCTGCAGCTTGCTTCCTGCATCTTTACTGCTTATGTTCTTCAAGCTGGTGTCCTTCCTTCTCTTGTCTCTTGCTTTTTACTTCTTCTGTATTCTCAACAGTTGTCTTCCTTCCTGATGTAGTTACTGCCTCATGCCTCCTGGCCACTTCTTTATTTACTGCTCTTGCCTCCTATCATTTTCACTTCTTGTGTACTCTCACCTGATTTTATTTTCTAATATTCTTCCTATCTCTTGGCTCCTTGCTCTTCACTTCAAATGTCTTCGAAGCTTATGTCTTACCTGATCATGCCTCCTGATCTTTTCACTTCTTGTGTATTCTCAGCTGTTGAAATTCTTCCTGATGTCCTTATTGCCTCATACCTCCTGGTATCTTTACTGCTTATGTCTTCTGAATTGGTATCCTTCCTGCTCTTGCCTCCTGGTTTTTACACTTCTTGTGTATTCTCAGCTATTGTCTTCCTTCCTGATATCCTTACGACCGATTGTCTCCTGGCCTTTCCACAGCTTAAGCCTTCCAAGTTTGGTGTCTTCCTATTCTTGTTTCTTGGCCTTTTCACTTGTGTATTATCAACTGTTTTCTTTCTTCCTGGTGTTCTTCCTACCTTTTGCCTCCTAGTTTCACTGCTTGTACTTTTCGAACTTCTCTCCTTTTTGATTTTGCCTCCTGGCCTTTTCACTTCTTGTGTATTTTCAGCTGTTTTCTTCCTTCCTGAAGTCCTTTCTGCCTCTTGCTTCTTGGCCTCTTCACTGCTTCTGATATAGAAGCTCCATTTGCATGTAAGGTTCGTAGAAATCTTCTGGCTGGTATCTTTCCGACCTTGTCCCCTTGCATTTTCACTTCTTGTGTATGCTTCTTCCTGATGTCCTATCTCCTTTTTGCCTCCTGGCCTCTACACAGCTTATGTCTTTCGAGCTGGTTTCCTTCCTTCTCTTGCAACCTGTACATTCTCAGCTGTTGTTTTCTGTCCTGATGTCTTTTCTTCCTCTTGCTCCCTGGCCTTTGATTTGGTGCCCTTCCTGCTCTTGTCTCCTTGCTTTTCACATCTTGTATATTCTAAACTGTTGTCTCCCCTCCTGTAGCCCTTTCTGCCTCTTGCTTCCTGGGCATTTCACTGTTTAAGTCTTCGAGCTGATGTACTACCTGTTCTTGCCTCCTGGTCTTTTCACTTCTTGTGTATTCTCAGCTGTTGACATTCTTTCTGATGTCCTTTCTGTCTCTTAACTCGTGGCCTCTCCACTGCTTTGTCTTCTGAGTTGGTGTTATTCCTCCTAATCTTTTCTCATGGCCTTTTCACTTCTTGTGTATCTCAGCTATTGTATTCCTTCTTGAAGTCCTTCTATCTCTTGCTTTCTGGCCTCTTCTCTGAGTATGTCTTCTAAGATGGTGTCCTTTACGTTCTTGCCTCCTGGCCTCTTTACTGCTTCTGTCTACCGAACGTGTCTTTCATGCACTTGCCTCCTGACCATTTCACTTCTTGTGTATTCTTGGTTGTTGTCTTTCTTCCTGATTTCTTTACCGCCTCTTGTCTCTTAGCTTTTAATTATTATGTATTCCTCAGCTGTTGTCTTCCTTCCTTGATGTCCTTTCTTACTCTTGCCTCTTGGCTTCTTCACTGCTTATGTCTTTCGAGTTAGTGTCCTTCCTGTTCTTGCCTCCTGGCCTTTTCACTTTTTGTGTGTTGTAAGATATTTTCTTTCCTCTTGATGTCCTTCCTACCTAATCCCTCCCGGCCTCTTTACTGCTTATGTCTTCTGAGTTGGAGTCCATCTTGCCTCTTGCCATCTTTTTTTTTTTACTTTTATGTATTCTCAGCTGTTGTCTTCCTTTCTGTCTTACTTCCTGGCCTTTCACTTACTGTGTATTTTCAGCTGTTGTCTTCCTTCCTGATGTCCTTTCTTCATCTTTCCTCCTCACTTTTTCACTTCTTATTTATTCTCAGCTGTAGTCTTCCTTTTTTATGTCCTTTCTGCCACTTGTCCTTTCACTTCTTATGTAATCTCAGGTGGGTCTTCCTTCATGATGATTCCCACCTCTTGTCTCCTCTTGTCACCTCTTCTTAGCTTGTGTTTTTCCATCTTCGTCCTTCCTAATCTTGTCTCCGGCCTCATTGATTCTTTTGTCTTCCTGCTGGTATCTAACCTATTTGTCCCTCCTTTCTCTTGTTTCCTGCCCTCATTATATCTTATTTCTTCGTTCATGATATCAGTGCTTTTTTCCATCTTTCTGTAGTGTCTTCACTTCGTTTGTTGCAGTTGTTCATTTGTTGAGGTATTTCTTCTCCTGCTGAAGTCACAAGTTATGTATTCCAAATTTTTAACGAGCGATGTGATGAATTCTGGAAAAAATAAAATAATCAGTAATGAAACAAAATCCATAGACAGATAGTTTGGTAGCACTGTATCTTCTGGTCGATATGCCTTAACTTCGTACCTGAAACAAATAAGAAAATTTTCAAATTAGTAGTTGAATGCATTTTGAGGATGATGAAAAATGCATCATCCTCTTTTTAGTAAGACACGGCTATGTAGCCATGACTTGCAAAACCACAGATCACTCTGCACATAAGCATATCTTAGCAATGATAAAGCCAGCATCATTGTCGACTTCTTAAATATAAACCCTACCTACACCTAGATTCTGGCTGACTAATGATGCTAGCAATATCCTGTCTACAGAGGACCTAGCAGCAGATGAGCAGAGACGTAGCTCAGGTGGGGACTTGCCTGGAGGATTACGTCTGTGCTGATTTGTGCACAGATCATGATGCTTGCAACATAATTTTAAATGGAGATCATAACAGCAAGTGCGCAGAGATGTAGTTCAGGTTTGGACTTGCCTGGACTTCATCAGTGCTAGTTAGTGCACAGATCTCGATGCTTGCAATATCATATCTACGAAGATCCTAGCACCAGACTCGCAGAGACATAGTGACAGGGGGGACTTATCTTTACTATGTCAGTACTTGTTTGGTGCACAGATTTTTTTTCCTGAGTGTCAGTGAGGTCTCCAAATTTTAGACCAGCCAAAGTGTCAGATCCAGAAACAGACTAAATTTATTCTGCATTCTGGAGTCTGGAGTAGATTAGCTCTGTTTAACCTGGGCATTAGCAGCATTAACCAGAAGCACTAACACTCGTACGCGCTATATACTGCTGTGCATAGTCATCTGTGATTTAATGGTTTTGTCTTCTCCTACCTTTCGCTGAGGAGCTCCCACGGTGCTTGTAGTTTTCCAACGATGGAAGGCTGCTACATGGCCCTGGTCAGAACCAAGACCATTTTCACCCCTTAAAAGGGACCCTAACTTTATTTAAAAAACTATCTAATATCACAACACTAAATTACAACACCACACCTGCAAAGAAAGAAAATGCATACATTATAACACAAGGAATTAACAACATAAGAAGCCATTAATTCTATAAGTGTATAATAAAGACAAGATGGTGATTGTAATAGAAGTTTTTCATTTTAAAACTTACCAGTCTAAATAACTATTCATTTAAATTTAATTGAAACAAAACAAAAAAACTCAACAATTTATATACTGAAGAAAATTAATTTATGGAGAGAATAATGACTGTCTGAACCGCGACTTGAACACCATATCTCCACTGATGCACTGAACACTTATGCTATCCAGGCATCTATATTCAGATAAAAAATTTTCACTCTTATAATTCCAGATACCCAATACCAACCCGAATCATTGTTTACAACACTACTGAATTGCTTCTTATTCAAGAGGACATAGATGGGATTTTTAACACTACATTGTAAGCTGTAAAGCTATTATTATGTAAATGTATACGCTCAGGCTGGTCATCTAAAAGAGAAATAATTCAGACAGGAACTATTCTCGTTAAAAATAATTTAAATGAGCAACCTGAATATAGAAATGTACATATTAATAGTATAATTGAGGAGGAAGTTTAGAAGCTGTGTTAATTTAATTTAAGATTAGGGAAAAAAAACCCCAGACTATAAAGCTTTGAAATTTAAATAGAATCTCTATATTTTTATACTTATATCTGAAAGCGTGCCAGTATTTAATTCTTAATATATCTCATATATTTATTTCTTATCTTTTGTTTTCTATTATCACCTTGTAGCTTGAAATGTTTTAATTTTAACAGATACAAAAAAAACTAAATTTATTCTCTTCAGATCTAAATAATAATAAAGTTGGAATCCTACATCTCCATTGAAGCTATAGTGTAATTGAACTTCAATTTCTTTGTTGCTGAGTTGATCTGTCTATGAAGGGTCGAAAGGAACACAATGATGATTCAGAATGGAATGTTTGCAATTGTTGATTTTTTATGGTAACAAACAGGAAGATACACTTCATGTTCTTTAAGCTGCTCAATGATGGATCTGTCTGTTTGACTAATGTATACTAGTCCACAATTACAAGGGATTTTTAGATCTAAATCATTCTTAACAATTTAAAATTTTTAGATAATTTTGCCAGGTGGAAAAAAATAGTCTGGATACCATGGTTTTTGAAGCAACCTTCCAATTTGGTAAGAGGAATTACTAAAAAAGATGTATTTACAGTAGTTTAATGCCCTTATGGCTTTCTCCAAATACAATACTCCAGTGGTGGAGCGTTCATGTTAGCACTGTTAGCCCAGCTAACACTTTCAAAAGTTAGAATTAAACTCTTTGATATTTAATACCGGAATGAGATACAACAATGCATTGATAGTAGTCTAAATGTTGTAAACAATAGTAACTTAATAATATATATTGTATGCGTTGCGTATATACTGTAGGATTCCAATACAATACCATGTTTTATGTCTACATTGTGCAAAATGTGTTGTATGAGGCATGATGACAAAGAGAAGGGAGAAGGCGAAAGCCTGTGCTGGCACATAGCATACTCCTATTGAAAAGCACCAAAGGAGCTGCCAGGCTTAACATACCCCATCTGACAGACGAATTGCTAACAACAGTACCATATGCCTTCTGAACATATGATATACTGCAAAGAAGTTTGAAATTTAATGCAGGAATCTGGTGCACAATCTAGCTATTAAGAATTGTACACCATCACCTCTCCTGGCTCCAAGATCAAACATTTTGCAATTGAATTTAATTAATATAACAATTAAAATTTTCAAGCCTGCTGAGTATTGAACCTAGGTCTGCTAGTCAA
The DNA here is from genome assembly GCA_030220185.1 of Diploptera punctata. Lineage (NCBI taxonomy): Eukaryota > Metazoa > Arthropoda > Insecta > Blattodea > Blaberidae > Diploptera > Diploptera punctata. Next base: position 18,172 of record JASPKZ010006461.1, on the reverse strand, counting down.
GAAGCAAGGCATGTTACCCCAAGCCAGCATGGTAGAATGTTTAATACCTCCAGTAAAATGGAAGGTTGATTTCGAAACATTACATCCAGACTATTTTCTTCCATCTGCCAAGATAATACATCAATTTAAACTTGTTAAGAATCATTTAGGTCTAAAAGTTTCTTGTGAATGTAGACTAGTGTTAATTAGTTAGACAGATTCATCTATCAGTAGCGTAAAGAACATGAAATATATCATCTCCATTGAAAAATAGAACAATTCATTGTGGATCATCATTGTGTTCTTTTGCAGTCTTCGTAACTAACTCTCTGGAACTATCTAACCTGTAGGATCTTGGCCATGCAGACATCCAAATCCTGAGCTAACATTTTCCAATCATCCCCTGTATATTTTACTTCCCTCAAATCATAATTAATGTTATTCTCCCAACTCATTCTTGGTCTACCTACTGGGCACTTTCCCTCTGATTTTCCTGCAAGGAAAACACACCTCTCTTTCATTCCCTATTTGTGCTTCATGGCTTCCCCATCGTAGTCTATGAGGCCTAACTGTTGTTATTACATCTGGCTTCCTATAAAGATCATGCAGCTCATCCTTATGTAATTTACATTTGTCTGTCCATTTGTTTTTCTTTGGTCCAAAAATGTTCCTAAGATCTTTACTCAAAATATTTTTTCCTCCCTTAAAGTTAGAGTCCATGCTTCACATTAATATGTTATAATTGGAAGAATAACAGTTTTATATGGTTTCAGTTCAATTTTTTTAAGAAGGAATTTGGATGGTAAAAGGCCTTGTAATGCATAATAGCATGCTTTTCTAGAATTGAGCTTATGTTTAATTTCTTTGTGCTCCTCATTCCTGTTTGTAATTATCATTCCTAGTAAATTAATTCATCCACTTCTTCAAAATTTCCCGTATTTTTCATTAACTGTCCATTTCCATTATATAACGTATTTCTATGTGTGACCAGATATTTATTTATATTCACATTTACTTTCAAGCCCAAATTTCTTAGTGTTACCCAATAGAGTGTCCGTGTTGGCCCTTAGTATCTCCTCACTATCGCCTAATAATACTATATCATCAGCCTCAAACTTGGTCTAGTAACTCCTAACAAAGGAGAGGCTAAGGTCCAACATTGGGTTGTTACACCATTGATAGAATTGCTCAATAGTTCCATCTGACAGCAAGTTATTTTTGTTAGCTGTTTAGGTTCAGTAAAATTAATGGTTAGGTTTCATTTTCCTAATATTTTATTAACATCCCTAACCTGTAAAATTGTAATTCAAAAAGGTAGGCAAGACCGATATATATATATATATATATATATATCATGATAAGAAAAATAAATGTCTGGACGGGATTCGAACCCGGAGCTCTGAGTCTGTACCTCAGCGTGTTATCCATTACACCACTAGGCAAATCCAATTCAAACACTTATTTGTCTTATATATGTAATATATTCTCCATAAGTGTTTGAATTGGATTCACCTGGTGGTGTAATGGATAACACGCTGAGGTACAGACTCAGAGTTCCGGGTTCTAATCCCGTCCAGGCATTTATTTTTCTTATCATGCCATATTAAGCTTGCATTGCTCTATGTTAAACATTTAATTATAACATCGATAAAGCGTCACTGCTATAAAGTAAAAATATTCTCTTTAATTTGCTTACTTGTTATAGTCAGCTACTAGATGGCAGTGAAGACCGAGTTCTCGCTACATCTAGTAATAATGGAGAATATAATACATATATAAGAAAAAATAAGTGTTTGAATTGGATTCGCCTGGTAGTGTAATGGATAACATGCTGAGGTACAGACTCAGAGTTCCGGGTTCGAATCCCGTCCAGACATTTATTTTTCTTATCATGCCATATTAAGCTTGCATTGCTCAATGTTAAACATTTAATTATAATATATATATATATATATATATATATATATATATATATATGTATATCCATCCATAGTAATTCTGCCCAAAGGCAGGTCCTTCACTGCAATCATAGCATTTTCATGCTATGCTTGCAGCTTTACTAGAGAATTGTAGGTGTGGTAGCTTCCCGTTGCTTTCCACACCGGTGAAGGATGATGGTGATAATGATGATGATGATGATGATGGCCATATGATTTTGGAGACCGTTTGGGCCTTAAAGTTTTCTTGACATTTGTCTTACAGGTGAGGAAAACCCCCGATAAAAACCTCACCCAGAAAAACTGCCCCGACCGGGGATCGAACCCGGGCCCGCTGCGTGACAAGGCAGATATATATATATATATATATATATATATATGTGTGTGTCTGTATGAGAGATTTGTATTTGAGATTATAATTTTATTTTAACATGATAAAATATACAACTTTGGATCTATGGCTTTACTCTTTTATGCGTGAAGCAGTAATTAAGATTTTTACACTATAAAAGACATCAACCTTGGCAGGTCTGTATTCAATTCAGAGGGAAGGCTAGTACATATACATTTAGTGAATACATTTTTACCTCTTAGTTTTTCCGCTTTACAGCTTAACTGTTGGCCATTATATATATATATATATACAATTTTTTTCCGTAACTCTTCAGAATACAACATAAATGTAATTAAATTTAAAACTAAACGCGCGTAAGGAATTTGGAAATGGCCGCGTACTTCGGAGAAATCAAAGGCGGTCATTTTAAAATATGTTTTCTGATTGGCTGCTGTAGATCTATGACTCATCACCGCAATCCATTTTCTCATTGGCTGCTATCCATGTATGACGTAAACAGCAGTAATGTTAAAACAAGGCGCTTATGGAAGTTCTTCTCTATGTTCGTAAGTTCGTGAAAATGGCGTCTAAATACAATAATATATTTTTTTCAAAGAAAATAAATAATAGTTCAATGTAATATTTACAACATTTCAAAAGATTTAAATAATTCTATTTTATATTATAATTCTTAATCTAAAAGCAGAATATATATTATGGTTACAAAAATTATCATTTTTTGGTATTAAGTTGTGTAAAAGAACAGAAGTACAAACCAAAATCAGCCATATTGGGCCAAACTTAATGTATACTATTGGGTCCTACAGTAGGTTATCGATTATTATTAACTATATCTGTTTGCGTGAAATTTATAGTACATTAAATCACTTTTTCCCAGTTTATCTTATCTTGAATCTACTTAATTATAAAAATCACGGATGCAACTTTTATTGTTAATATTATGCTGTGTAAAATGATAGAATGAATATGCCACCTTGTGCAAAATGACACAATGTATTAACAACAATACTGCCCAATTAGTATTTATATTTTTTTCCGATTGAGGGTCTTTCCACTTTTCAGCAGTTGCCCTTTTACCAGCCGGCTGCTGGCCCTTCACATCCACATGTGTGAATCACAGAGGTAGATGATCAACAGCCAGTGTAGGAGTGACATGTGGTTAGCATGTCGAGTCCCCCAGCCGTTATAGCTGGTTCCTCAACCTGGAGCCGCTACTTATTGTAGCTACCCAATTGCCTCACGATGCTGGGTGGGCACCGGTCCCATACTGGCCGAAATACCATGAGAAAATTTCTTCCCCCATGGAGACTCGAACCAGCGCAAGTCCCGTAGCTCTGCGCCAAGGCTTCCTACCTTAACTGCTCGGCTACGGCGCGGGACACATTTATTTATTTATTTATATTTTTTTGAAACATTAAAATCTCTATATCTCAGAAATAACAATATGTGACTTATGTTATATATATATTGTCATGGTTATTTTCGGTGTCTACTTAAGTAGGATCGATAAAGAATTGTAAACATTACAAAAAAATATTTTTAGGAGAACAGACATTATTTAGGAATTCACTAATGCTTAACTTTTATTTTAGCCTGCCTGGCAGAAGTGTCTATACAATTGAAATGTTGGTCGCTAGTGAAATCTAAAACAATGCAAACAATGGAAATTAAATATTTAATTTAATAATTTAACAGATTTTTGCTAGGATACCATCCGTAGTTATAAAAGATACATTTTAGAAACGAAAAAAAAAAGCACCCATTTATAACTAAAAATACTATGAAAATGATGTCTAAATTCCGTTCCAGTTATATCAACATTTAAAAGTCATCAAAACTTATAAAGATGAACAAAAAAGAAGAAATTTGTGACTTTGTTCACCCAGGCAGAGAACTGGATACTACCGTTAAAATCTGCGGTGACACACTTGCAGGATTCGCTACAAACACCAAAACAACTCTTGATGCGGAAAAGAACATTTCAAACAAAATTTTAAAATCAGATGCATCCTTAAGAGCTTCAACATCAAAAGAACAGGTAAATGTGACAACATGTGGTGCTATTTCAGATGAAGTGGAGGACAATAACTTAAACCCACCTTCATTCAATCCCCAAAATCAAGAAACTGATCATAAATATATATGTCGTGGTTCTGGTTCCCAGCCTATGTTTATATTCGATTGTGACGATGTAGCTCCTACGTCAGAATTAATTAGGAGAGCTGATGATGTGAAATTTGAAAATAATGTGGATATAAAAACAATTCCGCATGAAAATATTGTGATTGCTCCCTTGGCTGTAGAAAACAAACCAATTACATTAAATCCAATGCAACTCGATACTTCAGCCGCGATTTCAGATATTATCGAAACTGGGAGAGTTCTTAGTAATCGAGAAATGCAGAAGTTACTGAATAAAGAAACTGATTCCAAGGAACATAATGCTGAAGATTTAAGGTTACCTTATGAAGTAAATAATACATTTTCGACACTAGAAGAATTAATTAAGAATGAAGAACAAATTCTTAAAAATATCCTTTTTTATGGAGAGAAGTCTTTTAAATTCCCTGAAAAAATGCCAGACAAACACATGGGAGATACATTTAAAGAACCAAATGGATTTGCTACAAAAACCGAAACAACTCTAGATGCGCAGAGCAAAATTTCAAACGAAATTTTAAAATCAGATCCACCCCTAATCGCTTTAGGATCAAAATAACAGGTAAATGTGACAACATATGGCGTCATTTCGGATGAAGGAAAGGACAATAAACTACATCCACCTTCATTTAGTCCCCATAATCAAGATATTGGCCATAAATATATAAATGTCGTAGTTCTGATTCTCAGCCTATGTTTATATTCGATTGTGAAGATATAAATCCTTCGTCAGGATACACTAGTAGCCCTGATGATGTGAAATTTGAAAATATAATGGATATAAAAGCAATTCCGCTCAAAAATACTTTGACTGTAGAAAACAAACCAATTATATTAAATTCAATGCAACTTGATACTTCAGCAGCGATTTCAGATATTGCAACTGGACAAGGTCTTAGTACTCGAGAAATGCAAGGGAAGTTACTGAATAAAGAAACTGATTTCAAGGAATATAATATTCTTGAAGAAGATATGAAGTTACCTTATGAAGTAAAAAATACAGCTACGACACTAGATGAATTAATAAAGAATGAAGAAGAAATTCATTAAAAAAATCCTTTATGGAGAACAGACTTTCATATTCCCTAAAAAAATGTCAGATAAACATGTGGGAGATACATTTCAAGCACAAAACGAAAAATTAAATTTAAAAAAGTATATTAATGAAATTTCAAGAGATACTCCAATTCTAAACAAGAGTGACAAAACAAATGATTTGACTAAAAATGCTCCTAGCTTTAATACTGTCACTGTGGAAAATGATAAAATTCAAGAAGGAACTAAAAATCAAGAAAAAGAACTATGTTTTGAAATTAATGAAAATGGTTTTATAGGGAAATCTATAATCGATAATAAAATTCAATATAATAACAAAACTGAAAGCACTAGTGAAAACGATTCCAAATCTAGTGACATTGAAATGGGAGCTAAATTTCTTTCTACTCTTTCATATACTCTTAATCATGAAAAAATAGCAGGTGAAAACGTGGAATTACAAGTTGAAAATGTGATTAAAGATGTTCAAAATACAACACGTGAACTTGACGTTAAAGAGTCACAAATGAAAGAAACAAATACTAAAAATATAGTACCAGTAACAAAAATATTAAACGAAGAAAATATCGAAAACACAGAATTACAAATTTTACGTTTAAATGAGAAAAATAACGAAAACATAAGATCGCAAATTGAAATAGTCAATAAGGAAAATAATACCGAAAAAACAAAACCACAAACGAATATATTAAATGATGAAATTATCCAAAAAATAAAAGAAAAAGAAATAACAGATGATAAAAAAATGGATCCTATTGAAACAAATGATTTGGAAATTACAGACATTAAGCATTACAACAATGAATGCAAAATGGAAACAAAAGGAGATGTTATGGAATTGAAAATATCAGAAATTATTGATGTACAATCTGATAATACGACAAAAAATGAAATAATCCATTCTGTAAGTAAAGCGGATTATAAACAAGTGTTAGAGAACAATTTACAGTCTGAACTAAATGAGGAACTCGTTCAAAAAATCCCAGAAATTGATCCTGAAAATATCTTCGAAATGAAGTATGATTCCAATATATTCAAGAAACAAAACGAAGGAGAAACTGAAAATGATATTATGAGAGAAGATAGCATTGCTAATTATGAAATAACAACCAGTAAAGATTCTGATGATACAGGTAATAGTAAAATTGGCCATGATTCTGTAGAAAAACAAAAGAATCCATACCAAGAGAAAAAAGCTGAAAATTATATTATGAGAGGAGATAGCAATGCTAATTCTGAACTAACAACCAATAAAGATTCTGATGATTCAGGTAATAGTAAAATTGTCCATGATTCTGTTGAAAAACAAAAGAATCCATACCAGGAGAGAAAAGGGATAGTGAGAGAAAATAAGGAAGAATTTGCTAAATATGATAACGATCAAAGTAAAAATTTTCATCCTGAAGAAATAATTACGCGCTCTACCAAAACTAACTTCGTTCCCAAAGAGGACGAAGAAATATCAGAAGTTAATAAAGATAAGATCGAATTACCATTATCAAGTAATATTGATATATTCCGAACATCAGACGAAATAATCAAGAAAATGACTTCAGATTCTATTAAAATAACTAATGAGAGTGCCTCGGGAGAAACAAATATGAACTTGACGAATAAATATAACGTTATGGGACCCTTTTCAGAGGAAGAAAAAGAGTTTATGTATGATACTCGTCATGAGTATTTTTATAAACCAGAAACAAATACAACAAACTTAGAAGAACCAATTGAAAAAGAGCATGAAAAGGAATTGGAGTCTCCCGAAGAGGATAAAGTCGACGAAAACGTAAAGAAACAAAACAATTTTATTGAAAACAAAGAAATTTGCATGATTATTAAAACGGTTAAAGAAAATGTTTTAATAGGCGCTGAATCTCCAAAATGTGTATCTAATAAGGTCGAACAAACAAATGCTACTGAAAGTGATAATGGTAGGTCTACATCCGTAAAACAACAAGAAAATTCAGAGGAAGGGATGGAAATCCGGTTAAATGAAACTGTGGAATCACGTGTTAAAGAGGGGATTAAAAAATCAGAAAATTCCAATAATAATGAAAGTGAAAAACAATCTTCCTTTATACAAATAGCATTAAAGAATATGAAAAATATAGATGAATCTGAAATGTGACAGTATGTAACTGAAGTGAAAGCTGATACTGGAAAAAAAATCAGCTCTGAATCTCTTCCATTTCCTAATCAAGGTATAATTCTAAATGAAATTAAAAGTAGAGAAGATGGCAGAACTGTAAAGTTTGAAGAACCACACGGTGTCAAAGGAAGTAATATTTCAGATTCTACGACTGAAAACTATTCAATTGACTTGATTAAAAAACAAGATATATTTAACAACAGTTAAATAAATGTACTGTTGATGAACTGATATTTTGAGCTGATATTTTGAATTAAGATTGCATCAATAATTCTCAAACTGAAAAACCTCCAGTCCTCAACTCAGAAATAACACAAGAAATAGAACATAATGAAAAACAAAATACATATATTTCAAGAGATATTGAGGCAATGAGTGAAATATTAGAATTTTATACAAATCAAGGGACTATAGAATCTGATGTATTTCAAAATCGTGGTCCTCACAGTGAAATGACTGAAGCAGAAAGGATGATAGACTCTGATACTACTGAAAATTCATCTGAAATGAAATCTAAACAAATTATAATAAAACCAGAAATGTCCTACATTCAAGATAATGAAAACGCTACATTCCCGCACATTTCTGCTGTAGAAAATTGCCAACTCAAGGATGTAATCAGAATGAAAGAGAATAGACAAACTTTCAAAGAAGATATCCCGTTAACGAGGTATGAAATTAGTAAAGAAGAAATCATTAAATGCCAAAAAGCAAATGAAAATGGATATGTAATGAAAAATGAAAATCTTAAGCCCGAGTTAGAAAATCAAGAGATTCAATTGGAAACCAATTTTAAAGAAATTGTTGAAGACATTCCATTAACGGGGTATGAAATTAGCAACGAAGAAATTATTAAAATCCAAGAAACAAATGAAGACGAATCTCTTGGATCTGTAACGAAAAATGAAAATCTTAAGCCCGAGGTAGAAAATCAAGAGATTCAATTGGAAACCAATTTTAAAGAAATCATTGAAGATATCCCTTTAAGTAGGTACGAAATTAGTAAAGAAGATAACATCAAAATCCAAGAATCAAATGAAGACGAATCTCTTGGATCTGAAATGAATATTGAAAACCTTAAGCTTGAGATAGAAAATCAAGAGATTCAATTGGAAACCATTTTTAAAGAAATAATTGAAGATATCCCTTCAAGTAGGTATGAAATAGGTAAAGAAGATATCATTAAATGCCAAGAAACAAATGAAAATCTTTTGGATCTGAAATGAAAATTGAAAACCTTAAGCCCAAGACAGAAAACCAAGAGATTCAATTGAAAACCAATTTTAAAGAAATCATTGAAGATATCCCTTTAAGTAGGTATGAAATTAGTAAAGAAGATAACATCAGAATCCAAGAATCAAATGAAGACGAATCTCTTGGATCTGAAATGAAAATTGAAAACCTTAAGCCCGAGATAGAAAATCAAGAGATTCAATTGGAAACCAATTTTAAAGAAATCATTGAAGATATCCCTTTAAGTAGGTACGAAATTAGTAATGAAGTTAACATCAAAATTCAAGAATCAAATGAAGACGAATCTCTTCGATCTGAAATGAAAATTGAAAACCTTAAGCCCAAGACAGAAACCCAAGAGATTCAATTGGAAACCAATTTTAAAGAAATTGTTGAAGATATTCCATTAACGGCGTATGAAATTAGTGAAGAAGAAATCATTAAAAGCCAAGAAACATATGAAGACGAATCTCTTGGATATGTAATGAAAAATGAAAATCTTAAGCCCGAGGTAGAAAATCTAGAGATTAAATTGGAAACCAATTTTAAAGAAGTGATTGAAGATATCCCATTTACGGGGTATGAAATTAGTAAAGAAAATATCATCAAAAGCGAAGAAACAAATGAAGACGAATCTCTTGGATCTGAAATGAAAATTGAAAACCTTAAGCCCAAGATAGAAAATCAAGAGATTCAATTGGAAACCAATTTTAAAGATATTGTTGAAGATATTCCATTAACGGGGTATGAAATTAGTAAAGATATCATCAAAAGCCAAGAAACAAATGATGACGAATCTCTCGGATCAGAAATGAAAAATGAAAACCTTAAGCCCAAGGTACAAAATCAAGAGATTCAATTGGAAATCAATGTTAAGGAAATTGTTGAAGATATTTTGTCTGTAATCCTAAACTCCATTGTTGATAATAACATCGAAACTGAATACTCAACAGAGAAGAGGGAGATTGCTACAGATTCTAGAATAAAATCACGACATGAGATTGAAAGTTCTGCTGAAGAGAAAATTGATGAAGATAAACAGCTACAATACGAAGATCAAAAATCAGAAGCAGCCAAATTTTCAGCAGTAAAGCCAATTGTTAAAAGTAACAAATAGGAGAATTATTGGAAACATCCAACCTATTGCAATTCCAGGTCAATGAAACTGAGAAAACACAATCTTTTGTCACTGAAGTAGATTCAAAAACAAAATTAATACAGGAACTATTGGATAAATTCAATATGCTACAATCTGAAAAAACAAAATCCGCTATTATTGAAAAATACGAAAAAAGTGAAACTGAAGAATGAAAATCCGATATTTCCCAAAAATCCCAAGAAAAAGATGCGAGTCAATTCGAATTCAAAATTTCTGACGACACTAAAATAGATAAAGATTTGGAATTCGATGAAAGCTCTGAATACTGTGATTATCAATCATCTGAAAAAGACATTTTACCTGAAACTGAAATTCAAGAATGTTCGTTTTTAAATATGCATGTTAAATCACAAAATAAATCCAACTCAAAAGAAATTAAAACTTGCTTAGAAGGCATAACTGCAGATGGAGAAATATTCCCTGAAGAACAGGAAAGCACTTTTGAACAACACAGTGTCGAAGATGATGAAAACGAAAAAATGTCCACAGTTTCCAAAAGAAGTTTTATTGAAGATGAAGCCACACATTTTGTGATGGCCGTCCTTAAAAACGCAGAGGATGAAATAGAAAGAAAATCATCCGAAAGTATCAAAATAGGATTTGAAACGAAAGATACAATTTTTCAAACAACTAAAATTGTAAACAAAATGCAAGATGTAGAAGAAGGTAAATTTGAAATTCTTTAAGACAATTGAAATCAATGAAGAAACTGATTTGTCGACAACAGATTATCACGCCGAAGAAGACAAACAAAATAAAATGTCGAAAAGAGAAAAAACAAAAGAAAACAATAACTTAAAAACACACATAATTGGAAATTCTAAATATAAAACAGAAATCCTAATGGATCACATAAATGGCGATTCAATAAAAAACACAAAAGATAACAATTTGATACTAACAATCTTCAAAATCTACAAACAATTTGGAGAACCAAACAATGTTTCTTTAAAAGAAAAGTGTATTCTAGATTTTAAAATGTTAGTTGGCCCCGATATTTTTCTTTCCGATGAAATAAATAATGAGATTATTGGTGATATAAACGAAAATATGGTCAGTGAAATTATGTATGACATACTGTTTACCCATCAGATGTTATTTGCAGAAGATCGCAAATTACCCGAAACAATTTCAAACAAAGAAAAATCTGAACAATTTGAAAATACAATCATTCAAACAAAGATAAATTCTGAAACAAATGAAAAGAATAATTACAATTATAAAGTGTCTGACAGCACAGAAAAAAAGAATCAGATGATGTTGATTATTCTAAGGAAATAATTGACGATCATTTATCAATTAATATCGATACAACAGGCGATTTTTATAAAAATTCCCAAAAACAAAATGAAGACTTCTTATTGAAAGAAGATAATTTACATACACCATCCAGCAAAGATTCATTTGTAATTTCTGCATACGCGGATAAAATGAAATTAAAATTAAATGATATATCACTGAAACAAGAACAGAAAACAGCTAAGGAAATTACTAAAGTTGCAGATAATCTTTCTTTGGAAATAAATATTGAAGCAAATACAGAAATGAGCCAGCGAAAAAGTAATTCAAAAACTAGATGTGTTCAAACCGATGCTAGTTTTGGAGTCGATATTCCTTCAGCAGAAGTAGAAGAAACTCTTTTTCTATCAAAAGAGCAGATCAATCAATTGGATCAAGCCGGTGAGTTTAAAGTGGAAGAAATTTCAACACTTACTCCACGCACATAATGCGAGTCTACTGAAATACAATTTTCAGATATTATTACTATTAATGAAGTTTCGACAACGTTGGACGATCAAGAAATAGATCAAGTTGCAATCACAATTCCAGAAGATTCTTATCAAAGTAGTGCAAATTTATCAGAAGATAGAATCCAACAAGTAGTTGATGAATATTGTATTTTGGACATAGACTCAGTCTACACAACAAGAAAAAAATGTCAAGGACTTAGTGGTAGATATGGAAGCGGGTCGAGAAGAAATGGATAAGACTAATGGGAAAGAACAGACTAATGAATTCGCTCCAGACATTACCAAAGAAGATATAATGGTAAAGTTTGGACGTAAAGATTTTAAAATAGCACCAAATTGTACACAAAGTACCACGATTTCTATCCCAGTTGCGCCTGCGGCGGGAAGTTCTTCTGTCCCTCATAAGTCCAAATTTAAACGTTTTAAGCACTTTATTTTTAAGACAATCTTAATGTCGAAAAGAGAAAAAACAAAAGAAAACAATAACTTAAAAACTCACATAATTGGAAATTCTAAATATAAAACAGAAATCCTAATGGATCACATAAATGGCGATTCAATAAAAAACACAAAAGATAACAATTTGATACATAACAATCTTCAAAATCTACAAACAATTGGAGAACCAAACAATGTTTCTTTAAAAGAAAAGTGTATTCTAGATTTTAAAATGTTAGTTGGCCCCGATATTTTTCTTTCCGATGAAATAAATAATGAGATTATTGGTGATATAAATGAAAATATGGTCAGTGAAATTATGTATGACATACTGTTTACCCATCAGATGTTATTTGCAGAAGATCGCAAATTACCTGAAACAATTTCAAACAAAGAAAAATCTGAACAATTTGAAAATACAATCATTCAAACAAAGATAAATTCTGAAACAAATGAAAAGAATAATTACAATTATAAAGTGTCTGACAGCACAGAAAAAAAAGAATCAGATGATGTTGATTATTCTAAGGAAATAATTGACGATCATTTATCAATTAATATCGATACAACAGGCGATTTTTATAAAAATTCCCAAAAACAAAACGAAGACTTCTTATTGAAAGAAGATAATTTACATACACCATCCAGCAAAGATTCATTTGTAATTTCTGCATACGCGGATAAAATGAAATTAAAATTAAATGATATATCACTGAAACAAGAACAGAAAACAGCTAAGGAAATTACTAAAGTTGCAGATAATCTTTCTTTGGAAATAAATATTGAAGCAAATACAGAAATGAGCCAGCGAAAAAGTAATTCAAAAACTAGATGTGTTCAAACCGATGCTAGTTTTGGAGTCGATATTCCTTCAGCAGAAGTAGAAGAAACTCTTTTTCTATCAAAAGAGCAGATCAATCAATTGGATCAAGCCGGTGAGTTTAAAGTGGAAGAAATTTCAACACTTACTCCACGCACATAATGCGAGTCTACTGAAATACAATTTTCAGATATTATTACTATTAATGAAGTTTCGACAACGTTGGACGATCAAGAAATAGATCAAGTTGCAATCACAATTCCAGAAGATTCTTATCAAAGTAGTGCAAATTTATCAGAAGATAGAATCCAACAAGTAGTTGATGAATATTGTATTTTGGACATAGACTCAGTCTACACAACAAGAAAAAAATGTCAAGGACTTAGTGGTAGATATGGAAGCGGGTCGAGAAGAAATGGATAATGTTAATGGGAAAGAACAGACTAATGAATTCGCTCTAGACATTACCAAAGAAGATATAATGGTAAAGTTTGGACGTAAAGATTTTAAAATAGCACCAAATTGTACACAAAGTACCACGGTTTCTATTCCAGTTGCACCTGCGGCAGGAAGTTCTTCTGTCCCTTATAAGTCCAAATTTAAACGTTTTAAGCACTTTATTTTTAAGACAATCTTAATGTCGAAAAGAGAAAAAACAAAAGAAAACAATAACTTAAAAACACAAAATTGGAAATTCTAAATATAAAACAAAAATCCTAATGGATCACATAAATGGCAATTCAATAAAAAACACAAAAGATAACAATTTGATACATAACGATCTTCAAAATATACAAACAATTGGAGAACCAAACGATGTTTCTTTAAAAGAAAAGTGTATTCTAGATTTTAAAATGTTAGTTGGCCCCGATATTTTTCTTTCCGATGAAATAAATAATGAGAGTATTGGTGATATAAACGAAAATATGGTCAGAGAAATTATGTATGATATACTGTCTACCCATCAGATGTTATTTGTGATTGAAGTGAAAGCTGATACTGGAAAAAAAATCAGCTCTGAAACTCTTCCATTTCCTGATCAAGGTATAATTCTAAATGAAATTAAAAGTAGAGAAGATGGCAGAACTGTAAAGTTTGAAGAACCACACGGTGTCAAAGGAAGTAATATTTCAGATTCTACGACTGAAAACTATTCAATTGACTTGATTAAAAAACAAGATATATTTAACAACAGTTAAATAAATGTACTGTTGATGAACTGATATTTTGAGCTGATATTTTGAATTAAGATTGCATCAATAATTCTCAAACTGAAAAACCTCCAGTCCTCAACTCAGAAATAACACAAGAAATAGAACATAATGAAAAACAAAATACATATATTTCAAGAGATTTTGAGGCAATGAATTTTATACAAATCAAGGGACTGTAGAATCTGATGTATTTCAAAATCGTGGTCCTCACAGTGAAATGACTGAAGCAGAAAGGACGATAGACTCTGATACTACTGAAAATTCATCTGAAATGAAATCTAAACAAATTATAATAAAACCAGAAATGTCCTACATTCAAGATAATGAAAACGCTACATTCCCGCACATTTCTGCTGTAGAAAATTGCCAACTCAAGGATGTAATCAGAATGAAAGAGAATAGACAAACTTTCAAAGAAAATATCCCGTTAACGAGGTATGAAATTAGTAAAGAAGAAATCATTAAATGCCAAAAAGCAAATGAAAATGGATATGTAATGAAAAATGAAAATCTTAAGCCCGAGTTAGAAAATCAAGAGATTCAATTGGAAACCAATTTTAAAGAACTTGTTGAAGACATTCCATTAACGGGGTATGAAATTAGCAACGAAGAAATTATTAAAATCCAAGAAACAAATGAAGACGAATCTCTTGGATCTGTAATGAAAAATGAAAATCTTAAGCCCGAGGTAGAAAATCAAGAGATTCAATTGGAAACCAATTTTAAAGAAATTATTGAAGATATCCCTTTAAGTAGGTACGAAATTAGTAAAGAAGATAACATCAAAATCCAAGAATCAAATGAAGACGAATCTCTTGGATCTGAAATGAATATTGAAAACCTTAAGCTTGAGATAGAAAATCAAGAGATTCAATTGGAAACCATTTTTAAAGAAATAATTGAAGATATCCCTTCAAGTAGGTATGAAATAGGTAAAGAAGATATCATTAAATGCCAAGAAACAAATGAAGACGGATCTTTTGGATCTGAAATGAAAATTGAAAACCTTAAGCCCAAGACAGAAAACCAAGAGATTCAATTGAAAACCAATTTTAAAGAAATCATTGAAGATATCCCTTTAAGTAGGTACGAAATTAGTAAAGAAGATAACATCAGAATCCAAGAATCAAATGAAGACGAATCTCTTGGATCTGAAATGAAAATTGAAAACCTTAAGCCCGAGATAGAAAATCAAGAGATTCAATTGGAAACCAATTTTAAAGAAATCATTGAAGATATCCCTTTAAGTAGGTACGAAATTAGTAATGAAGTTAACATCAAAATTCAAGAATCAAATGAAGACGAATCTCTTGGATCTGAAATGAAAATTGAAAACCTTAAGCCTGATATAGAAAATCAAGAGATTCAATTGGAAACCAATTTTAAAGAAATTGTTAAAGGTATTCCATTAACGGCGTATGAAATTAGTGAAGAAGAAATCATTAAAAGCCAAGAAACGTATGAAGACATATCTCTTGGATCTGTAATGAAAAATGAAAATCTTAAGCCCGAGGTAGAAAAATCTAGAGATTAAAATGGAAACCAATTTTAAAGAAATCATTGAAGATATCCCATTAACGGGGGTGTGAAATTAGTAAAGAAAATATCATCAGAAGCGAAGAAACATTTGAAGACGAATCTCTTGGATCTGAAATGAAAATTGAAAACCTTAAGCCCAAGATAGAAAATCAAGAGATTCAATTGGAAACCAATTTTAAAGAAATTGTTGAAGATATTCCATTAAGGGTATATGAAATTAATAACGAAGAAATTATTAAAATCCAAAAAACAAATGAAGACGAATCTCTTGGATCTGTAATGAAAAATGAAAATCTTAAGCCCAAGGTAGAAAATCAAGAGATTCAATTGGAAAACCAATTTTAAAGAAATCATTGAAGATATCCCTTTAAGTAGGTACAAAATTAGTAAAGAAGATAACATCAAAATCCAAGAATCAAATGAAGACGAATCTCTTGGATCTGTAATGAAAAATGAAAATCTTAAGCCCGAGGTAGAAAATCAAGAGATTCAATTGGAAACCAATTTTAAAGAAATCATTGAAGATATCCCTTTTAAGTAGGTACGAAATTAGTAAATAAGATAACATCAAAATCCAAGAATCAAATGAAGACGAATATCTTGGATCTGTAGTGAAAAATGAAAATCTTAAGCCCGAGGTAGAAAAATCTAGAGATTAAATTGGAAAACCAATTTTAAGAAATCATTGAAGATATCCCATTAACGGGGTATGAAATTAGTAAAGAAAATATCATCAAAAGGGAAGAAAAAAATGAAGACGAATCTCTTGGATCGAAATGAAAATTGAAAACCTTAAGCCCAAGATAGAAAATCAAGAGATTCAATTGGAAACCAATTTTAAAGAAATTGTTGAAGATATTCCATTAACGGGGTATGAAATTAGGGAAGAAGAAATCATTAAAGCGAAGAAGAAAACATGAAGAAAGAGAAGAACATATGAAGACGAATCTCTTGGATCTATAATGAAAAATGAAAATCTTAAGCCCGAGATAGAAAATCTAGAGATTAAATTGGAAACCAATTTTAAAGAAATCATTGAAGTTATCCTATTAACGGGGTATGAAATTAGTAAAGAAGATATCATCAAAAGCCAAGAAACAAATGATGACGAAACTCTCGGATCTGAAATGAAAAATGAAATCCTTAAGCCCGAGGTAGAAAATCAAGAGATTCAATTGGAAATCGATGTTATGGAAATTGTTGAACATATTTTGTCTGTAATCCTAAACTCCATTGTTGATAACATCGAAACTGAATACTCAACAGAGAAGAGGGAGATTGCTACAGATTCTAGAATAAAATCACGACATGAGATTGAAAGTTCTGCTGAAGAGAAAATTGATGAAGATAAACAGCTACAATACGAAGATCAAAAATCAGAAGCAGCCAAATTTTCAGCAGTAAAGCCAATTGTTAAAAGTAAGAAAATAGGAGAATTATTGGAAAACATCCAACCTATTGCAATTCCAGGTCAATGAAACTGAGAAAACGCAATCTTTTGTCACTGAAGTAGATTCAAAAACAAAATGAATTCAGGAAATATTGGAAAAATTCAATATGCTACAATCTGAAAAATCAAAATCCGCTATTATTGAAAGATACGAAAAAAGTGAAACTGAAGAAAGAAAATCCGATATTTCCCAAAAATCCCAAGAAATGGATGCGAATCAATTCAAATTCAAAATTTCTGACAACACTAAAATAGATAAAGATTTGCAATTCGATGAAAGCTCTGAATACTGTGATTATCAATAGAAAATCAAGAGATTCAATTGGAAACCATTTTTAAAGAAATAATTGAAGATGATCCCTTCAAGTAGGTATGAAAATAGGTAAAGAAGATATCATTAAATGCCAAGAAACAAATGAAGACGGATCTTTTGGATCTGAAATGAAAATTGAAAACCTTAAGCCCAAGACAGAAAACCAGGAGATTCAATTGAAAACCAATTTTAAAGAAATCATTGAAGATATCCCTTTAAGTAGGTATGAAATTAGTAAAGAAGATAACATCAGAATCCAAGAATCAAATGAAGACGAATCTCTTGGATCTGAAATGAAAATTGAAAACCTTAAAGGCCCGAGATAAAATCAAGGATTCATTGGAAACCAATTTTAAAGAAATCATTGAGATATCCCTTTAAGTAGGTACGAAATAGTAATGAAGTTAACATTTCGCAAAAATTTCCAACAATGAATCAAATGAAGACGAATCTCTTCGATATGAAATGAAAATTGAAAACCTTTAAAGCCCAAGACAGAAACCCAAGGAGATTCAATTGGAAACCAACTTTAAGACATTGTTGAAGATATCATTACGGCGTAAAATTAGTGAAAGAACTCATTAAAAGCCAAGAAACATATAAACGAATCTCTTGGTAT